>JAJKFL010000004.1:4362500-4687500 GCA_021186555.1 Reticulitermes speratus
ACTTCCAAAGGTATGTTAGAATGTCCTCTTGCTAACTGCCAAAGGTATGGAATGTCCTCTTGCTAACTTCCAAAGGTATGTCAGAATGTCCTGTTGCTAACTTCCAAAGGTATGTTAGAATGTCCTCTTGCTAACTTCCAAAGGTATGTTAGAATGTCCTCTTGCTAACTTCCAGAGGTATGTTAGAATGTCCTCTTGATAACAATATGTCAAGTACACACGTCATTCTTTGAAAGTATTAGCAAGTGTAATTGTCCGTTAAAGCACGGACATCGACACTGCAGACAGCCAGGATTGATCAGTCGGTATAAAGAATAGCCTATTGCGGAGGTAAACAAATCCCGGGCGCCACGTAGCCCGGGGCGACTAAATTACGTATGGTGGCGCATAATATGTGGGTCCTCAGTATGGAACTTGCTTCATGTCAACCTTTTGGCGCCTAGAACTTTGAGGTGACTATTATATTTTTGGAAAATTTGTGGAACCCTGCGCTATTGGCTGGAGGACGGAGAAATCGCGGTTCTGTTCGCAGTAGGGATACGATAATGTTCTCTTCTGCAACGCGTCTAGACGAAATCTGGGGTACACTCAGCCAGCTACTGGATGGGTTCCGGGTTTCAAGCGGCGAGGAAGTAAACCTGAGCACTCACCTCCATCTACTCTGGAGGTTAAAAATGCGTGGAGCTATACCCCAATTCAATGTGTGCCTTAATGTCGTGGTGATTAATTGCTAACGGAGACAACTCAACCTTTATAGTTAAAATTCCATCGATATTGTAGGAAACAACGTTACCGTCTTCTGGGACGTTACGCCACTATAAGGGTAAAAATGTACCACCGTTTCGGAGGAACTTGCTGTCGACATCTTCAAGGTAAAAGAAGGCCTTCTGTTTTGAAGATGGACGCAGCAATTTCGTCCGAAACGGTGGCATTTCTAATAGGACGTCATGGGCACACCTACCATAAAACTGTAAGTTTCATAGTTACCGCCTTAACAAATCCACATCTCAAAAAATGACCAAATTGCGTAAAACTCCGAGACCATGTAATTGGAGTGTAAAGTTACTGTAGACAACAGTACGTACCTACAGTCCATATAATAAAGATGTCGATAGTTCGGTTTAAACAGTGTCGAATTTTATGGTGATTAGTGACTGGCGATTTGAAAAGAAAGTGATCGTGGCCTATTTTAAGTCCTCATGACGCATTTGCCTGGAGGAACTGACAGCAAGCACAAAATATCTCAGGACATTTGGTATCGCCGACGAAACTTTTCCGTTCGAAACAAGTCGCTCTGTATCAACAATACTAAAATGGCGGCCGTAAAATATGTTACGTGGTAATGACACTAGAAAATATACACAAATTGTTTGAGTCCTCTAAAGGGTTTAATAAACAGGAAATAACGGCCTTTCAACCACCTGATACAGACCTGGTTTAGTTTATTACGATAACACGTTACAGACCTATCATAAATTTATTTGTCTAATTTTAGTAGATTATTGAAACAAATAACGTCCAAATCCTTCGGTTTCCTGAACGGTTACACGATAGTGTTCTATTTCTTCTCTGTGTCTCAGCCCGCATATATTTAAGATGTTTCCAATCGACTTTCACCAGGACAGAAATGGCACACCCACAGGAAGATGATCACACCGACCTTCCACTTCAAGATCCTGGACAGCTTCGTGGAAGTGTTCTCGGAGAACAGCGAGATCCTGATCAGCAAGCTGCAGAAGGAAGTCGGATCCCAGGGATTTGACGTGTCCCCCTACATCACCAAGTGCACGCTGGACATCATATGCGGTAAGAATTTCACAGCAACAATATTTTATCTGTATAAATTCTAATGAGGCAGTTTACATTGGTCTCCATTTGTAAGTAGCTTGAATATACACACGTACCATTTGTTTTTAACGCCTGTTAAATCGGCATTGCGTCAGGAGACGTATTTTTAGGCTTTTGTTGCTTCATTCCTTAAGTAACTTCTGCTCTCCTCAAAGCTGTGAAACACAGATGGCGAGTTGCAACTAAATATTACTGACTGGAAACTACGGACTGCGTGACGTCACATCCACTTCGCTGCCTTCTACAGCAGTCACGTGTGTCAGGCTCTGCCCTACATTGCAACGTATAGAGGGCGTCGTGACCACACGACTAAGCCTACGCAGCAGAGCGTGTGCTGAAAACCTAAACAGCTAGTCAACATACGAGTATTGCCCACATTCTATGAAATCGGAACGTTTAGTACAATATGCACCTGTCCTCATCTCAGCTAGATGAATCCAGTTCACATCATTCCATTCAATTTATGCAAGATCTGCTTTAATATTATTTTCCCACCCACCGCCACATCTTTAAAGTAGTTTCTTCCTTCCAGGTTTCCCCACCAAAACTCTGTTTGCATTTCTCCTGTCCCATGTGTGCCACATCATCTTTCATTCAATAAACCTAATAACAGCTGGCAAGGATTACGCATTACGAAGCTCCTTCTAATGCATGACCACAAAATCAGTCCTAAATTATTCAAATTTTGGTGTTCCAGCTTATGACACCAAACATTCTTATGTCGCCCCCCCCCCCCTTCTTTATGACAAAATCAGTCCTACAGTCGCAGATTAATGTCTTGTGGGATTTCCTGCCATATAGTCCGCTAGAAATTTATCGACGTTTCAGAGGCACCTGCTGCTGATTAAATTAAGTCAAAACTATAAAAGCATATAAAGTCCCTAACATCGATTAAATCAGTCTTCTGTATTTCACAAGTTTGTTTCCGTATCTCACACACCTGCCACCTAACAACAAAAGTGAGAAACTATGCCAATTGTGGCAGGAAATATATCTACATGTTTCATTTTCTGAATAAATTTTAAGAAAGTCATATAAGATCATAATTAAAAAAAAAAAACTACAAAACTTGGGTTACAGATTTGCATATGTTTGTTCTCTAAATGCTAATATTAAATCGGTTAATCCCTCACCATATGCGATAATAAAGTTTGATTAACTCACATTAAGTTATGCTACATAACATATTCCGCATATTTAAATCATAGCACAGGAGACAATAAAATTATCACGAATATTGAACCGATGAGGTTATGAAAGGAGACAGTTATAGCCTTTTTGGTAGGTACTCTCCAGGTATTCATTTACAGGGACTAAGACAGGCCTTAATAAATACGCTGTGCTCTGTTAGATTCATAATAAGAATTGTGCCTATATTTCAGAGACAGCAATGGGAACATCAGTTGACGCTCAGGATGACAAAGACTCGGACTATGTGTCTGCTGTGTATAAGTGAGTATCGCACTT
This sequence comes from Reticulitermes speratus, assembly GCA_021186555.1. Taxonomy (NCBI): domain Eukaryota; kingdom Metazoa; phylum Arthropoda; class Insecta; order Blattodea; family Rhinotermitidae; genus Reticulitermes; species Reticulitermes speratus. Next base: position 4,365,816 of record JAJKFL010000004.1, read on the forward strand.
GGAAGCACTGTGTCATAATTACTACCATGCACTGAGTTTGGAAAGAGAATTGATGATAATGTGACATATGTGTTTATCATAGAAGTTTGAATACTGTCCGGGCCACTATAACATTTACTGAGTTCATGTCTGAATTGAATCTGTGTCCTGCATACTATTTTCATACCTAATATTTATTGATTCAGTGGTCAAGAAGAACAGCACTGTATATCGTAACAGCATATTACCATTACCATGTAATGTAGAGCATCTTGCTTATAACAACTTTTATTTTAGATAATTTTTTTTTCACAGTCACGTTTTCTTTCCATTAAAAGTATGAAATATACATGTGATGGGAGAGATGCCAGCCATCTGTTCATTGGCATGTTTGAAGTCTAAGGATTAATTTCTATTTGCCTACATTATCTGGCATTTGATCAAAGTTATAAGAAGAAGAAATTCTTAATTGTTCTGATTAACTTAAAAGCTGTTATTAGCACATACTCTTTCCAAAATTATCAACTATGGAAAATATTCTTTACATTGTCTTTGTCTGGGTATGAAACGTGGTTCTGACATAAAAACATAATTACAAGGTGACTGACAATGTCTTCTGGGACATGATACTGTGCAAACTGGCAGAAATTTGCTAACACTAATACAGAATAGCACTGCTCTACAAGCCGGAAGGTCGCGGGTTCGATTCCCGATGGTGTCTCTGGAATTTTTCATTCACATAATCCTTTCGGTCGCACCATGGCCCTGGGGTCGACTCAGCCGCTAACAGAAATGAGTACCAGGAATATTTCCTGGGGGTAAAGGCGGCCGGTGCGTAGGGCTGACAACCTTACCACCTTCATGTGCTGATTGTCTAGAAATCTGGGAGCCTCAACCTCCTGGAACCCTAGAGGCCTGTCCAGGCCTGTAATGGGATTGCTTTACCTTTAATACAGAATAGGAGATCTAGTTATTAACTAAGAAATGTACGTTTAATTACAAGTCTTCATTCACTAACACCACAAAATATTTCTTCTTTACTCAGAGCTGTGTATTTTAATGTAAACGGTAATATAAGTATAATACGAGGTGCTACCCAAAAGTTCGGGGAATTTGCCCATAAAAAAAATTGCTTATCATAACTCCTAGTTTCCACCGTCTCCTTCGAAGTAGTCCCCTTGGGCATGGATACAGCGATCCCAGCGTTTTTTCCATGATTCCATGCATCCCTGGAAGTCTTCAAGTGTGAGTGTTTTAAGCACCTCCTGCGATTCTGCCTGGATCTCCTCAATTGTGTCAAAATGACGGCCTTTCAATCGAAATTTCATTTTGGGGAACAGGAAAAAGTCGCAGGGGGCGAGGTGAGGCGAATAGGGTGGGTGGGGAATCACTGTCGTGTTTTTGGAAGCCAAAAACTGCCGAACAACGAGCGATGTGTGGGCGGGCACGTTGTCGTGGTGGAGAACCCAGCTGTTGTTCTCCCACTTTTCCGGACGTTTGCGCCTAATGCTCTCACGTAGCCGCTTCAAAACTTCACAAAGCGATCGCACAAACATCATGGATTGTTCGTCTACGATCTGCAACAATAGCCTCTCGCACTTTCGCGATGTTTTCCTGTGTTGTGCTTGTCGATGGTCGTCCTGAACGCTCATCGTCGTCGACAGACGTTCGTCCATCCTTAAAGCGTTTGTACCACAAAAAAGTTTTACTTTGACTCATAGCATTGTCTCCAAATGCTTCCACAAGCATGCGGTGGGTTTCTACAGCAGTTTTTTTTAAGCTTAAAGCAAAATTTGATGCAGATTCTTTGCTCCTTAAAATCTGCCATTTATGCAGGTTTAAAAAATCGCCGAACCACTAAAACACAACGTTACAAAAACGCACGAAACTCAAGAACGCGGCCTCTCACCTTCACGGTTGTTGGCACACTAATTCACAAAGGGTTCTGCTCGCCCCTTCTAGCGGCGGCAGGCCATACCACAACCGGTTCGCGCGTGGCATTCAAATTCCCCGAACTTGTGGGTAGCAGTAGTACAATGTTTACTTTCATGGCTGTCTTCAATGCTTCTTGCATCTTACATCTTTCAGACCTTATTAAATCATGGCTGCCAACACAATACAGTCACACAAACTCAAGTCACAATACCCAAGGTGCATGAAAAAAACAACAAGATTTGATCCACCAGTGTTATACTTAATCCTCCAACATCAGGCTCTATGGTTTATTTTAAAAACAAATTAAATTTACAGTTTCCATTATACATTTGAAACACAGACTGTATTCCAACATGGTTGGCCTTTCATATACTGCCAATAGGCCTTTAGGTTTCACTTTGTTCAAAGAAACTTGATTCACTACAAGCCTGCAGGATAGTGTTACAGATAGAAACACAGAAATTGGGTTTATAATGCTTAAATTTCCAGGATACCTTCCTTACTTACCGTCACAACCGGGTCACATACCTTACAGTCACTATCAATTTTGGCAACCCCTATTCAATATAGTTTCCAGTATAAATATACAAATTCCAGAGAACAAATAAAGGTGCATGTATTATCATTATATTAATATGTTCAGTTATAGATGTTGCCTCTCTTCCATAAACAACAATATTTTGAGATGTTGGTGAATGTAAACGTGCAAATACTTTCATTACACTAGTGAAATATGTAGGGCTCCTTTTCTGTATTAGATCTAATTTAACAATGTTTCAGAAGAACTTTCTGTCCTCATCCTCCTATACATGCTACCAGAGAATTAGTTATGTGCCAGTTATCACCCACATTCTGTATTAAGCTCAACTACAACTTTTATGAATATCATGTTTCATCATGATTAACAAAGGTAAAAACAAAAGTAAAGTTGACCATATACATGCCATGAAGGCATAAGGGAGGAGTGGAGTCATAGCAACGCTCATTCTTAACCTTGGCACTAGACAGATGTGAGTGGTCAGCTTCCTGCCCCAGCCATTCTACTCCAAAGGAAAAACCCCTGGTACCAATCGATCAACATGTTTATCTATTAACAAAATATGTCTGTATTGTTGCTTCTAATAAAAAAAAGAGAATTGATGACTGCTTCAGATGCACTTCCATGAGGTATAGACTTTTAAAGAACTTGAAGACCAGCGAGGAGTGCAAAATCACTTTTGGAAACTTCCTGTACTCCTAGTTAGAATATACCATTTGATGACAAGAAGCATTACAATAAGAGTTAGACTTCTTACTTCATTGCAATTAAATTTGGTATTTACATAAACGAACAGTGTGAAATTAAACGCAGAGTGTATGACTGGCAACCAGTTACTGGAAAAGGCACTGATATTTTGCTGTGTCCAGAGAGGTTCTGGGGTTTGCTGAGCCTCTCCTATCCAACTGGCACAACGAAATTTTTCTCCAGATGCATGGTGGCCAATGCACCCTTAACATTTACATCAGGTAGGGCGGAGCCATGGAATGCATCAAGGTTAACCTACGCTATCTCAGTCACTACAGAGACTAGGTTATGGGCTTGACAACTGAGGAACTGGGATTCATTGGTGGTAGGGGCAGAGCAGTTTTGACAGCCACATGCATTTGTATCCAGGGCTACAGGCATTCTTTCCTCAAGGGTAAAGCGGCTGTAACATGCAGCTGATCACTCACGTTCATCAGGTGCTGAAGATAAGAATGTGTGGATTTACTCGTATATCTCCATTCCCTGACATGTCCCCATGCTATGGTGCATTATTAGTCACAGGGTCAAACTAACCTTATCTTAACTGTTCAAAGATCCTTGTAGAATGGTGTTTCAGTTAAAGTGAAAACTTTCCCTCCTTACTCGGAACAAGCTTTTCTGTGCAACATGAAGAGATAATAGAGCACATGCACTGCATTCTTCAGGTTGGTATTTATGCTGTGACACCTCTTTGCAGGATGAGTGAAATACTTTTGCATCGCTTGTTTCGACCATGGCTATATCCGGATTGGATATTCAAGCTGACTGGACTGGGGAAAATACATGAGGAGTGTCTCAGAGTCCTGCATGGCTTCACAAACAGGGTATAGTGTGCTGCCATCTCCAAGTGGCAGTATAAACTATGTAGTAAGAATAGTTTGCAGTCAACCAGGAGTAGAATTAGAAACTTTATACCAGGGACATAATTTCATTTATGATGTGTTAAAGAACATTTTCATTATATGTTTTGGTATGGCCTTCAGATTTATGCATAGACCTATCTGCTGTCAAAGGACTTAAATGAGAGGTCATTTTCACAACTTGACAGAGTATAGCCCAAATTCATAATGCACACATCCTTTAGAATATTCACTCAATCTAGCTGATTTCTGCTCAATCTACAAGCACTGAACATACCAATATTTGTGTCAGGGAAAAATTAACACAAGCCAGTCTCGGTTTAAGTCGGTACCTCTCCACATCCTACTTACATTGCACTTGTCCCCCCTCCATGAACACCAATGCAAATTAAGAAAACAAAGAAAGTGACAGAGTAATAGCCACAATATAAATAACAAGTAGCCTAAAAGAAGTTGAGTAGTGGGGTGAGGTATGCAGAGGGAAAGTAGCTATTATGTGTATGGATGGGCGATAATCTGTGCTCTTCCTTTCCCTGACTCAACATTAGGCAGCAGAGATTATGTGTAAATAAAATCCGTGAACTGAAACTGGCCTCAACAGTATAGCTCTCTGTCCTTTTGTTTATTTGTAAGTTTACTTGAATGCTACACAGGTAGAAGCACTTACAGGAAAGAATATATTCTTCCTACAACTTCTTGTTACTACTAATTGTACCTCATTTATCACAAATTTTACTGTTTGAAAAATCATGGTTTGAGTGCACTACGTACACAGCCACATCAAGTTCCGGCATAATCTCCAGTCATATATACGAGTACATTAGAAATACTACAAGCATTCCCTTGGCAACAACATTGCAAACACTCAAAAATTTACGCATGTTTCAACAGAAACCCTAAACTGTGCAATTATCAACACCAAAATAAATTTCAATATTCATCATTAAATAGATTTCATGTTCCAACTGATAATCAAAATGTCAGTATTTATACTATTCCAGGTCATTCAAGAACGTAAAGAACTCCATGCACAAAGACAGAACGAACCTGACACGTCAAGTTCCATAGAGGATGTTGCTCTAGGTTGGTCAATTATTCTGTCATTTTACGACTCTCTATTAACTCAAGGCTATGTACATTTCATTGAGTTATTGCAGAATTACTGTAAAAGATAAATTAAGAAAAATGTTTTACGAAGCTTTGTGGCCGATTTTTAAGATAAAGTCCTGTCATTTTCTTGTATTTTCATGACCCAAAATCACACAGTAAGTAGTCAGCACTCCTACAGTATATTCACCAGATTTTAAATCTTGGCCTGGGAACTTTGTACTGGCTGCTTTTAGTGAGTTTCCACCATCTCTGCAGGCAGATGCTCAAATAGGCTGCTTCCATCAATAAGAAAGGTCATGTTGTCCTGTACAAGCCATGAAGGCACAAAGGGGAAGTAGAGGTATAGCTCCACTCATTCTCAACTTCAGTGCTAGGTGAGTGGTGAAAGCCACACACAGGCACTTTATCCCAGGGAATCAACTCCAGTACCCATTGAAGTGTAGGCTGAGTGGGCCCCAAAGCTGATCTGGACAAGTTTGGAAATGAGAAAATCTCCTCCGACCAGCATTTGAACTCCAGTCTGTTCAATATCCTTTCAAATTCATTATATATTGAACTGATAGTTCTGTCAGTCTGCTCAACATTAATCCTTGAAGTTGATTTGGATGCATGGAAAACCATAAAATTTAATTCAGCTTCCAGCATTTAAAATACAAGTGTTGCCATTGTTTAAGAGTACACATTACATACAAAACTTAAGAAAAACCTGAAAATTTTTCCAGTACCAGAATTTTTGTTCAGAGTATGTGAAAAGAGTAACATGAGATTTTCACCACGTTAAGTGTTTCCTTCTGGTCTGTATATCTTGCAGTTGGATATCAACATTCTGGAATAACATGCTGCCTCTTTCTTCAGGGTAAAAGTCATTTTGTTGTTATCAACCTCCTAGTCTACATTGTATCACAGTATCACTGTTTTTCTAGATATCATGGGACTTTAATTCTTAGGAATTCTATTTACTTCCTCATGGAGATGTGTGTATAATTTAGCATAAATTGATACCTTCCATTCACATCTACAGGTAAAAAGAGGAGGCTGGCATTTCTCGATTTACTGCTAGAAGCATCACACAATGGCATCATGTTGACAGATGAGGAACTGAGAGAGGAAGTGGACACCTTCATGTTTGAGGTAGAGAGCAGTGCAATCAGAATACAAATTTCTGCCTCTATATTGAAGCCTAAATCGTACTGATTGATGTGGCTTTAACTGCTTTACAATCACTACTATAGCACAACTGACTGTCACTTACTGAATTGTTCGTTATTTAGAGCACTTGATAAAAGGTAAAGGTAAAATTGTCCAACGTATATTAAGCACCACATCATAAAGGCACAGAGACAGTGTTGGTAAACCTCCACACATTCTTAACCTTGGCACTAGACAGAAGTAAATGGCCTGTTTCTTACTCTGGCTGTTCTACCCACAGGCAAAGAGCCCCCAGTATCTAAAGGATTGGGTGGGCCTCTGAGCCAGTCTAGACACTGTGGAGAAGAAAGTCTCTTGCCCCTGCAAGGTAACACGCACAAAACATTTGAACTACAATGAATACAATTTATTCTCCCATTTTATTGTTCCAGGGCCATGACACTACAAGTGCTGGTATCTGTTGGGCAATGTATTTACTGGGTCTGCATACAGATATTCAGGTAAGAAAAACATTTCCTGCCACTTTTCGATCACCAAAGGAACAAAGGTCTTGTGCAGAAATCTTGCATGACCCCTGATTCTGTTACAGATGCCAGATGATGAGCTGTTGCAATAATGAAACATAAATGTTTTGACTACATATAAATGGCTTTATGAATACACTGTACTTCAGTACACAACAAACTGCTTCAGTACAAGATAATGTTTTCATTATTTGCTTGGTCAGAGACTTAGTGGGTTACTTCTTCAGTTACTTCCATAACACAATGCATGAAGACTACTCCACTTATAGAATAACTGTGACTTGTGCACAATGTGTTTCAGAACAAGGTGTCTGAGGAGCTGGATCATATCTTCCAGGGTTCTGACCGCTCTGTGACCATGAAGGACCTCAATGAGATGAAGTACCTTGAGAGGGTCATCAAGGAATCCCTTAGGCTCTATCCAAGTGTACCGATTATAGCCAGAGAAATCACACAGGACATACAACTAGGTAAATGAAAAATGGCCAGATTGCTGAAGGACTACGATACTATTCTTTCAGTGATTTAACTTCATGGAGCAGAGTCTTTCTTGAGAAGCTGACAGGTCTTCAGCTAGGCAAGAAATTCCCTGCTTTCTATGGAACCTGGGAATTACCGCTTTCACAAGACCCCGCCACCTGTCCCTGTCCTAAGCCAGATCAATCCAGTCCATGACCCCCATCTGACATCTTGAAGATCCACTTTAATATTATCCTCCCACCTAAGCCTAGGTCTTTCAAGTGGTCTCTTTCCCTCAGGTTTCCCCACCAAAACCCTGTATGCACCTTTCCTCTCCCCAGCTATCCTGCAACTATTCTGCTGTGAACAACCAACTTCCTTGGTAGATGCATACAGATCTATGATAGAATGAAATAGAAAGTGGGAAAAGTCATCTACATAATATAAAGAAATTCATGTCCTACCTCCATCTCTGTTACATACATCAGTGAGTTAATTATGGGGAACCATCTTCTGTTTACTGAGAAGCAACTGAACCCCATAAACACACCACGTAAGTAAAATGCAATACACCTGAATGTAGAAGCACGCCATACATCACACTACAGTAATCAGCTAAACATATCTGAATATAATTACAGCTGTTTTGAAAATCTTTCACGCAAAGGGCCAGTTTCTCCCAATACTGTTCTACCTATAAAAATTTAAAGTTGTCGCTAGTCTTAATTAACTAACATGCCAAGGAGGCATTCTTAACCTCAGAACTCTACAGTGAGTGGTCAGCTACAAGCAGGGCCACTTTATCTCCACGGGAAGCTTCTCCACTCCCTGTTAAATAGGAGGCTAGGTGAGCTCAAGGGTCAGTCTTGGATGCTAGTCACTGTAGCTGCTCTAAGCTTATACAGTAACAGTTTTTACTTACGAGTTTAAGGTCCCATCAAAGAAAACACATTGAATTTCCTTACAAATACCACTCTGTTCATACTATATGGAGAAATACTTGTGTAAGTATCAAAGATCACATAATTCAGCCATGTAGGCAAAATGTAGACATTTATGTCATTGAAGCAGGTGGTACACATAATAATGTTCTATGGAAGGGTTTAGACTATAGTAATCTCATAACACAGTGCTGTCAATCTTCCTTGGTAATACTATGCCTTCACATCATTTGGCATTTCAGATGAATACACAATACCTGCTGGAGTGGTAATGACAGTACCCATCTACAGCATCCATCGGAACCCTATTCAATTCCCCAACCCTGAGAAATTCGACCCTGACAACTTCCTGCCAGAGAGGGTAGCAAAGAGACACCCTTACGCCTACATCCCTTTCAGTGCTGGTCCCAGGAACTGCATAGGCCAGAAGTTTGCTATGCTGGAGATGAAGGCTGTGTTGTCCCGCATCCTGCGTCACTACAGTCTACGATCCATTGACCAAAGGGAGGATATCACTTTGATGGGAGAGTTGATACTAAGACCTGATGAAGGTGTCAAAGTAATCATCACACCAAGGAATTGACTTTATGTGGAAAAGCAAGAACATTCAAAATAACTTTCATGCTTCAGGTAGATTGAGAACAACTGCTAACAGATTGACCGTCATGAGTGAACACACTAAAATATGGTTCAGCATCTTATGGCACAGCAAATCATGTACTGTTTGTTGTGCATTTGTGTATGTGTGTATGTGCTTATGACACATGTTTACATGTACATGAGTCCATTCTTAGAATACATTAATCTTTCATTTTTTCTTCTTACTTTATGTATCCACAAAATGTAGCAAACAAATAAGATATTAAAGGCCTGTATTCCTGAATTGTAAGTTGATTAATGAATAATGAATTGGAAAGGACATGTACGGAAGTGGTCATGGCCCCAATTTGATGTACTAACCTGTTTGCCTGGGGTGACTACAAAAAACCATAAACAGCCTTAATCAGACAAAAACTGTTGTTTGTGTAGTATTTCATCAAAATTGGTCCAGAAATTCTGAACATATGGACAAATGGAGAGTTTGGCAGACATAATATCAACTACACAAGTACCTGTTATGCACATCATGCAATAGCAGCTGTGCTGCACCTCATAACAAATGAAACACTATAGCAAAAACCTCTCAAGATGCTTTTGGAATATTAACAAATCAGGTTTATTAAGCAGGAAAACGCCTTAAAGGGCAAGCCGATAACATTATTTTTAATTCTGCATTGAAACTGGCCTTCCCTTTACTAGAATATTGGCGGCCAGGATAGTGTAGTCGGTACAGAAACTCGCCACTGGCTGAACAGTCTAAGATTCAAACTTCAGTGCAGGCGAGATTTTCCGTACCCTTCCAGATGGGTCCCGAGGCTGACCCAGCCTCCTAGACAATGGATACCGGGTCTCTTTCGCGGGGGTAAAGCGGACGGGGCGTAGGGTTAACCACTCACGCCCTTATAGCGCCGAGGTTGAGAATGGCTACAGCTATAACTCCACCTCCCCTCTGTGCCTACATTGACATCTTATGGGATGACCTTTACCTTTCACCTTTAGTAGAAAATTATTCCTCAGAAATTCCACATTACAGTTAATTGTCACCGTCAAACAATATTTTAAGTCTTACCTTGTTTAGCGATTTTGATGCTTTCGTGAGAACACAAATTTTTTACAAGCACAACTGGTAGATGAAAGAGTCCGCTCTTGCTTCAATTATTCCACAAATACCGAAGCTACCATACACTATTTTGTTGTTTTCACCTCTTTCCGGCTTAACTGTACACTTAGAGGCTGAGTATTGCGGCTTGTATTTCAAGTGGACACATAGACGCGGCATGACATTCTGTCACGCTGTGTGGAAGACGACAGAACTGACAGCAACGCAGTAGTAATCTGTGGTTGGAACTACGTTAACTACCGCCATATACATTCCACGGATCGACACTCAATCAAACATCTGCACCTATAATCCGTGGTGGAAACGACCTTAAAGATTAATCTTTATAATCTCAAAGCGTTACTTGGTCGCTGTATGGTGCTAACAAAATGAAAGAATGAGTGTGTAAGATTTTGATGCGAGAACGTACTAAATGGGTGGGAAATTTGTTGCGTCATGAACATTTCATGCTTCTTGGACGGGAAACCCTTTTCGGCAGGAAATGTATCAAAAACGGCAACGTGTGTGTTACTCATGTGGGAAACTTTTGGTACTAAATTATTCTAAAGTCTTAGGTGAAAAAAAAAATGTTGTGCAGGGCCTTCTTAAGCGAGTTTCACTATGCATTGAATCACATTACAGTTCATTCAATTACTTAAGTTGGACTGATAGTTTTGCACATACAGTCGAATCGGTTATAATATAATGAAAGAGACTGAATACTGTGTCGTTATAAACGAGTGTTGTTCTAACCGAGTGTAATGTTATGGTTAACGGTGAGAAATTAATTGGCACCACAGAATATCTGACGCTATAACGAGGTGTCGCATAAACCAATGTCGTTATAACCGGGCTGCTAATTTAGACTACTGAGAGGAACAGCCATTTACAAGGTACGTAGAACGCGTTCGCGTAGCCATTGCCATGGAAACGCAACATTGCGTCCCCTGTGCATTGTTAACGTACATATGTCGGTATCAAACACTGATAAATACTGAAAGCGTTGTCATGGAACCACAGCAATGCGTTGTCCGTATTGTTGCGCCACATATGTCGCAGCCAATACGAACCACACTTAGGTCTTCATGTGAAGTGCCTGACATTTGTTAGATTTTAACCAAACTTGGGGTTTCTAGACAGATTTTCGTAAACGTCCCCAATATCAAACTTCATGAAAATTCGTTCAGTGGGACCCGAGCTGTTACATGCGGACATACATGATGAAGCTAATAGGCGCTTTCCACGACTCACGCGCCTGGAAATGGACCTGCCTGTCGTCATCTGATGAAGTCAGCAGGTATCAGCAAAACATACGTACCAGACTACACGGCGTCACAACCTGGTAGACTGATCTTCATAGTTAGCACTGTGACTTGTTCTATCCTAGGCCTACATTAGAATTAAACACATGACAAAAAGTACAAGGGGTCGCCATTATCTGCGGCCAATTTGGAACCAGAAAAATTACACTTCAAATCCCATTCAGGCACGTATTTTCCACCCATAAGCAATAACGTGAATATGGGTTAATGAGGACCAGGTTCGTGTTTATAGTACTTCTGGGAAGTACACATTAATTAAATACAAGGTTTCTTTACAATACATTGTTTTAATATATTAGTGATTCTTCTTAGTTCTACTATTTCAGTGATATTTATTACCCCAACATTAACACTGAAACCAGTGTATTATTTATTGTAGGATTACAAACAATTAATTATTCGTTAAAGATTTACTGCTTACAGATGTTCTTTTAACAGTTACTGTGACTTTATCAGTGACCACCCACATGCCAGCAGCAATGACTGCTCACAAGTAACCAGTACAAATAATGATCTATCACAGACTACAATAAAGTACATCACTAACTTTGCACACAAGGCAATATCTATTTATTTTATGCATGCGTGCCTTGTCTTTGCTGCTGCCATTGTTATTATGCATCAACGACGCTGTGATGTTTACTCACCTTGGCGTCGCGTCTTGTCGGCTGCTCAGAAACTGTGTGCAAGAGCTTGATTGTATTAGGAGCAGGGGAGTGTGAGAAAACGGCAGATGCTTGTGAGGTTGAAACCATCTTCTGTTGGAAAATTCGTCCTCCAGATGTAATCCCCACAAGTGCAGCAAATTTTTAAGCATAGGTTCTCAAAACTTTGACGTCGTATATCCAGGGAAATGGATATTGGAGACTTGAATAATACAAGACCCCCTGTATATGTCAATACACAGCATAACCATATGAGGAGAATATTATGCTACATTCCCCTTTACATTTATCAAGGTACAAACAAGGCTACCTAAAGGAGAGATACAAATTTTTACAAAAAGTATGCTTCTTTAACTCCACATGACAATATATTTTATTGCAGTTGCTGATGATTCATATGGAACAATGATACAATTCTTGTATGAAGTCAAAACAGAGTAATAAGCAATTTCAAATAATACAATTACATTATTATGCAGGACAGAAACTCATATAAGTGTATGATAAAAATGTGAAAAGAGCAAAAAATTCCATCATTTTGTTTCTTCTCCATAAAATACCTTTTGGTGGCAATGTCAAAAAACTCATTGGCTTGTAGCAAGATTCCTCTGCCGCCACTTTTATGAATATCTCCCACAGTCTAGTAATTTTCCAATATGGTCATTTATTAAAGTGTTCTAATGGGATGGTTGACTGTACAAGTTACGCTGTCCAAATGCATGAGCACTGGCCATGCATTAACTTGACCAAGACTCTGTTTATCTTACACACAGAATCTGTTTGTCCAGTTTTTCCATTATCTCCACCTACCATCTGAATAAATGACAGAACAATGGTCAACAGGCGTATACATATTTTGTAAAACTGTCACAATAAATGAAGTGGTTTTCTTTACTTTTGTACAAATACATTTCAAGAAAAATCCAGACAAATCATACATGCCCTTGCTATAAATAAAATTGAACACTCTTCTTCCTATGTTTTTGTGGCCTCAATCGGATCTGTAATGTGCAATTTTGGGCTTCGGTAACATCACAACATACACCTTGGTTAACTTCTCAGTCAGTTACCACTTACATCATATATACTTACATAATTATTAACCTCCATACTTCACTTTTAATTGCATATAATTGTTACCGGAGTGTTGCTTAAGTTAACACCACCATTACAAATGTAGAGGTCATATTGCTTCATGAGAAATGATGGTATGAATATGGGACAGGAAAGATGTAATATGGTACAACACAGCCTGCTGTGTGGCACTAGCCAAGAGGTAATGCACAAATTAGTGTTTGCAGGTGTATTCAAAACCAAGCAGGAATTTTACAGGATTTTGAAAAAAAACTTCAGACATTAGACAATTGTGACTTCTTGCTACGATTAGTGCTGCTAGAAAAGGCAGAATAATTTTGTCAAAATCCCATACACAGGCAAAGTTGTCCCTGTGTTTAAGCACCATGCCATGAATGCAAACGGGGGAGTAAACATATACCCCCACACATTCCTAACCTTAGCACCAGATGGAGGTGAGTGGTCAGTTTCATATGTCAGTCATTTCACCCCTCGGGAGAGAGCCCAGTACCTACTGGATACATGGTTGAGTGGGTCCCTGAGCTGGTCTGCACATTTAAGAGAAACATTTCTTGCTCCTCTTCAGAATTAAAACATGTTCCAAAAAATAAATAATGAAATGTTTATATCAAGTGGGGCACTGTCACTTCAGACATGCAAACTCTGACTCCACTGAACTGGTCTAGTTTCAAATCACTTTTGCAGGCAGAGGAACCATGGATGCCAACATTTCAACATTGTCACAACAAACATAAATATATTCACAAACCCAAAATAAAATCCAGTTCCCAAATATCTTAATAACTGAATAATTAAGTTCTTAAAGCTACACACGGATTATGTACAATTGTGATTCAGTCATGTGTGAATGAGTTTATGCATTAGGAAATACTGCAGATATTTACACATAAAAATTATTATATAAACATTAAGGACCGTTCAGCTTCCAAGATAACAAAATGTATGCTCCCTTGCATCAGAAAACATACTTCTGTATCTGTACCAATCTCTCACTTTTCCTACAGCCATCAAATGTACAAATAATGTTGCCTTTCATAGATATATCACGTATTTAAAAATAGTTCATGTTCAGGCTAACCTGTCATTTTCCAGTTACACAAAGTGTCACACCCTAAATATGAAGAATACACCACCAAATTACATGTTCTACCTCAACAGATTTCATAATAATACACCACCAATTTTGGTTCTTAACATCTTAGTATCATGGGAGTATTTTCTTTGGACAGTGCCCAGTGTCTGGATAAAAATTATGTTAAGTCATCTAGAGGCTGCCTGTCTCAGCCTTCAAAGAGGAGGATGGGGCCTCTTACGATAAAGCACTAAGCACCATAACAGATCACACATGGGATATACGTAAAAGAGAGATCCACATCTAAAAATAAGATAGCTGCAAGTAACGGAAAGTACAGATGCACACCTGCATCTGACTGGGATACATTCCTTGAGAGGGACACTGAACCTAAAAGAGCTAATCTGAGCTGACCTTGACTGCTTTTCTATAGTGTTATATGTTATGCATCCTCGTCCAACCAGAAAATATCAGTAACTTTCTTTCTATTAAACAAAATAAAATAAACCTTATACAAGCATTACTATATTCATTTAAAAATAACAGACTTCAAAACAATTACAAAATAAACAAACATAGCTCTTATAAATATTTTACTGCACGGTACACACCAAAAATCTTCAACTCTGCTCACAGTACAAATTGTGTGGGGAGCAGGTTGTGCCTGTCTGACCAGTTTTGGTCAAACAGATAGAGATCAACCACTCAAATAATTCGGAGGCGAGGGTATAATGCATAGTGGTTGAATGTATAAGAAGTGAACAGACGTTTTTACAATGGGGGAGGCGGGTGGAGGAAAGATAAAAATGTGTTTTCTTTTCTTACCTAGACAATGAACAATGTTTGAAGAAAGTAGTCTCATAATACTACTGATTGGTTTACATGTCTTGTCAAAAATCTATATACATATATTTCTAACAGTGAAGATGAACTGCGGTACTTGCAGATTGAGAAAGCTCAGGCTGCTAAACCACAGCACTGCTTACTCAGTCCTGCCACAATGGACACTGTTGCATTCATAGGCACAACAAGCTACATAATCAGAACACACTATAGAAGGAAGGTGGGACAACAGGCTGAGGTTCTGCATATTGTAATGCACAGTGTATGATACTGTAAAGCAGTGTTTCCCAAATGTTTTTGTTCGTGTACCCCTTTTGGCTTCAAAAAATAACCAATCCTCAAATCTTTGCTCATGTAAATATAGTGTCCATATGATAGATATCCAAAATTAAAAATTTATATCTCAGATATGATTTTCGATAGCTACAAATACATACTAGTAGCGTACGTAACAATGCATTGCATGAACTTTACATGAACTGCCATTTGATGTATCACGTTTTATACGGATGTAACGACGCATTCATGATTGTATGGTCTATGCTAGTAAACTCTACGACCCCCTGAAGATGGTGTTTTGAGACGCCGAAATACGTATAGGGGCAAAATAAAATTATTAATATTATAAGTTAATGTGCATAAGTTGGTGTGAAAATAAACAACTTTAATGCATTGCATGATTTGACCTTAATTAAACTGTCCCTCACTTTGTGAGCACAGGGGGTTTCGTAACTAAATATTCTGATGGTCATATGAAATAAAGACATGGCCAATTAAAGAAGTTCCGTGATTATTTTCAACCAAACATTATTCCTTTAATTAATGAAATAAGTAAACTTCAAAGTAGCCATTACAGATACATAACCACGGATCCCCTGGCAACTGTTAGCGTATCCCTTGGGATCCGCTGAGCACACTTTGGGAACTGCTGCCATACAGATTATGGCCTTCTGGGATGTGATGCCACATACTCGTATTCTGTAGAAATCTGATATCTCCATCTCCTGGGCAGAAGATGAAAGCAGCAAGTTCCTCGAAAAGGTTTGAATGCATCTTCCAAACTACATGGTGTAACATGTACAGGTTGTACTGTTGAATGGGACAAGATATTCATGAACATAATTAGATAAGAATCTGGAAGATGTTCATCATATATAATCAAGTTTTTGTGGCAAATGAATGCAAAACAACTGTCCTGGCCTAATGCAGCTGGTAGCCCGAGTTTTATTGAGATATTCAAGGTTTATATCGAAGTACTACCATGGAATTTGCTTAGAGAGGCTGAATAAAACCATGAAAACATCAGTCAGGATAGCTAATAACAAGGCACCTTCCAAATACAACTGTACAATATTACTGTTACACCAACCTACATGGCAAACAGCATCTCTAAAGAAGTGAACTGCACAGGAAATCAAAGCAAGCATCAGTCTGAAATGAAATATTAAGTCCAAGACTTGACATATTAAATACAAAGTGATTCATTCATAAAACTAACAACCACGTTGATAAGATGCTGTTATGAAACCAAAATGATATGCTCAGGCCATGCCTAACATGGGGCAGTGTTCTTAAACACACTATCAGCTGATATCCTGAGTACATCACACATACACCCTAATACAGAAACTCTTACCAACAGTTATCATAACTTCTTACTTCCTAAATTAGGCAATATATAACCATATTTTATATACACAGAACCACATGGTGCTAGGTAAGTAGAAGAGTACTGAGAGAAGCGAGAAGCAATGAATGCTGGCAAATCAGGATTTAAAATATATAAAATTTTAATGTTCAGGTTCACCAACATTTAAAGCTGAATTACTTCAGTCAGTTGCTGCTGTAGAGGTCTTCGTTCTTCCACGCTGTTGTGCCATGTCACTGGGTGATCGGTAAAACAGCAATGCATCCCACAAGAACAGAGACCTCAATTACAGTGCTGCTAAAACCTAACAACTCATACAGTACACCTCTGTGGTGAGGGTACTCTGGTGCCGTAGAGGTTAGCCAATCTGATGTAACAGAGAAAACAGATACAACCTGATTTATGCTTCTTTGGTCTGTGCATTTTCAGTATTAGGGACAGAGCTCAAACACGCACCACATGCTCCATGTAAATGACTGGTTCAGATCTTATGAAACGTGAAAAAACATGAAAAAAAAAACTGCAAAATTACACGACAAACTTTCAACTCACTTGACCTCAGAAATTAAGCTGTTATAAGCGTTATTCAATATTTATTACATGACCTGTCAATTCTTGTATAGCATGTACCAATATCACTACACAAGAAAACCTTGTTACTGCAACAAGTAAATTGAGTTCAGAGGAAGCGTCAAGATTACAGTCTCCTGGAATGTGACACTGTATAGTTTGGAAAATATGTATGAACATTGCACAGGCATCAGGTGTCTGCATCTTCTGGATAGGAGACTGTACCCTTAAATTCAAACATTGCATGTGTGCATGGTCCAGCTGGCTCAGTGTCCCATTTCATTCAATACTACAATCATTACCATTACCTTTGGTCTAAGAAGACAGACATATTCAACATCATAAACATAGCTCAAAAATGATTTCAGGCTTCTGCCACAATGTTCATGAGATCTGCACTCTTCTGGGATATTACGTGGCATCCTGTGGTTATCAATTACCGGAATTTTGGGACAACATATCGGTCCCATCTTGACGGGTAAGAGTCCGGACTCTTGACCCATCAAAATAGGACCAATACATTGTCCCGAAACACCGGTAAGCAATTACCACACGACGCCACGTAATATCCCAGAAGAGTGCAGATCTCATAGCTCAACAAATCTATTTCTTGATGTAAAGGACCATTCTTATATCACACCCCTTTTGTATATATACTTTTTACAATATAGTTGCATTTCATTACATTCTGTTACTCACATCCAAATTCATTTCTTTTCAGAGGATCATGTGTGCTTAATTTGCAGTAAACCACAATGTTATTCAACACTGCCAACGAAATTTGAAAATCACGCTTACGTCTATATAAAGTTCAGGATAAAAAACCAGTAACACATAGGTTTTAAAAGAAGAATTTTATTGTTGTATAAATGACTTGCTAAATATCTTTATAAAGTATGAGTACCTGATGATGGTCATGTAAGGCCGAAATATGTACTACAGTCTAACATTAAATAGTTCTGTCAAAGTTGAGTCGTGACTGACAGTTTCCTTTAACGTCATTCATTACCATAAGTTAAAATATAACTGCCAGCCCTACAGTATTGCAAGATTTAAAATCCCCCACTCCTTGTGATAAAGATTAACACTCACCAAAGTGAGAGTCTCGGATCTCACAAAGGAAATATTTCGTTTGAAGGTAGAACCTGGTTTGCCTAACAGACTTGCTGATATTCATTTTAATATTTGAAACACCACTATACAGGTGAACACCAATCAGATCAAATCACTGTTAAATACAGAAATACCTGTCAATATTTGTAATAGTCAATACTATCACACTTAAATATTGATTTGAAAACTCCACATATCAAGGAATAATCTTGTAAGGAATAAATGTAAATATTTTTCCAAATTTTCTAATAATAAAACCTCAGGACAGGCAACCCTTGCTTAATGCCATCTCCTACTGTGACACCACAGCACCCACCAAGTCATCACAATTATCAACAATTAACAATAAGAATGGTACAGCCCTATATAAGGCAACCCAAAATATAAAGCAGTCTTACTGACCTAACTACATTTCATGCTGCACAGAAAACACAATCTATCTCAATTGTAAAAACCATTCAGCAAATACCTTCTACATAGGGAAATATGTGCCTGTGCAGAGAACCATAAAAGTCACAGATACACTTTGTGGGCAGAAGGTAGCATTTTTTTACTCTTTAACCTGGTAGTACATTAGGTAACCACTGGGCATTAAAGGATTGATAAATAATTTTTACACTGCAAAATAATATATAAACCATGTCCAGGCTTTGACACCCAAACTTCTGCTTCCTGTTGAAGTGCTTGTAAAGCCTTCAAGCATCTCTTGGATGACTGACTGAATTTTTGGTCCCAGTACACCTAAATATGCTCACAGGGTCTTTGTTGCCTGCCACAAAGGTTTTAGAATGACAGTGAGAAAGGATTAAGGTTATCAAATATCGTGTGGTGTGCTATGACATGTCTTTGTAGCCTCTGTAGTCTGTCTGTCTGTCTCCTGCCTTCAGAAAAATCATTGGAGAGTTTGAAAGACAACAGAGTTCAGGTGGCATGGCCATGGCTGGCCTGCTGTGTGGTCCCCTGTTGTGGCCTTATCATGCTGCATAGTAAGAACACATTTAGTGCAGTTTTGCAGCCACTTTATAATGAACCATGCTGTAAAACGTGTTGAAGTCCTACAAATCTTTTGAGTGTGTACACTTCATTTGATCAATGGTAAGTTCACAAGTTTTATATGATTAGTCAGCAGCCATATCAATATGGTATATTACTACTTGTGGGAAAATTAGTTTTTGTGAACAACATTTTATGTCACAGTTTCCTTCTTCATGTTTTAACAAACACTGCACAACTGTGACAGCCAGGATATAATATGAAATTTAAGGTTTTCACTGTGTTAAAATATCAGGATTACAGACTTCTGTGATGTGACACTATGCAGCCTGGTACATAAATACCAACATTTCAGAGGAACATGCTAACTCCATCTTTAGGGAATATGAAGTCAGCCTTTGCTGATCAAAAAGCAGGTTCCTACCTAAGAGGCAACATGACACCGCATTTCAAAAAATGTAACCTTAAGAACATAATTTGGTTTGCATCAAAATACAACATATGAATCTCACACTGCACAAACACATACTTCTCAGAAAGTTTTGAAAAAGGTAGGCATAACTTAAGCAATTCTTTGCACAAAACAAAATCATGTTTAATCTTTTGTAGACCCATGAAAATATCTATAAATTTTGTACAAAATTTCTAACCACAGTTAACTCAACATAGTGAAGGCTGCAGTAAATGCTCAGTTAAGTGAGGGTTACCTGCATATTACAGTAGGAACAAACCTTGCAGAGAAGTAGCAACATATTGTATGGAAGCACCAAATCAAATAACACATCAAGTTTCACTGACATAAATAATAAAAAGACACATTACTGACACAGGGAATTTGAAATCAATACTACTCACTTCACACAGTATTAAATCTTAACCCAAATCACTTCTTCGGATACTCTTGACATACTTTTTGCCACTAATTTTAAAACCAGTTGAATTGAGTTTTCCTGACATGGTCCCAAGAACAGTTATGCTTCCTCAAGTGGAGGGAAGTTAATTCACATTCATTTCATGAAAACACTCCACAAACGTGGAGTATCATTTTGATGAAACAATGAAACAGTAATACAATGTACATATATAGTTTCTCTCTCTTTTGTCACTTAACACACAAACAAATACACATATAATAAGCGGTTACCACTAAAATCTGATATACTGCACACTACTTGTCAATTACTTTCTCAAAACATTGCATCCCGGTGTACAAAAGTAAATAAAAGCTATCGTTCATAAGTCCGAAGGCAGTTAGATACTTAACTAATAAAAATGCTCATTAATTGTATAACATAAAGAGGGCTCATTCTTAAAAACAACTGCCCTTCCCTCCCCACCAGCACAAAACGGTTCTGGTCACCACTGCATACACAAGAACTGTCCATCTGCAATTTCCTTCTGCTCATGACCCACCAACCCCAAAAAAAACCTTCTGCAATGCACAGTTCCTTCCGAACTTCTTCCTGCCCTCTCTCGCCATCACAACGACTGCACTCCTTCCAGTACCCATCACTTAATTGCACAGCATAATTCAAACATGGCTGATACTTGACATAGCTTGTTCATGATAATGCAGTATTTAAACATAGCAGATTCACCTCATGTAATATTTGAAAGAATACAATTTTTGGAGTAACTACAAAGTAAACAAACACAAGAAAACACTCAGCCAAATTGTGAACTCTGAGGCATTCTCTTATTCTTTTACTTCTGTACTTTTACACTGCATTTATATTGCATCTCACAATGAAGTCCTCCATGAATGGTGGGCCTGCTAATGGGCCAAAAACAAATTCTAACTGTTCACCACAACACATCTCTTCCAACATTTTTGTGTACCACATCAAGCAATCAGTTATGTGGACATAGTTAAGCATACACATATAAACAGACAAGCAACACAACACAATTCCTGTAAAATACAACTACAGTAAAACTCTTCTCCTTTTCTTTCCTTTCACCTGCCTTCAGTTATCATCCTTTCTCAGCATCTACTGTCTCAAAATCTGGCAATAGAGAAAGAATCAATTTCTGGGGCTCAAGCTGACCATACAGTGGGCAATCCTGTCTTTCTAATTACAAGAAGATGGTGATGGTAATGGTTGATACAGTGGATGTATGGAATTCAGAGAATGGTGGAGGCCTTGTATGCTGGACATTCAAAATTACAAAACTGAGGGGAACAAAATTACCAAGTTAAAAAAAAAGGAAAATTCTCATTTGACAATGGTGACATGTGAGAAAAACACTGTTAACTTTTAAACAATGGGGTGGGTATTTAAATTTTAGCACATTCTGTATGTAAAATGTGAATATGCAAGAAGTGACCTAGTCAAATATTGAAAATGTTTAGATAATAAGACCAAGTATATTAGAAGTGAGGTACTTTTATCAGGAAAACGTTTTCAAGCTGTATTCTGCATACAAGGGCATGAATGAACATAGTCTTATTTTGACCAAGTAAACAAAGAGAAATTTTATGCAGGTAAATTTGACTATCTCTTCTTTGTCAATGTTAGGTTGTACACATGTACCATAGAAAACAACAAGTGTAGTTGGGCATTTATACATGCCCTACATACTCGTGTGGGCCGGGATAGCACAGTCGGTATAGCAACTCGCTATGGGCTGGACGGTTCAGGAATCAAATCCTGGTGGGGCGAGATTTTCAGCACCCGTCCAGACCGGCCCTGAGGCCTACCCAGCCTCCTGTACAATGGGTACCATGTCATTCCTGAGGGTAAAGCGGCCGGGGCATGGCATTGACCACCCACCCCCATCTAGCGCCGAGGTTAAAGAAAGAGTAGTGCTATACCTCTACTCCCCCTCTGGGCCTTCGTGGCCTGTTCTAGGGTGATATTTACCTTTTACCTTACCTACATACTCGTATCAACAACAAGAAACGACAAAGTACAGACGGGAAGTTTTAATCCAAGGAACTTCAATACTTTTTCTCCAGTAAGAGTATACAACTAAGCTGTTCAATAGCCTTGAACATTTACATCTCCATTCTCTAGTAAAAGACATCTTGGTTTGCAAGAGGGTATACACAATTTTTGACATTGTGACAAGTCAGAATTAGATTCTTTCATAGAGTTCTACAACTGTATGGCCTTGAATGTACTGAAACAATATGTAGCATACTAAACACTGCACCCAAAAAGCTGACCAAGTCATTTGTTGATGAAAACTAGGAATGATTAAGTCATTCAGAAAGCTGTAAAACTTGTGAAATACTTCCCACGTGATACACACTTACTAGGCTTCACAAGAAAGCACACCCTCCCTGGTCACCTCCCCCCCCCCCCCCCCCAAAATAAAATTAATTCAAAAACTGATATTACAGTGAGTGTTCAACGGTCAAACACGATTTCCCACAATTCTCGTTTTTTTTTGACTTGGTCACATTTTTTGCAGGAAGCTGACAAAATTATATGAATGAATAAAGATAAAATTATGACATAAATGGCACTTTGTGGGGAGTGAGACAGAGATTGTACAGCATGCCTTAAAATGCAGTAAACATCCTTGCTGTCCTAAACATATAAAACTAATTTTATGTGGTGTAACCCTACTTGCATTTCACACACAGGACAGCTGGTTGTTAGGGGCTGACCCTTTGGTGTCAGGTGAAATGTGCAGAATGCCAGGATTTAATTTTCTAAGACAGCTATAATTAATGACGTTAATAGTAGCAGGAAAGAACCCCAACAGAGCTGTACAAGAATGGCAATAATTGGCTGACACATATGCTGCATTGTAAGAAAATTCAAACCTCACCCCATGCAGTGCGGTATATGCATCGCTCAGCACCAAAGGGTTAAACCTTATACTCGACTATTTTACAACCAATACAATTTTTACTCTGTTGCACTTAACAATACATACTTACTTTTTAATTGATCTGTGTGTCAGGTGCAACTCAGCCGAATCGTTAACAGCTCTATTACACATATGTTGGAGTTCTGTGAGGTCTGGTAGAAACGCAACAGTGTTTCAGATGAACTTTCTTCCACCATCTGCATAGAGTGGCTTACTGTCCTACCCTAAAGATGGATGCAGAAGGTTCCTCTGAAATGCCATAAGTTTCTGCTAGACTACACAGCATTACATGCCATAAGACAGTATTCTTTATGTACTCAGTGGTGAAATTTGTATACATACAGAACAACTGGACAAGCAGAATTCACATCATATACACATAAGAAAAAGTTGTCCCTGTCCATGCCATGGAGAATATAAAGGAAGCAGAGGTATAGTCCCCTCATTCTTAACCTCAGCACTAGACAGAGATGAGTGGTCAACATCATGTCCCCGTCGTTTTACCCCCGGGAAAGAACCCCGGTACCCACCGAATACGAAGCT
Organism: Reticulitermes speratus; assembly: GCA_021186555.1. NCBI lineage: Eukaryota > Metazoa > Arthropoda > Insecta > Blattodea > Rhinotermitidae > Reticulitermes > Reticulitermes speratus. The sequence continues at coordinate 4,389,443 of JAJKFL010000004.1, forward strand.
GGGCATCATATAAACACACACATCTGATGTGAGAATTTTCAAAACACATTCTTGCATGTACTGACAGTAGTTACATGTACTAATAAAGGTTAAGGCATTGCATATGCACACAGCCAACTCAGGACTAGTGGTGCTGTGTACACATTACAGACCTAAACAAATCTTTGTAAAGAGTCAAACAATACATAAATACAGTAACAGCTATGATGTCTGGCGCCTCTGGAACCATAGGGTTGCTGCATGACATAACGCTATACCTGATGTGTATCTCAGTGAACCTACCAACCTCACAGACAGACCTAACTATTTAATTTGTACTTGATATACTGTTGTGTTTTCCCTGCCACACACTCTATTCCGTTTTATCACTACTTATGTAACATGGTGTATACACAGCCATCAAAAAACAACCCAAACAAGACATCAATATTTCACTCTTTTAATCACTACATTCAAAACGCTGTAAAGGTAAAGCAATCCCATTACAGGCCTTGACAGGCCCTTAGGGATCCAGGAGGATGAGGCTCCCAGATTTTTCAGACAATCGGCACATGAAGGTGGTAAGGTTGTCAGCCCTACGCACCGGCCGCCTTTACCCCCCAGGAAAGATTCCTGGTACTCATTTCTGTTAGAGGCTGAGTCGACCCCAGGGCCATAGTGCGACCGGAACGATTATGTCAATGAAATATTCCAGTGACACCATCGGGAATCGAACCCACGACGTTCCGGTTTGTAGCGTAGTGCCTCAACCAACTACGCCACCGCGCGCCCTTCAAAACGCTGTATTACATACATATCTTGATGCCATGTCATCACTATTCACTTATTTAAATTTACCTTGTCAATTTTCTTTCTCTTGGTCAATTTCCATTTAACAGGGCTTTCCATACCATCCAATGCTGGATATCGCAGTTTTTACTGTATGTGGGGAAAACAGAAACAGATATTCCGTTTCAAGGGATTCTGATGGATGGTACATGGTCATAGTCACAACTGAAATTATTGACACTGCCCATCATCTAATGCTTAAAAAAAACAGTTTTGGAGGTTAGACCTACCTCTGTCTGTAGGAGCAACAGGTAAAACTTAGAACCTATTCTGATGGTCATGTTAAAAAAACCGTGGATAACAGGCCCGTCAGAGTAGGTCCTCCTTGTTCCACCTGAAAACGGAGGCAAATCCAGCCTCCAAAATGTTGTGGGACTTTTAGGATGAGGAAATGAATTAAATCAAAAATTTCAGTCCCAATTAACCAAATCAGGGCTACAATTAGAGAGGGACAAAAGATTCATATCTCTGATACACTTAGAATTCTATGGAACATGACAAAAACGTTTTCTCTCTCAAAGACAACAACATATATGGTAACACCACAGCTACTCTGTGAACCTGTGTAATACGATGTAGCTTTTACTATCCAAACTTCCACCCATCCTACTACTGATCCAAAGTAACACAAACACAGCAGCATGTTGGGCAGTCGTAAACTAACAGTATGGGTGAGATTATTTGTTTAGTTTACACATCAGTTAATTTTTACTCAGAAATACCAGGCAATATGCTACTGAATCATCTGTACATGCCATGTCACACAGCATCTCTGTATATTTCAGCCAAAAAGGAACAAGTCTGAAGAAATTCATTACTTTTACTACACAGAGCCTTACCACACTGGCTCTATAACCTGTTCACATCAACAAGCAGTGTGAAAGGAGTTGAGCTAACAAAAGACAGACCCAACCTAATATGGCGCACACTAATGTCATGCTGTTTAATCGTTACAGCATCAGTTACAAAGGCCCAACATTTGCAACCCCCACACCCCAAATATGGAGGGGGGGGGGGGGGGGGGTATTTTATGAAAGGCCACTATTTGATAAATATATACTACAATTTCTTAAAAAATTGTACTTTCCATGCCAGTTACATGTTAAAATTCAAAGTCCACTGAGAGGAGCACAAAATTTTGTAAAGGTCTGTGACACCGCCACCATCAGCCCCTGTGCATCTGTGTTGGGGTCCTTTACTATTCAATGTTTGTATTAATGATTTTCCATGCATCATAGGTAACGTTTCTCACACCATTCTCTTTGCTGACGACACTAATATCTTGTTTTGTCCAATGATCATACTGAACTAAATTCTAAATCAAATAAGGTATTTTGTTATATTTCTGAATGGTTTCAAAACAATCAGTTGGCACTTAATTTAAATAAGATGCAATTGATCAAATTTATTTCCTCTAAATCCTCTACTTACCCATTACATGTTTCATACAATAATCAAGCTCTTACTGTCACTGAAAATATTAAATTTTTAGGTGTATATCTGGATTGTCATCTTATACGGAATTTGCATCTAGACAATTTAATTAAAAAACTGAGTTCTATCTGTTTTCTGTTGAGAGAATTATCATCTATTGTAAATGTCAAAATGCTACAAATGGCTTATTTTGCACATTTCCATTCACAAATCAGTTATGGTATAATTTTTTGGGGTTCATCTTCGTCAATGAGAAATGTTTTCATAATTCAAAAGAGAGCAATTAGGATTATGCTGAGGCTGGGTGCAAGGAGTTCTTGTAGAGAAGGTTTCAAAACATTGGATATACTTACAGTTCCTTGTTTATATATCTATGTTTTGATGTTATTTGTAGTTAAAAATCATAAAATCTATCAAACCAATACCTCAGTTCATGGCAGGAACACTAGGCAACAAAATAAATTGCATGTACCTTCTGTGAGATCTTCCACAATACAGAGAGGTGTATATTATTCATCTGTTAAAATCTTTAATCACCTTCCACAAAATATATCAAAACTTCATAACAATATACATATTTTTAAGACTATATTAAGGAATTATCTTGTTAAGAATGCTTTTTATTCTACTGATGAATTTCTTTCTAAAGATTGTAATAGGTAACCAGCAACAATTTTTTTTAACTGCTGTTGCACTCCTTTTGTAGTTCATTATTATTAACAACATGTATGTATATTCCGTGTATGTCCTTTATTCTACTTAATTTACAAATCTTGACTTCTTATTATTTATATTTTACTTGTTTTATTATTCTGTAATCCATATACCTACCCCGTCTTAGTGTGTGAGGATGAATTCTCTTGTTATTTATAGTGTTTTACTAATTTTATGTAACTTTGTATCTCATTTGTATCTCAGTGTTTTGACTTGATTGCATATTGCAATCTATTCTGTTCTTGACGAATTCCATATCCAATCTGACTTGCGTGGATATTGGATCGGTGCATGTATATGTGTGTGTATGTATGTATGTATGTATGTATGTATGTATGTATGTATGTATGTATGTATATATATGTATGTATGTATGTATGTATATATGTATGTATGTATGTGTGTGTAATGACAGCTGATGTGATCAGTATATAAAATAACAGTGGCAGTAAAGTTTCTTGCCACTACCCCATTACTAACACCAGCAGGCAGCTGTACAGCATTCCAACACAGCAGGTACAGATAATAAATGCATCCAACACTGACACTCTGTGCGTTACACTTGACTGTCACAAGCATTACAACACCACACCTCAAGTTCCAATCCATCATGACTAACACAAGTGTGCATCTATCCAGTCTCTACAGCTTACTTCATGCAGCCAGCACATAAACTCCAGGACCATGGGCCAGTCTACACCAAAGTCCCCTCACTTCTAAGGCTGAGTTTTATTAAAATAAAGTACCAATTTATAAGAATTGATGGCAACAACTACAAAACTGTCAGTGGTGAAAATATGGCAAGAACATTTTAATTAACTCTGTCAATCAAGGAAGTCTTTAGAGCATGTGAATAACACTTCTGAGTGAGATTTCATTTGTAGCATGGAAAGGGTTAACTGATCTCAAAAGGATAATGGATCTGAAGGCTAAGGTGAGGAAAACATTAAATGCAGCGAATTTAACATTCAGATAACAGGACTGGGATCAGAGAAACTGAATATTAAGTGAAGCAGTGCCACTATATAATAGGGTACAGAACTGAAGGGACATTATGAAGTCAGTACAACATATCCAAACGTTTCAGTGGATGATAGCGATATATAAGACAGGAGGATACTGGTATAGCCATTTCTGCTGTCCATGAACAAGCTATGTTGACAGTATGTACAGAAACACTGGATCCACCATACGCTAAAAGAGAACACAGCCAAGTTCATATTTCTGCTTATCTCAAGCAGACTGTACATCTTGTTTCTATAGTGCAGCTTACCCCAGCACAGCCAGCCTTAACTGTGCGCTGCAAAGGACAGGCACCTATCCTGATGAGTGTGATGCAAGAAGGCAATGCATCAATGTCCAAGCAACCCATTACATGGGGAGGGAAGAAAGAGGAAGGCGTAACCGTAGCGTTGAGAGCGGCCATTCTGGGAGGTGGGCGTGGTCTCAGTAGGCCGATGCCTCTTTATACTCGGAACCTTCCATGGTGAAGAAGTCCTCTAGTTTCCACTGCAGGGTCTCAAAAGTTGGTCGCTTCATGGGGTCTTTGTGCCAACATTCCAACATAATTTCAAACAGGGCTTGAGGGCATCCTGGAGGACACGGCATGCGGTAACCATGTTCCACCTGGTGCAACACTTCGGCGTTTGTCATTCCTACAAGACAATACAAACAGCAGTTGGTCTAGCAGTAAGGATGGCCCCACACAGGGGGTGCCTTTCCCAGAAACATCATTGTTATTAATGACTACACTAACTGGAATTTTAATTTGACAGTAGCCAACATGCACATTTTAATTTTCATTGCATTACTGGTAACGCTGTCTTCATCTAATTCTGTATATCTATAAAGTACGTTCAGTCAGGCTAACAGCTGACAGTTAATCAACAATTCCTGAAAAACAGAGCTTTCATCATGAGACACAACAGTCACTTAAAAGTAACACCGCCCCCTCCCCCTGCCTGGGGGCAAAACATGAAAAACATCTGCTACAACTGGTAGTTCCTGGCCAGGATTCATAATGAACGCAACTCAGTCTTGCTACCTCCAACCTAATCTAAGCACTGTTACATAGCTCTATGTGGCAAATACAGTGTGTCCACAAATTCGTCTGGGGTTTCAAGACAACACGGTTCTTAAACAAACTGAGCTAGACACGTGCACCTTGCTGTGGCTTACAGTCAAACTCTCAACGTTATTAACTTATCTTAGTCCACCTCAATGTGTGGAACCTTGGTAGCTGGAACAATGTCCAGTCCATATTCAAGCTTCTGCCATATTCTGAGAAGCATGTCAGCATGAATAGTCATGACTGCATCTGTGATACGCTTCTTCATGTCATACATTCTGGAAACTGGTTATCGGTAAACAATGCTCTTGACACAACCCCCACATGAAGAAGTCCAGTGGTGTTATGTGTGGGGAATCTGTTTAAGAACCGCGTTGACTTGAAACCCTAGAGAAGCTTTGTGGACAGACTGTGTAACAGACCCTTTTACTGTATGTGTTACAGACATTACACTTACCTGGATAAGGTATACGACCATATGTGACAAGTTCTGTGAGCAGGATACCGAATGACCAGACGTCCGATTTAATGGAGAACTTACTGTAGTTGGCAGCTTCTGGAGCTGTCCACTTGATGGGGAACCGAGCTCCCACACGGGCCTCATACTCATCCTCCTGCAATATCCAATATCCAATACATAATATGGACATGATGCTCTCATGTCAGTCACCCTCATAATTTTCATAGAACAAAAGCAGTGTTATACTGGAGATTTGACTACGACACGTGTCACCCACATCTCCCATAGAGATGAAACATTCACTGAAGATTATGATTTGGTATACGGGTACCAACATTCTGGAACAGCATGCTGCTTCCATTTTCACAGCAGAAACCCAAGTTGGGCAAAAGAGTACTCTTCTGTACCAAAGACGGAGACAGCAGGTTTGTCCAGTACGTGTCACATTCCAGAAGACAGCAACTGTCATGGGCACTGTTGTCAGAACTACAAATCTCAAAAAATGTTTCCCGGCTTGCTGAAGAACAGTCTCACCATTTCAGTCAGTATGACATTTAGTAAAGTCCATTCCAGACTAATGACGGACGGATGGACACACCCTGCCAACCTGACACATCAACACAACAATAAAGCATCAAGTTTGGAAACACTTTTATACTGCTGGCAGTAATGGATAGCCCTTGCTTTATGTAACAGCCCATGCTACATACATTGCACTCTTAATAATTCCACATTTCCTATCTAGAGAGCACAAAAAAGATAAAAATATCAGAAAATGAAGTAAAGCTGCATTATTTCAAGGTGAGGGTATACATAAACTCAAACTTGAAGTTCTCACAGCACTGAAAATTAAGATTATAGCGTCTTCAGATATGCCATTTTGTTCATTAGGCAGGCACCGATCAATCATTCCAATAGACTACATAGCATCATAACCAAGACAGCACAATCTTGTTGTAACAAACCGTGATGACATTAGACAAATTACTAAAAAGTCACTAGCAGACAGTGATTCCATTCTGCATGTGATATAACCAATACGTCACTGAACCTGTAGTTAGCAGTAATGATAGTTGTACTGAGAATCTTTTTAGTCAGCAGCAAAAGGCCATTTGTTCAATATATACATGTTGGACTCAATGCACAGAAATTGTGTTACATTTTAATAACTGTGATGAAAAACTGGTAATGGTGAAAGGAGCAATAAATGTTCCACAGATATTCCTTTGCGTTGTAGTCATTAAACTGTTTAAGCACGTTGATTGGTTTCAGAGTTATGATATGATTTTCTTTTTAAAGTATCAGGTAGCAACAGGTTTGAAGGTCAGCCGGGCAGCTATGTTCAACAAACCTCTTACAAACTCCTGTGTTAAACTCAATCTAACATTTCAAAACCCACTTCTAACTTACTCCCATAATCTGAAAGTGAATAATATCACCTTCAAGTGCCGGTGCTGTTTTAATGATCGCTGGAAAGCTGCTACACCTTGCAGCAGTTGCCATATTTACCACACAAAGATCAGAATCAAATAAACAAACACTCTAGAAGCAAGTAAACAGTGTGAAGTCACAGTGCATTCATACTAATTCTTAAAGCAGTGTGGACCATTCCTGAAGTTCCTGTACAATACTGCATCCCTTAAGTTGCACTGACGTTCAAAGGTAAAGCTACTGCAAGCAGATGCCCCAGAAAAACATGCCAGTCTGCGTGGCTGTAACACTTTACCTTAATGAGACGAGCAAGACCAAAATCTGCTATTTTGACAATATTGCTGTCACCAACAAGAACGTTTCGGGCAGCTAGGTCTCGGTGGATGTAATTCTGAGACTCTAAGTAGGCCATACCAGCGGCAATCTGTGCCGACATATCAATAAGCTGTGGCAATTTCAGTGTGCGTCCTTTACCTGTAATAACACAAAGCACACTGTCAACATCCAGTATGAGTGCCTCTCATGCATTGATGGACTGTTACTTACTACTGTAAAAAATAGACATTTCTGTGAAAAATGCTAATGAAACTGGAGTTCATATCTTGATCAGGGATCCTATAATAATGTACGCACACCCACCCACCCACACCCAGACATGCACACACACCCCCACACACCCATACATGCATGTACGTACAAATACACATGCGCACACCTGCACATGCACGCATGCACAGCACACACCAACAAACACACACACACACACACACAAACACACACACACACAAACACACACTCTGAATTATCAGAAAGCTTGATTTCTTTTATTTTACTTAAAAATGCTGTCTTAAATGGAGAGGATGTGTAACATTAAACAGGAGTGTGGCAGAGGATGAATGATCAGGTCATCTGTAAAGTAATACAGTGCCCATGCATTTTCATGGGCAGACTGAGGAAATACATGTCATCACTTTTGCAAGATTTGCTTTCTCTTCGAGACTGAAAAAAAAAAACATGTAAAACCACACTCACAGTGTATGAAGCCCTGAATGCTGAGACAATATCAATATCATAAGTACTCTCAAACACAAAGTAACTACTGAACATGAGGAGCACAAACCCTGCAGGTACTCCAGCAAGCTGCCATTCTTCATGAGTTCTGTGATGATGTATATTGGCTCCTCCATGGTGCACACTGCATACAGCTGGATCAACTTTTGGTGCCGCAACTTCTTCATGATCTGTGCCTCGGCCAGGAAATCCTTGGGGTCCATGGTACCTGCATGACATCAGACACAGAATCACAACTGGACACTGCTAGGAACCTCTTCACCCTAAGATAGCATGATGGCTGGCAAACAAGGGAGACAGCCCAGTGTGGAGTGGTATGCTTCATATATAAAACATTTTGACCTTACCAGAGGATGGTTTGTTCCGAATCACAAACTTTCTGCATGAAAAATTAGAGTATCACGTCCACTACTAAGGAACCAAAATACTTTACATAAACACTGAAAAACAAAAGATCAGGTTTTCTCTAAAATGGCTCTAAAGAATGTGAATATGCAAACTGCACTGCACTGTTTGGTGCAATGCTGGAACACTTCATAATTCACATTTAACACACATATACAAATGGAAACAGCTCTAAACAACCCCCCAAAGTCTCTGTGACAAATGCACTGTTGGACATTGACATGAATTGACACCATGATGCAAGTCACGTACTGCTCAACACTTTCCCGAACACCGCATCCTCCTAGAAGACTCTCTTTACCAACATGTGCACAGTTTATCACAGTACCCATGACAACAAAAGTTGTGTTTTGGGCAAAGGAGAATCTGCATGTCATGGTGGACTTAGAACATAACCCACCAAATGTGATTTTCTGGGCAGGTATAACAAGCAACTCGTTTGAGTGGCCCCATTTCTTCGATGGAGCTGTAAATGCTCCATCTCACACTACAATGTTATAGGTGTGGTTAATACCACAACTTAGAGACAAGAGGACACATGAAAGATGTGTGGCTGCGGCATGATGGTGCAACTGCACATTTCATCCTCACTCTGCATGACATTACGAACAAGCATTTTCTGGACTGCTGGAGTGCTGGTTCACAAAAATCTCCTGCACCATAATCCTAGTCTCCACATAGGCCTGATCTTACCACACTGGATAACTCCTTGTGGGGCATTATCATGGGAAAAGAGCCTAATCACTGTCAAAACAACGATAATTTGTGCACTGCTCTGGAACAGGTGTTCATCACTGTCATGTCACATTTCTGCACAAGATGCAGCATGATCCTTATTCTTTCTGAGAGCCAGGCTGCACTTAAGGCGCTTAGCAGCCCAAAAGTGACTTTGGGACTGGTTGCAGAATGCCTGGATGCGCTCTCTGCGCTGGCAAGCCGCAATGAGGTAATCCTCATGTGGGTGCCTGGGCATTGTGGCATCCCTGGTAATGAAGGAGCTGATAAACTTGCAAGGCAAGGAGCAGCTACGCCATTACTCGGCCCAGAGCCAGCTCTTGGAATACCTAGGTGTCCAGCAAGGGGAGCTATTAAGAAATGGATTCAGTGCCAACATCGTACCACCTGGAATAATTTACCAGGTCACAGACATGGTAAACTTTTTATAAGTGGACCATGTAAGAAAAGAGCTGAACGCCTACTTAAACTCAGCAGGCATCAACTAAGATTGGTAGTTGCATTCCTCACCGGCCATGCCCCTGTGAGGAAGCACCTGAATATTATGGGCCTCTTTGATGGAGATCCAACCTGCAGATTTTGCAGGTCGGAGACTGAAACTGTGTACCATATTATTTGTTGTTGCGAGGCGTTGGCTCGTCAATGCTATAAATACTTTGGGAAGCTATTTGCTGAACCAAAAGATATAAGCATGGCTTCATTAAAAGACCTATGTCTCTTTGTTTAAGGCACAGGGCTAATGAACCAGTGCTGAATGGAATACTTAGGGCTGCACAACAAGCCTAAGGCTCCAGTGCATCCAGAGCTTCTGCTGATGGGCCCTTTGAAGAAGAAGAAGAAGATGCAGCATTAATAGGTCTACTGAAGAAACAGGGGCCATTCAAATGAGCTGGTGTCACATTGGCCCACATCATGTGTCGTGTGTTATGTTCCAACTCCACTGTAACCTGCAAATTCTCCTTACCCAAAAATGAATATTTCTGGCATGAGTACTCTGATAAATTGCTGATCACTACTTCACATTTCATGACATCAATTCAAGTCAATGTCTGCAGTTCACTTCTGATTTCAGGTGACAGTACTTCAAATTTAAGTCTTTAAATCTCTTGAACTATGCCCTGCAAGCACATCCAACTGACAGTCAGTGTTGCCACACATGACTTTGAGGTTTCACTGTGTACCAAAGGCATACAGCATGCACATGCAGATCTACATGGTACATTAGGTATGGGTACAGTGATTTCTTGGCCACCCTGTCCATTCCATCTTAAATTCGCTCATCATTACACTAAGAGTATCCTTCATTTTCTTTTCTTGCAACAAATATAAGATCAAACTTGGGGGGCTGCAAACAGCTAATTGGTTAGTGGTTAGAACTAGATGTGTGTGGTCTGCCTCATGCTTTGCTTATTTCACCTCTGGTGAAGAAGTTGTGCGTATAAAGTGCTGGCCACAGACAGTCAGATGTGGTGGAGAAAAGATATATCCCATTGCCTCTACTGGGATTTGAACCCCTGTTGTCCAGCACAAATCCAATCACTTTAATGACTGAGCTACCATGACTTATTCCAACAAAACAGTATAAGAATAAAAACTGTCCCTTTGCATGCCATGAAAGCATATGAGGGAGAAGGGATACAGCTCTGGACTGGAAGTACAGCTCCACTCAATCTTAACTTTGGATCTATGCGTGAGTGGTGAGCTTCATGCCCCAGTAGTTTTATGCCCCCCCCCTGAAAAAAGCCCCCAGTACTCATTAAATGCTAAAAGAAATAAGATTCAAACAAAATCAATGTTTACCAAAGTTTCATATCCTCATGAGTCCTTCTGGCCTCAAAGGAGGTGAATACTCATACGTAATCTTATATAAAAAATAACAGCCCCAGACATAAGAAAGAATTTAGAACTGAGAAGATTATGATCTTCAGGCATGTGACACGCGGTAGTATTGTAGATGGATATCAATGTGTCAGAGGAATGTGCTGCCTCCATCTTCAGGATAAACCCTGACGATGAAGGCAGCAGGTTGCTCCAAAATGTTTGTCCCCATCTCCCAAGCTACATGGCATCACATTCCTTAACACTGTAATCTTAACATTCCACCCAGCAAAAACCTCACCATATTACAGAGTCATTTCTGTACAGTACAGTAACAAGGAACAAAATAAATTAACAGAATAAAACTGTTGGTATAACAAAAGCAGCTGCCCATCCTCCCAGAGTGTTCAATAAGTCGCTGAGTAGAACACAAGACTCACCTGGCTTCAATGTCTTGATAGCAACCGGTGTTGTGTTGTTCCAGAGGCCCTCCCACACCTCACCAAACTGCCCATGTCCCAACTTGCGTACAAACTTCAGAGAACTTCGCTCGATCTCCCACTGGTCTCGTGTGCTGTGAGACAGGCCACTGGTCATTGGCTTCTCAATCTGCACAGACAACATCACATTACAGCCCCATGTTCCACAGCCTGTTAGCCACAAACAGACTCTTAAAAACGGGGGTTTCATAAACAACCTATGTATACATTAGATCAAAGCCACTAAGCATCTAACTAATCAGTGGCAAATCCTGAACTGGAGGTCAGGTCTAGCTGTACAGTACAATGCCATGTTGTACACCCTCCTAGACTTTACCTCCAGATCATGATTCACCACTGTAACTAATACAGACACAGTTTACTTGCTGCCTTATCATTTATATATAAGGATACAGTGTTGGTGATAGCTGTCATGTATTTTTAATAGTAAAAGTAGACTACAGAATTGTCCCTGCATCAAATTAGACACCACATAAAGACATATGGAGCAGTGGAGGTACAGCGTCACATATTATTCATCTTCAGGTTACATGGATGTGAATTATCAAATTTATGACCCAGCTGCTTGAATGCCTGGGAAACACCCCCTGGTACCCACTGGATAGTCGGTTAGGTGGGACCCCAGAGATGGTCAGGACAGTAAACAGAAGAAAAGAATTTCTTGCATCTGTTGGGTATCAAACCTTGATTCCCTGGTCATCCAGCCCACAGCCTGGTCACTATAGTGACTGGGCTATCCCAACTCCCATTTGTTAATACTTGGTTTAAATATTATAAATTCTGGTGTTCATTATCACAGCCAATAGGGATTAAAGTTTTGGAACTTGTAACAGAGTACATAGCTCAGTGCTCAAGCATATCAAAACTGCACTTACAAAAGCTATTACACATTTAAATATGAATATGATTAGTACTAATTTTATGCCTTAAACATCCCAATCGCCTGTTGCATGCCAAGTTGAATCTATGGAACTCTGCCACTTTAATTAAACGGGCAGAATAAAATGCTGAACACAAATACCAAACCTTGCACAAAGGACAAAGGACATGATTCTGAGACACTTCAATGTAGATCTCCAAACAAATACACACACACATACACACACACACAAATTCTTTTCATCGGAGTGTCAGAAAAACGAGAGTCAAAATACGAAAGCGTATACAAAGTTCCCGAACTTTCCGCCAGGACCGAGAAGGGCGAGTAGTAACGGTTTCTGCCATTAGGTGCCGCAGCATCGGTGTCTTCTGAGTCAGTCTAGTGAGTTTTACAGCCACAACCCTCTGTGTTGTTTTACATCGGCGTTCAGGGTTACGTGTGGTCAGCGCGATCAGCGACTTCTAATGGCTGTTTTGAAGGAACAACGTATTTGCATTAACGGCTGCTCCACACTCGGGAACGGAAACGCACGAAATGCTCGAAACAGCTATCGGTGACAATTCCATGGGAAGACCACGGACTTTTGAGTGGTTTTCTCGATTCAAACGTGAAGGAACTTCAGATGACGGAAGTGAGCGTTAAGGTAGTCCCTCCATAGGCCGCACAGACAAAAATCTGGAGAAGGTTGGAAAAATTATCAACGAAGACCGACGATGTCCCATTTCGGAGATCGCTGAAAGGTTAGACTGTCGTACGGAACACGCCAGGGAATTCTAAGGGAGGACCTGAACACGTGGAAGATCTGGCGAGTTTTGTGCCCCGCTTGCAGCGCGAATTCTTGGCCGCTAAAGCATGGGTGTGGGCCCCATCCTCCTTACTCGCCTGGTGTCACCTTGCGATTTCTTCTTGTTTCCAAAATGAAACCGCAGCTATATGGACGTCTTTTCTAGGACGTTCCTCGAATTCAAGAGCAATCGCTGACCGTCTTACAGGAAATTCCAAACAGTCCGTTCCAGTTGTGCTTCCAGCAGTGGCAGAAGCGCTGTACCCGTTGGATAAACTCGAAAGGCAGCTACTTAGGAGACAACGACCAGTAACGAAGGTAAGCATATATTTAGTTACCGACTCAGTCCGAGAACTTTCGGATACGCCCTCGTAAATATACCAAAGACTAGAACTTGTCCTTCTGTTCCTGTTCCGTGTTTATGTATGTTAGCAAGTAATTACGAAATGAAACAGAATTTGGCAGCAATGGGATATATGTGGGAGTCGTACAGTGTTCACCTTTGTCAAAGCAATTCCATCTACTGGACAGCAGCAGCACGACCCAGTTCATATCGTTATTCCATCAAGTATAAACATAGCTGTCTTTTCAGAACTTTGCAAGTTATTGGGGTACGCATTTTTGATGACGTTTGTTTTAATAATTTCCTTTTGAAACTTCAACGGGCTCTACGCCAGGCGATGAGACATAGTTCGTCTGTCTCCCCATTTCTTTCCAATCTCTCTGATAGTTACTAGAGATCAGATGTCGCCACAAGCCAGCGGCGTTGATAATGCCCCGCAGACCCCGCGGCACGTGAGGCCCGTTGGTCAGAGGGACCCCCAAACATATAGAACACTAAAATTGTTTGTGAGTTCTTTGGAACTGGATTCCGTTCTGCTCAGAGAAGGTAGTATTCTGTGCGATCTCGGAGAAACTTCGCTAATAATTATAATTATCGAATTTCGGGGGGGCCCCCCAACCGATTATCTACGCCACTGGTGTAAGACAACTACGTACACCAATGTGCACAGTTAAACGTATGAAGTAAACTATGTGGTAGAACCTCAGTTTGTCACAATAATAAACATTAAGATCATGGTCTTTTATGGTGTCATGTATTGTGGTATACAGGTACCGAAGTTTTGAAGGAGCTTGCTGCCTCCCTTCTTAAGAGCACAAGAAGTGATTCTACCCTGAAAGAGGAAAGAAGCAAGTTCCTGTTGAAAACCTGCTACATGTCCACCAGACTACAAGGTCCAAACCAGGCACGTCGAACTGGTGTACCACGGGCTCCGCGTCTGGATTCTAGGGCCGCCGAGAGCGGGTTCGGGCCCCGGTGAACAAAAATTTCGGGCCCCCGAGCAAGGGCAGACCGGCTAAAAATCTTTACACTAAATCGGAAAGCCTGGCTCTCAGTTGCAGAGTGACTTGGGCTAAGTCTGAAAGGGTTAATTTGTACAAACGACAAATAATTATACTACCAAGAAATACAAAAACATATTCAACATAGGCGGGCCCCGCGCCTTCTTCCGGACCAACGGGCCCCGTAATTTGTACTAAACAAACTGTGAATACGGCCCAAAGATTAAAATTCATAATCAGAAAAGTTCGACTGGAAACGATCGTACAACTGGTTACCAAACTGTTGAGCAAAACTTATTTTTGTGTACTTTCAGGGCGGCTGTGTGTGTGTGTCATCAAACGACTGCCTGACACGCACTGGCTGCGTGACTACTCCCGTTCTTCAGCGGAAGTGCGTTTCAAATTGCAGTTACTCAAGAATTTGACGTACAAGTGTTGGGGATGTGTCTGTGCACAAAGGAATAATCCTTAATAAATATTTGGTTAAGTCCCATGAAACTAGCTTTCTATTGAGCTCGCTGTAGTGTTGCGCTAAAATTCTTTGTATTTAATTATAATTTGCAAAATATGCTAAAATGTCAAAACCGACGTCATCTGCTACTAGAAGACGTAAGACATGAAACGAAAGTCGCATATTTAAAAAAAAAATCGAAATAGGAATACTTCTGTTCACAAATTCAAAGCAATATCGCGTGTGTGATCTGTCAAACGACGGTCGGAGTTTGCAGAGTACAAACTTAAACGTTACTGTTGAACACGCCACAAAGAAAAAAATACATATAAGTTTTAAAACTTTCGCGGCGACATGATTCAATATAGTCTTCTCGGGCGCACAGGCGCGGCAGGGAGAATCAGACCGGTTTTGTAGTGCCCAAACAGTTAAGTTGGTGGGCGGGCTGTTGACTGTTGTGCTCCCACGCGGCAGGTAGAAAAACACGGGACAGACGAGTTGTATGTTAAATCAGTTTTTCCTGAGGATGAGGACGGAGCTAGTCCCCGAAACGTTGTATTCAAACGAATTGACGCGGCTGTGCGCCCGAGAAAACTATATTGAAAAAAATACATGTTTCCATAAATCTGTAAAACTTATCAATTGTGCAACTTAAAATCTCTAAACATGCAAAAAGACTTTAAAAAATTAATAAACTGAATAAAGCATCAGTCAAAAGGAAGTTTTACATTGGCCAAATTAATTTAAACCAACTCAGTATCTCTTACAGTACAATTTATTTGAGAGTGTTTAATTGGAAATGCTGAAATCATGTCTGGACAAAGCACAAGACCTTAAAAAAAAACATAATCCTCAGTTATAAACGAGTGTTGCTCTGACCAAGTAGTACAATGTTATGGTTAACAGTGAGGAATTAATTGGTACCACAGAACATCTGACGCTATAGACGAGGTGTCGCATAAACCGATGTCGTTATAACCAGGTTCGACTGTACTATTACATTAAGTGCTATTATAATATGAAGAACTCAAGATACTCGAATAAGTACATTCAAATATCCAATCGGGCATTAAGTATCTACATAATTCTGTAATAAATCTAGATTCAACTTAGCCGGAATATCTCACATATTACTAATTATCCAGAGATTGCATGCAGGAATCTGAACAAAAATGCATACATGTCACCTCTACCACTCCAATTAAATTGCCAACAAAACCACACTGCTTTACTAATGTGATTTTAATATTCACGGTACACAGCTACACCCAGCTACCCTTATATATTTTTTATATACATACTGTATTAACTCTACTTAAAAATTACTTTTTACATCCTGCTAGAATCTTAACATTGTAAAGTTTGAGATCTAAAGCTAAAGAATTGCAGTTGTAAGTTCAACTTCTGAATTTCTTGTAAGGCCTGATGAAGGCTATTTATTTTAGCCGAAACATGTAGCTGCTTTTAAACTACAGTAATATTTTATTGTGATATTGAAAACATGAAGGTCATTAACGACTTTTAACATACAATTTTTCAAACCTATTTGACATCAATGAATGAAAACAAAGGTGTTCAAGATAATGCTCAGCTTGCAGTGTTATTTGAAGTTGTAACTCAAATGTTGTTATGAGGTAAGAAAGTTTGAAATCAATTCCTATGCATGCAGAAAAAATTTCCGTGACAAAGGTAATTTACTAAAAAAAAAAACCTCCCCTTAACAAACTTCTGTGCATCATGACTGACAGAGCTTCTGCTATGATGGGTAATAAAGACGACCTTGTGGCAAAAATGAATGGAAACTTGGTACTGATGTTCACAGTTTTCACTGCATCATACATCAAAGTGTTTTGTGTGGCAAAATAAAGAATAGAGCACATTTCAAACGGAACCATGTTGATCGCCAGCTTTATTTATGCCCGTGGATAATATCAACGCTTTTCCTTTCTTCTCAGTACTGGCATCAAACATGAAAATTTGCTCTATTACAATGAAATTTTCTGGTTATCTCTCCACAAGGTGTTCAAAGGGTTTGGTGATTTGAAAAGTGAAGTTACATTTTTTGGAAATCAAACAACAAAATGTTAGCAACACAGGAAAATATAAAATGGCATGAAGATATGACATTTTGAGTTCATATTACAGAACACCTAAATGCATTAAATGTGAAACTGCATAGAAGAGGAAATTTACTAATATCATTGTGTGACAATACAGAAACTCTTTCCATATAAAGTTTGGTTCTAGGAGATGTAAAATAAGAAATTAAAATTTAGCAGACTTTGAAATGAGGCCGCTGTTTAATGTGTGATGGTGCACTCTACGGTTCAGTTACTAATCAGAAAATATTGGACTGCTGAAAACCGAATTTTAAAAATAATTTCAAAATCTTTAGGTTTGTTAAACGAAATGTGCCATGTTCACTGCACTATATAATTTTGGAGGTGATAAAGCGGATGAAGATATACAGACGGAACTGCCAGAAATGCAATGTGTTTTAGCTCTAAACAAACATGTTAGTGACAAAGGAGTGACAAGTTTCTGTACCTGTACAGTGATTTCCAAAAATTATTCAATTTTCTTTCAAAGATCAGAATTAGTAGATATATATCTGTCATTGGTAATGAGAGTGGCATTAACGAAAGTTTTAAACCTGACTTTGGAAGTTTCTGGCAGATCTGATTAGAAGAGAGAGATCAGAATAGTAACCAACTTGATATTTTTTAAATTCAATTTTAATTTTTTTAAATTTCTAAGCTTTTTAAATATTTGGATCTAACATAAGATTATTGAATTTATGGTATCATGGTATCTTTAGAATATTATACCTTCTCATTCATTTTTTAAAATTGTGTGGCCCAACCTCAAAATCTCCTAGCCAATTCCAGCCCACACACACCAAGTGTGACATCCCTGGTCCAGAACTTATATTTGGGAGATTCTCGGTTCGAATCCCGCCCTGCATAGCTGCCATCCTGAATTTTTTCGTGGTTTTCATCAGTCCTTATAGGACAAGCCAGGATTTGATTTGCCCATGATCACATCCAAATCATTTCCAACCCACCATTTGTCAATCCATCCTATCATTCAATACCATACAGTGTGAGATACTGTCAGCATTGCAAACCAAACCACAGATAAGAAAATAAATACAGGCATGGCATTCCAGAAGACCATAATCTTATGCACTGTATGTTCTTACTGCCTTAATCTGCCATGGTATGTAGGTTATATGAACTGGTTGTGTTTCTAACACTGTGGCAATGATATGAATATTCTTTTCACTGACAAAACCAGTTCAGGTTCTACTGCACTCAGCTTACTTATCTGACACAGCCCTATCTGACGTTCCAAAGATGAAAAAAAAAATCAAATCTCAGTACACAACACTAACCAATCATCAATTTCACCAGGGATAGTCACTTACAGATACACAAAAAGCAAATTAACTCCACGCAGTAGAGTCCATCTTGAAAAGCCAACAGATCCTCAGCTAGTAGAAATTTCCGCAATTTATGGAACCCAAAGGTTTGCTGCTGCAATCACAACAGCCCTCTCCTGGTCCCTGTACTGAGCCAGACAAATCCAGCCAAATCTCTCCCCTCCTCTTTCTCTAAGACTCCACTTTAATATTATTCTCCCCCTCTGTAAATAAGCATTCCAAGCAGTCCTTTTCCTTCAGGTTTCCCATTCAGGACACTGCATGTCTTTCTCTTCTCTCCCATGCGTGTCACGTACCTCACCAATAACCTCACCCTTAATTTGAGCAGCTTAATATTATTAGGTGAGCAGTACAAATCATGGAGCTCTTCATTATGCACTTTTCTCCGTCTTTTTACTTCCTCCCTCAAGTCCAAATACTTTCTTCAGCACCCTGTTCTCAAACACCTTCAGCCTGTGTTCTTCCCTCGATGTAACAGACCAAGTTTCACGCCCATATAAAACAACAGGCAAAATTATATTTATGTGTAGTTTAATCTTAATATTTATTGATAACAAATGGGAAACAAAAAAGGTTCTGAAACAAATGGTAACAAGCATTCCCTGAGTTCAATCTGTTCCTAATTTCTTAATGAAAACGACTTTAATCGTAAATCTTGTTCCCACATATTTTAAAACTGCCACATTTCCAGCTGATTTATTATCTGTCTTCTTTTGTGATTTTGCCCTGAATTCTATTCATGAGACATGAACATACATGTATTTTCCACAGCATTTACCTCCAGACCAACCTCCTTCCTAACAAACAATAAAGCTTATGTTTTTTCTTTACAGTATGTATGTTTCTGCCCAGTACATTAACATCATCAGTGCAGACCAGAAGCTGATGTGTCCCATTCAGTTTCAACCCCCTAGGCTGGGGGGGGGGGGGGGGGAATAAGAAATGTGCCACAAAAGAAGAGCTCCTAAAACCCTTAAACTGGGAATACTGGTGGCAAATAGTCTATGCATGGGGGGAAAGGGAGGAGGAGAGAGAGAGAGAGAGAGAGAGAGAGAGAGAGAGAGAGAGAGAGAGAGAGAGAGAGAGAGAGAGGAGGGGGGGGGGAGGGAGGGAGAGAGAGGAGAGAGAGAGGAGAGAGAGAGAGAGAAGAGGGGAGAGAGAGAGAGAGAGAGAGAGAGAGAGAGAGAGGGAGAGAGAGAGAGAGAGAGAGAGAGGAGAGAGAGAGAGAGAGAGAGGAGAGAGAGAGAGAGAGAGCTTAAAAAGTGAGCAGTTTGTTCACTTTACACTCTGCAGTAAACTTTTCACAGCAACATGAAACTTAAGTTCCAAATGCACATCATAGTGCATATCTGCAACAAGTGTCAATTCATACACCACAATCAATGCTGCACATTGTTTTGGTGGCGGCAGCCATTTCCCCAATAACATGTTCATACACTTAAACCCTTTTTTTACTGGTGAGTAAAAAGGTACCCAGACATACCCCCTGTGATGACTTATATTTACAGTTATCCTTAGCTACGTCAAAATAGAGAAGTGCATCAGTATGTACCAACTGTTGCCAGATATATTATGAACACAGTTTGAAAACTGCCTGTGGATGCCATTTTTACTATCCCTCTGATGGCTAAGGTCAGGGGACACAGTATGGGGTATCGTCCCATCCTACACGCAGCAGTTTCTATACAGTTTTATAGAAGGCATACTATGAGAGCTGACAGGCATTATATGACACTCATATATTCAAGATAGATGGAGGTATATAGCCAGCAATTTTTAATGCATTCAGAAAGTCAGTTTGTGAGAGTGTGTTTTTGAACATGGCACCCATAATGACATGCATGCAATGACAACGCCATACTGCAGTGGCATACTGCCTTACAGGCTCAGAAGCATGAAGATTAATTAGGTCATAAGTAAGTCTACATGAAAGAACGAGCAGCAATTTATACACACCAATACAAACTGAATTATCTAACACAACAATAATTCAGGATCTCAAAACCCAGAAATTGAGTTTTAAGTCACTGCAGGAAACATAAGTTCTCATGGCAGGGGCTCTGAAGAGCGGAGTATTCTGGGACACGATGTGACATACAGTAAAACCCCGATTTAATGTTCCCACATTTAGTGAAATCCTGGATTTAGTGACGATTTTTTCATGTCCCGACAATAGCTCCATATAAACAATGTACCCTCCATTTAATGACAACCTCGATTTAGTGAAATATATTCTAATCCCCCAGCAATTCATTAAATAGGGGTTTTATTGTATTTTGATAGATATGGAAGTACCTATCTGTGACAGATACGGGATGACACCATGTAGCTTGGCAGACAGGTACTGATCTACCGAACTATGCCGCACAACACCCCACAATACTTAATCTCAAGCCATTATTCGTGTCAAAACTTTTATTGCACAATACTTGCGGATTTAAATCCCCCCTGGCCTGACATACCGTTTTAACACAGGACTTATCATCAATCTATATATTGATAAAAAACAAAACTCAGGTAAAAAAACTTCACCTGCTTACAGAATGATTGTTGCACTTTTGGTTCTCATAGTTACAAGTACGGAGCTAAAGATGTTAGCAGTATTCTGCAAATAACACTGCATCTTGGCATGCAATCATGCCAAAGTCAGGAGACTGATGGTTGTGTCTTTGTGTGACATCACATCCACACCGGGAAGGAGTTAAACAGATGCAACAGCACATCGAATTCAGATTTTGATCATCTTGGTTGTGACACTATGTAGTCTTTCACGTGGACACCAATGTTTCAGGGGGACATGCTGTCACGTTACATTGGCAAGACAGCAAGAAAGGTGGTTGCTGAGAGCCAAAGGAGGGCAAAGTCTCCCTGATAAAGTCATAAAAGTCTCTCATTCACACCTTGAAGTAAAGAAAGAAGGTCCTCTCTTATGTACAACATAGTCTCCTGATATAAAGGATAGATTGTCACAATTCTGTTTCACTGTTCCATCCTTGTTACCTGGCGTTTACTGTCATTACTGCAAAAACGGCAGTCTCTCACACTGCCACCGTGTTATTCCTCTACTGGCTTTTCTTCCTCTACTCTTCCCTCCATTCTGAGTAGCCATATTCATTCTGACCTGCCTACACAGTATAACCTGGCTGCATCCCCAACCTGAAGATGGAGGCAGCATGTTATTCTGAAATGTTGGTACCCACTCCCAACAATACACGTGTCGCAACCCAGAACACCAAAATCTATACATTCACCATCATGAAAATCTGAAAACTTACAATGAATTAAATGTTTCTGTTTGGTGACATACAAATAAACTCCACGAACATCAAAACTGATCAAGAAGACATGTCAAGGTTGCAACACTCACAAGCCTGGATTCTGCTGTACCAAATAAAGTGCAAGACAACATTTACAAAAAACAAAACTTGAGATAGACTTCTGTTCCCAGAGTTTACCTGCTGTTTAGGTCACGGGCGCTTTAAAAACCCGCAACAAGTACGAGAAGGAGAAGCAGCAGTGGTGGGGCATGCACTGGAGGAAGCTACGTGTCAGAGCAATATACCATACACAACAGGACTACACTAAATCATTTACCAAAATGTCCAGTGGGGGAAGCAGTGGAAAAAAAAATTACAAACAGTAATTGGTCTTTTGTCACCACCGAATCAAGTACAAATACACCTTTAACCCTCTCCCGGTTTGGTGGTTAAACATGCTATGTAAATTGTTGTTCCCAGCCTTAGTCTTCAATGGTCTCATGTTTTCTGCATATTAGCCTAGTAACATTAACTAACTTCCTACATCATTAATGGGTCAACAGGCTCTATAATACATGGTGCAATGTCCATTTCACACTTCTGCTCCTGTATGCGTGTTATGTCACAACATGAAATAATGTAAAGTAATTACTTGTTGGTTAAATAACATGGCTGTTTTCAGTTTATGATACTTTATAATAGGATTGTTTACAGTCGAACTGAACAGGGTGGCGGGAGAGGGTTAAGCTTCCACATTCTAAACTGAAACACAGGTGACTCTATCAAGATAAAGATTTGACAAGAGGCAGCACCAAACAGTTTTGTTTAACCGCAAAGCTAAGATGTTTAGCATCTTACTGAATGTAATGTGTAATGCCATACAATACATAACAGCAGTTCTGATACCTGAAATGAGGAACTGAGCAATACACCAGACTCAAGCATCCAACTGACCACAACAACAAATTCACGAAATGGATAACTGTATTGCTCCAAATTATAATTAAAGCTACAGTAAATGTGTTAATGTTTCTTCAAAACTTAATACAAATGACTTCATGATGCAAAAACTGTATTAGACATAACAGAGCAGTACACAATTCAAAATCCTGACCCCATGTCTAATGTATTACAGGACAATGATTTAACCCTTTCTCTGCCCTACAAATAAGCCCTAAAACCAACTCTTTCTCCCATATATCTGGTGTGTAGTATTATCAGAGAGAAAAACTTGTCCATTTATCTCCGATATTTCCAGCTTCCTGCACACTGACTTCATAAGCTACTATGGGAATGTAAGATAAAATAATGTCCTGCCAGTAAAAAATCCCAGTACAGGAATAAGTAAGGGCCATTTACATGAACTTGCTTTCCTAGCAACATCAAACCACATTCACACACTGCTTTAAGCAAAGTCTCTGCAACTCACCTGGACACATGGTTTGCGAAGATTCACACAAAGACCATCTGCATCCTTGCTGTAATGTTCAACCAACTCCTGCAGGGTTCGGAACGTGGTGCGACGAGCAATGAAAAATCCACCTTCGTCCAGTTGTCTGATGCGATAGTGTTTTACTGTATCTCCATCCCGAACTGCAACATACACACATGCACAATGAATGTAATGACACAAAGCTGATATACACAGCATTTGTAATACTCTCTCGTTCTTTCGTGTATATATCCGTCTGCATGACACGGGGTTTCCATGGGGTATTTAACAAAGCCCATGATTATTATACGTACCACCAGATTTAACATTCATAAACTCTGCATTTACCCACACAGTATATTTAAGTGTTCTGTTATGATTCTGACAACAAACAGCAATAAACAGCATTAACTGGTTGACCACTGTCATGGCGGCACTGTGTTTGCTGCAAGGTACAAACTGAATTTTTAAACATTATTTAGATGAGATTCAGTTTTTAAATGGGTGAACTGTAATTTGGCTGCCCAAGATTTTAACTATAATAAGGACCCACATGTCCACCCCCTGAGGTGACAAATGCCTACAGACCTTCAGATCCCATCCTGAGCGAGTTCAATCCAATTCGTAACATCACAATGTTATGTTAATATTATAATCCCAATGGAACAATCTTCATTGAATGTAGACCATTAAGCATACTGATGACATTTACAGAATTCCAGAAGCTACTTTTTACCTTTGTCTTGGGGTGGGAAGAAAGGATACCTATTCAGTGGTGCCTGTCAGACACAGCTTTATGTAATGCACCTATACAGAACAAGTATCCTTTCCTCCCATATGAAAGTGAAGCGACTGTACACATATTTTATTCAGACATGTCCAAACAGAATTATTACATAATATTAAACCTGTGAAGTGACAAGGCTCTGGCCTCCCAAGTAGTGTCTCCCTACACCAGTTTTGACCGAAATTTTGTAATTATTTCTTATTTCCCCATGTGTGCTACATGTCATGAACAATACAACTAAATTCTGTTACTGAGCCTAAGTCAGACATATAAAGTCATCCATTGAGAACTGTGCAGCCTGCCACATATGTAAAATACACGTGTCTGTGCTCTAAGATCGAAATGAATCATGTTGTATTGTGGCTGGTAGTCCTGCTTTATAAGAGCCATGCCACAACTCAGCCAGGTAGTTACTTGCTTCTCACTGTATGAGACCTGGGTTCAAACCTGAGGTAACCATGAAGGATTTGTGATGGACAAACTGGCACAGGAACAGGTTTTCGTCTGACTGTCAGTACTTCAGTTTTCCACAATCAATTATCTTTCCATCGATGCTCCACGCTCATCTCACATGAGGGGCTGTACAACAGGCCCAGTTTGAGGCCTCGTTATCAATGTAGTCTCACCTCACTGTTACAACTAAGGTTAATCAAAATACATGGATACAGTTATGGCCTGTCTTAACGCACTGTTGCAGCATCTGCATGTGTGGACTTATTAGAAAATGTCATGCTAAACAGTTTCTGGCCTCAGTTTCAAATGCTGAACATCTAAAATATGAAAAAAATGCTCATTACTCTGATCGTGCTCAGTGGTCTGTCAAGTGGTTGGAATGTCTAGCAAGTAAAGGGTTAAGTCGTCATTGTCATCATCATTGTCGTCCTCCTCATCCTCATCATCATCAGTATAATGGTTACAGATTAGGGCTATGTATGACCCATTCCATCCTCTTGAACAATACTCTAATCTTGCAACCCTAATACTGGGCACCCAACACTTCATAACCTGGTCTACATATTAATCTCTGTTTAGGAATGTGTACTGTTTTTATCCATAAAACATGATTTTTCCATTAAAATCTATACTTTAAAATACCATCATTTAAATTAAAAATTTCTAATTCAACTCGAATTTCAGTATTCCTAATTTAATATCCTTGAGACCTTTACGTTACTTGTACCGTACATTTTTAATTATATATATGTTATGCAGACAAATGTACACAGTATTATGTTATTTAACACAATTTTATTAAATGTTGCCCAACATGTTTCTAGCCTATATAAGGCTCATCTTCAGGGGCTCTTTTGTTGAAATTACAACAGCTATATTATTGGTATATAAAATTCTTAAAAAGCCGTTAGATGTATTTGGTTATTGGTATCTGTATCTGGTATCTGGTACTGGTATCTGCAGCATGACCGGTACAGATACCAATAACCAAGTACATCTAACGGCTTTTTAAGAATTTTATATACCAATAATATAGCTGTTGTAATTTCAACAAAAGAGCCCCTGAAGATGAGCCTTATATAGGCTAGAAACATGTTGGGCAACATTTAATAAAATTGTGTTAAATAACATAATACTGTGTACATTTGTCTGCATAACATATATATTCTTGAGACCTTCGTTCTTTTGGGATGTCACGGGCCATAGGTTAACACCCCAGAAGAGTGAACACATCAACTACACTGCAGCAGAAGCCCAAAGTCTTGATAAATTCTTGCATATCCTGCTATACACCTTGCATTTCATGCAAGTTACTTCTATTCAGTTTCAATTTTTCCTTTCCAGAAGTCAATACCTTTTATCTGTAAGTAAATACTAGTAATGCAGCAGCTTTATAAACTTTTGTCCATGTACCTTCCTTGCCTTTCCTCAGCAGTCATCCAACTGCACCACACATTTGATACAATCATTTCTTAAGTCAGAGAAGAAATAAGTCTCAGTATGCATCACTTCATGTAACAGTAAACAAAGGCACTGTTTCAAGAATCAAGTCTCTTGTCACATCTTGTTATTCAACTTCCCTCATGTTTCCTGTGTTTACCATCAGCACAATGAGATACAGAACTGCAGAATCAGAATGGAACATTTCATACTGTATACGAGATAATACAATCCTGCAAAACTTGTCCAATTTGTTGGAGTTTGTATCCTTCCTGTGATACACCACCAAAACTCTGAGAGAGTGAGATGTGTAGACACAATATAAGACAAAGTCATACTCAGTGAAATTCATACTCAGCATTTTGGCACATAGAGGAAACCTCTCCACTTGTCTCTCCAAGTTGTATCTGTGTTTAACAACACAGGAAAATAAAATACATGACCAACTACTGCATGTCAGGTACGTACAATAGTTCAACCAGTGTGCATTAAAAGAAGAAATCAAAATTTCTGACAGCAATACTGGGAATTTTTCTCTTCACCTTAGAAAAGGGTGGTCTGTCATATTAGGAAAACACTACAGTTTGCAGCCTGAAACTATGGTGGGTACAGGATTACCCACATAACTAACTAACTAACTGCATGGAGCAGAGTCCTTCTTGAGAAGCTAACAGGTCCTCAACTAGTCAAGAAGTTCCCCGTCTTTTATTGAACCCAAAGGTTCATTATCGCATTCACAAGAGCCCGCCACCTGTCCCTATCCTGAGCCACATCAATCCAGTCCAAGCCCTCCCATCCCACTTCTTGAAGATCCATTTTAATATTATCATCCCATCTATGCCTGGGTCTTCAAAGTGGTCTCCTTCCCTCAGGTCTCCCCACCAAAATCCTGTATGCACGTCTCCCCTCACCCATACATGCTACATGCCCCACCCACCTCATTCTTCTTGATTTGATCACCCGAATAATAGTTGGTGATAAGTACAGATCATTAAGTTCCTCGTTATGTAGTCTTCTCCACTCCCCTGTTACCTCGCCCCTCTTAGGTCCAAATATCCTCCTCAGCACCCTATTCTCGAACACCATCAGCCTATGTACCTCCCTCAGTATGAGAGACCAAGTCTCACACCCATACAAAACAACAGCAAAATTATACTTCTGTATATCTTAATCTTTGTATTTTTGGGTAGCAAACTGGAAGACGGAAGATCCTGCACCGAGTGATAACAAGCATTCCCTGACTTCAATCTGCTCTTAATTTCTTCCTGAATGGAATTTCGATTTGTTAGGGTTGTTCCCAGATATTTGAACTGTTCCACCCTTTCAAATGATTTATTATCTAACTTTATGTTGTGATTTTGTCCTGCATTCTGATTGCAAGACATGACCATGTACTTAGTTTTCTCAGCATTTACTTCCAGACCAATCTCCTTACTACCGACTACTAAAGCTTCTGAGTTTTTCTTTATAGCATGTACACTTCCGCCCAATATATTAACATCATCAGCATAAACTAGAAGCTGATGTGTACCATTTAATTTCAAGCCCTCCTGGTTTGCCTGAACCCTCCTAATGGCATATTCCAAAGCAAAGTTGAAAAGCAATGGCGATAAAGCATCTCCTTGTTTCAAACCATTCTTATTGGGAAATGTGTCAGACAAATGTTTGCCTACCCGGACTCTGCTATAGGTTTCATTTAGACACATTTTTACTAGCCTTACTAGTTTCATAGGGATACCAAATTCAATGAGAATGTTATACAAAACCTCCATCCTAACTGAATCATAGGATTTCTTGAAGTCTATAAATAGCTGATGCACTGCCTCATTGTATTCCCATTTTTTCTCAAGTATTTGACAAATGCAGAATATATTATCAGTAGTCGACCTGTTATGTCTAAATCCACACTGATGATCCCCAATAATTTCCTCTGCATATGGAGTTAACCTTGTCAGAAGGATGTTGGATAGAATTTTGTATGTGGTTGACAAAGTGATATGCCTCGATAATTACTGCAATCTGCTTTATCATCCTTCTTATAAATGGGTGCAATGATTGACTCCTTCCACTGCTCAGGCAATTCCTCTTTATTCCAAATAGAATTAATAAGTTTATGGATCTCAGAACGAATTGTCCTACCTCCTGCTTTAATCAGTTCTGCTGGAATCTGATCAACACCTGGTGATTTGTGCCTTTTTAACTTCTAAATAGCCATCTCAACCTCAGAGTCACTGGGCTCAGACACCAGTGGCTCTGCTGTCTGTATTTCAGTCTGCCTAACATCATTAACCCCATGTACATTTAACAGCTGAAAGAAATGATTCCTCCACCTAGCCAAAATACTGTAGCAGTCTGCAACCAGATCACCCTTCTCATCTTTACTACATTAGTTCTAGGCTGGTAACCCTTCTTAAAGTCACTGATGCCCCTATACCAGTCTCTGATATTCTTGGTCTTACTGTTTGTTTCAAGTTCATTAATTTCAGCTTTCAGATATTCCTTCTTTTTGTTCCTGAAATGTCTACTAGCTTCACGTCTTACATTGTTCAGATTATCTACATTACTTTGGTTTGGATTCTGTAAACACTGCATTTTAGCCTGCTTCCTTTGATCTAAAAATTTTGAACATTCTTCATCAAACCATGGTTGTTTGCTGTTTCCTTTCATACAGCCCTAGACTCTCTTTAGCTGAGATTTTGATATTCTCTTTAATGTTTTCCCAAGCCCTATTTATGTCCTCACTAACATTTAAGTTCTCCAAAGCTGCAAACCTGTCTGAGATCTTTATCTGATAATGTTTCCTAACCTCTAGTTCACTTAGCTTCTTGAGATTAAATCTCTCTGCATCAAACGTCTGTGCTGCTTGTTTAATTACCGCCAGTCTTTCCCTAACTTTTGCAACCACCAGATAGTGATCAGTATCACAGTCAGCTCCCCTGAAAGATCGCACATCGAGTATACTTGAATGCCATCTCCTATCTATCAATACGTGATCAATCTGATTATGAGTCTTCCCATCAGGAGAGGTCCAGGAGTATTTATGAATATTTTGGTGCGGAACATCGTGCTCTTAACAACCAGATTTTTTTATGTGGCAAAGTTTACAACTCTAACACCATTATCATTACTATCCTCATGTAAACTCTCATTCCCGATCGTCGGTTTGAAAGTATCCTCCCTACCCAATTTTGCATTAAAATCTCCTAACAGAATTTTCATATGGTACTTAGGAAAATGATCAAAAACCTGTTCTAATTTCTCATAGAAACTGTCCTTTGAGTCATCACTTTTCTCCTCAGTTGGTGCATGCACATTCAGAAAAATGATATTACACCAGCGACCTCCCAGCACCATATTTGACATCCTATCACTAACAAACTCTACTCTCTCAATAGCTGATACTGTTCTCTGATGTACAAAAAAACCTGGTCCCAGTTTGTGACTTTCATTTCCTTTTCCATATAAAAAAGTATAATCCCCTGTTCTTACTGTGCCTCCTTTATCCCACCTAACCTCCTGTACACCCACTAAATCTAATTTGTACCTAGATAATTCCCTGGCCACTGTCATAAGTGACCCTGACCTATACAGGCTCCTCACGTTCCATGTTCCAAATCTCATGTTCCTTGTCCATTGCTTAAGTTGTACCAAAGAATCAGTCCAGGTCCGAGGCTTTGTGGTCTGTTTCGTAACATGGCAATTTTTTACAGTGAGGAGTTGTTAGCACCTCGTCCAATCCCCCAGCTGGAGGACCACCCCCTGTCGGCTGTCCGCGACTACTTATTCAATGTATTCGCAGCTACCCTCCATATCCGGAGGCCGTTCCTCCATCCGCAACCTGAGGACGCGCCATGCCGTGGTGACAGGGACCCACTTATCGTGGGATTACCCACATGCAAAATGAAAAGTACCTACAACATCAATAGAGTTAGGATATCATATTTGGTATAGAGACTAGGCTACGGGTTGGCCGAGCTGGAGTTCGAATCCCAGAACAGGCAAGAGATTTTTCTCTTCTCCAAAATGTCCAGACCAGCTCTGGGTCTACCCAGCCTCCATTTCAAAAGGAATCATGGTTCATTCCCATGGGTTCAGCGGCCAGGGCGTGAAGTTAACCACTCACCTCTGTCTATGGCTGAGGTTAAGAAAGAATGGAGCTATACCTCTACTCCCCCATATGTCTTCATGGTATAGACTAGGTCAACTTTTACACTTAAAAAACACACACAAGGATGATGATAATTGTCATCCTCATCATCATCAAAGTTACAAATTTACCAAATGTATAAACAATTATTTGCATCATCCCCAGTTAGACTGTGGCAACCAAACAATTCTCTTACAAAATATATGGCTGTGCTGCTAAATACTAATTGTAGTTACTATGTCTGTACCAGTCTGGCTCAAATCAGTTACACAGAGGTAGCTATACTAAAACTGTAAAAACAGGTTCCATGGATCAGTTCCTCCACATCTTCCTCGACTTAGTACACTTCTTCCTCCAGCATACCCCTCTATATTCCTCTGTAGTCATCTCGTCAGGTAAAATCAAGCTGTCCCTGTGCACACCATAAAGTCATGTGGGTGGATGAAGCCATAGTTCCACCTATTCTTAACCTCAGCACTAGATGGAGGTGAGTGGTCAGCTTCACGCTCTAGCTGCATTACCCCCAGTACCCATTGACTAGGGAGAAAGGTGGGCCACAGAGCCAGTCTGCATGCTTTGGAGAAAAGAAAAGTATCTTTACCCTGCCGGGAATCGACCCAAGATTCCTCGGTTGTACAGCCAGCAGTGTAGTTACTATACCGACTGAGCTATCCCAGCATCATAGAAACGTGTTGTGTCCATCAGCAGGTAAGGTAGCAACCAACATGGTAAAACTTAAGGTATGCATATATAAGGGTAGACAGGAACTATGAATGCGACTGAACAAATGGAACATGGTGGCCCTGAGAATTACCTAGTAATTCTAATGACACAAAAGCTGTTGGTAACAACCTTCATTAATGACAAGGGCTTTGGGCTGGCTTGCTTAGGCCAGGGAGACTGGAGAGGTATGTAACAATGTGCAGAGAGGAAGGGGAATCCTTGAGCACTTTCTTCAGCACTCTCCATGGGACTTCTTTTCGCAGCCTCACTACAAGATGCATTACCAGTAACAGAACGTATGTGGCACTGCATCATGCTGTGATAACAGCATTGTGACTGGAGTGGGAACAAGGAGGTCAACGTCACCAGGACACAAGGAGCACTACAGGTAGAACAAGTGTCTCACATAAATAAGTAAACACAATGGGAAAACATACGATTGTCTCTGTGTTTAAGCACAAAATCGGCAAGCAAACAGGTGTGTGGTGAGATAACTCAACACATTTTAGATGCTGGGATTAAATAAAGTCCGGCTTGCTTATTCTTGGGAAAACTGTCAGTAGCAATTGGACAGGATATGGAATTGGCTCCTGTGCTAGCCACATCTATTAAATTCTGAACATATTCTCTACTTACTTCATGTGAACCTGATTCAACTGCATTTACAAACAATCAAATACCAAACAGCATTCCAATAAGAACATACACATCATTATTTTTGTACCGTTTTTTATTTTCAAATTTAATGTGCCCCTTATGTAAACTCATACCTAAAACATCAGGGTCTGATCAAAAAGATTTGTAATATAAAATGTTTCTCACTAAAATTTGTGATCTTTATCTAAAACTATTTTTACTAATGCATGTTTAATGAAATAATCACAAACAATGTACACATGAGAAATTAATTATTAACCATAAAGTGTTAAGCATGACAACATTACTTGAAAAATGGTATGTTAATTTAATAGCATATGTTTGGGGCTAATGGCATTAGAATTCCCTAATAACCTTTTTAGGTACTGAGAATATCTACATGGCAATATGCAGATTGTAACATTATTGTCTTGGTCAGCTTTAGAGCCTGCACATCCAACCCTATCGGTACCTCAGTAAAATATGTCCACAACATCCACTATGCAGTAACAGACCCAAACCTCCTGTTACTCAATTTACTGACAAGATGAACTGCTGTAGGTACTGTTTCCTTTTGAACACCAGTGCACAGTGTTCTGGTAGCACCACTCCTCTCCCAGTGCATGCTCACCACTCCTCCCCCAGTGCATGCGCATAGTGTCCTGGTAGCCACCACTCCTCTCCCCAGTGCATGCACATAGTGTCCTGGTAGCCACCACTCCTCTCCCCAGTGCATGCACATAGTGTCCGGTAGCCACCACTCCTCTCCCCAGTGCATGCACATAGTGTCCTGGTAGCCACCACTCCTCCCCACAGTGCATGCACATAGTGTCCCGGTAGCCACCACTCCTCCCCACAGTGCATGCACATAGTGTCCTGGTAGCCACCACTCCTCCCCAGCAGCACACAGTGTCTGTAGCCACACTTTCAGTGTCCTGGTAGCCACCACTCCTCCCCACAGTGCATGCACACTAGTGTCCTGGTAGCCACCACTCCTCTCCCCAGTGCATGCACATAGTGTCCTGGTAGCCACCACTCCTCCCCACAGTGCATGCACATAGTGTCCTGGTAGCCACCACTCCTCCCCATAGTGCATGCACATAGTGTCCTGGTAGCCACCACTCCTCCCCATAGTGCATGCACATAGTGTCCTGGTAGCCACCACTCCCTCCCCAGTGCATGCACATAGTGTCCTGGTAGCCACCACTCCTCCCCACAGTGCATGCACATAGTGTCCTGGTAGCCACCACTCCTCTCCCCAGTGCATGCACATAGTGTCCTGGTAGCCACCACTCCTCCCCACAGTGCATGCACATAGTGTCCTGGTAGCCACCACTCCTCCCCACAGTGCATGCACATAGTGTCCTGGTAGCCACCACTCCTCCCCACAGTGCAAGCACATAGTGCCTGGTAGCCACCACTCCTCCCCACAGTGCAAGCACAGTGTCCTGGTAGCCACCACTCCTCCCCACAGTGCAAGCACATAGTGTCCTGGTAGCCACCACTCCTCCCCACAGTGCAAGCACATAGTGTCCTGGTAGCCACTACTCTCACCTCAAGTGACAACTGAACTTGTTTGATGACTACAGTCTACTGATTTATTCTTGGCCATTTTGGACACAAATTAGACCAGTAGCCTACAGCATGGCTCAAAAAGTACATCTTCAATCTACTATGCAGTTACACCAACAGTTTCACAGATTACTCCACACAATTGACTAGTATCTGCTAACTTCCCTATGATGATCATAACAGTCTTTCTGTTGTAAATCAGGCAACTGTGCACATTCAGAAAAAGGAAGCCACATTCTCCCCAGTACTTCCTGTTTATCCTTGTCCTGCAACTGAACACTTAGGCTAGGAAGAGTCGTCTATACCAATTTCAATGGACAAATGAACCTTCTATAATGGGCTTGCTTACCGGAAAGGGAATAATCGTTGCGACGACTCTCCGAGTCTCGTATGAGGAAGGCCCCATGGTCGTTTTCTGGCAGCAACAACTTCTTCTCTGCCTCTATACGCTTTATCTTGCCGAAGTACCATCTGTAAGAGATAAGACAACTCGTAATTATTCAGTACAACACTCATCATATGCACTGGGTGGGTGCTGTTCACTAGTTTCCGTACTATGACTGATAGTTACTGGCCCTGGACAATGGTGAGTGATTCTCGAGCCTTCCCAGTCTCCTATTCGATGCGTTAATTATCCTTGCCTAATTTTAGTGCTGTTTCATTTGCAGAGTTATACAGATATGAATAAGTATGGTAATAACAATGGTGACAGCATAAGAAAGGATGTGGAAGGAGGATGTCAAAAATTATTTCAAGGTTGAAAATCATTAAAAAAAACTGAGCCCAACCGAGATTCGAATCAGATACCGTCTAAATACAAGTCCACAGCATTAACGCTACTTGTGGCATTCGATGGACAACGTAATGTACTTCTGAGATTTAAAGTTGGGGGGCAGGGCTTAAGCTGACCCACTAAGCTTCATCTAGTACAGAATATGTGGGGTTATAAACCCATGCACCCCTTTATACATTGAGTAGTCAGCCCTCTAGCCTCATACTTGGGAGGTCATGACTCACTCTCTCATGGTTTTCTTCAGTCTGTCCAGGCCAAAACTGAGATAGTATCTTAAAATAGGCCCAAAGTGCTTCGTTGCATATCCTTTCCAATTGACTCTTCACGAATGACAATACCACTTTACACTATATAACCCAGGGAGTTGAAAAGACACAAAAGGAAAAGGGTGTCGATCACAACTTAAATGATGACAAATTATTTAGCTGTCAAACAATTTGACCAAGAAATAAGTTTGTCAACGTTTAAGTTGTGACTGACATTTTTCCCCTGCCTTACATGTATCACAATCACAACGGGATGTTCATGCCAAAGTTGAAAGGGCGTTGTTAAATATACGAAGAAAGCAGAATACGGTATAGAGACAGCATAGGGTTAATGCATCACACATTTTCAGTCTTGACACCAGATGAAGGCGGGCGACACGCTTCACGCTCCGGGCGCTTGAACTACGAAGAATATACCCCGAGCATCCACTGGGTTGCGGAGCTAGCGCGAGTCGGTGGTAGGCAGAACAAGACGGGCAATGTAAGCATAACGTTAACATTGAGGCGTGTCCACTTAACCGTTGTTGCCGTGGACAAGCAATAAGTATTACACATTCTGAGTGTGTGTCTGTAGCCTTAGTTATCCAGCATGCAAAGCGCATGCGCCGTATTATACTCGTATTGTCATCTGTGGCCTGTCTGGCTCTACTATATTTTTTCATGTTATCTCATAAACGACGTCCGGCGTCGATCCCAGTGGTCGCGCGGCCTAAGGCGTGGGTCTGCCGCCGCTCGCTTGCTGGGATTGTGGGTTCGAATCCCACCGCGGACATGGATGTCTGTCTCCTGTGAGTGTTGTGTGTTGTCAGGTAGAGGTCTCTGCGACGGGCTGATAACACGTCCAGAGGAGTCCTACCGAACGTGGTGTGTCTAAGTGTGATCGTGAAGCCTTGATAATGAGGAGGCCCAGGCCCACCAGGGGCTGTTGCGCCAGGGGGGGGGGGGATCTCATAAACGGCACGATTTTCGGAAAACATTTATTGAACATAAAATGTGTTTTGATTTTCTCTACAACTTTTGCCTGAAACATACCTCATTCTAAGAAGAATTAAACGAGATATCATCACAAATTTACAGAGGTCTTCACGTAAAGTACCCGTTAGTGTTGTCAGATTTTAACCAAGCTTAAATTTTATCCACAGATTTTCGAAAAATCCTCAAATATCACATTTCATAAAAAGCCGTCAGTGGGAGCCGAATTGTTATATGCGGACAGAGAGACAGACATGACGAAGCTAATGCCTACCACAGCCGAGAAATCCAACTCTGATCGTCCATCCCATAACCAGTCACTCTTCTGGCTGAACTACAGTCGTTTCTGCTATAACGGGATAGTTGCTTTCTTGTGAGACGTCCCGTTACAGAAAATCGCGTAATAAAAGTAATAGGGCTTGCGGAAGAAATGGGATCAGATCAAACCTTATGTCTTCACACTGGTCGCTGAAGTCGCGTTAATAGCCAACACGCGTATGGGAAAGTTCGCGTTGTACAAACAGCGTTTATCTATTCATCAATCGTATTACAGCCAATTCACGTTAATGAAACACGCGTAACAGCAGAACTGACTGTATTCCGGATCATTGAGAAAGCCATAAAAACCTAATATCGAACCCGAAACCTCCAAAATAACAAGCAGAGGTGTCACCACTCAACTGTGACTTCCCGTTTCTGCCACTTTCCCACAGAGATGTCAGTTACTACGATTTCGGCTTTGTGGGATGTTGCGCGGTGTCATCTGACAGATGGTTTCCATCGAGTCGTAGGAATCCGCTGCCACCATACTCAACGAACCCTGACGACCGTGGCAGCAGGGTCCTCCCAAATTGCTACATTGCTACCGGAGTACACGGCATTACCTCCCAGACAGGTCCTTAGTCAGCACCATGAAAGCCTCAAATTCACGATAGATGCTACATAATTTAGACCCTGAAGATGGAGACAGTATATTCCTCCGAAACGCTGGTAGCCACCTACCAGACTACACGTTGTCATAACCCAGAACACCAAACTACGAATCTCCACCGATGTGAGATCCTCAACTCTCATTATTATTATTATTATTATTATGTTGTTGTTGTCTCTTGTCACAGGCCTTTTCTCCCTGGTACGTCTCCTGTAAACAACGGTGATCCCCCGCTCAGCTTCAAGTTTCAGACTGCAGTACCGTCCGTAGTATGTGTGATGTTCAAGTACAGCTGTCTGTTGTAGTGAATCTAGTAAAGTTTTCTGTTATGGCTTCTAATTTTTTTAAACCTTTGTTACTATTGCAGTGGCTCCACTTATTACGTATGATCATACACTGGGACACGCGGTGGCGCAGTTGGTTGAGGCACTGCACTACAAGCCGGTAGGTCGCGAGTTCAATGCCCGATGGAGTCATTGGATTTTTCATTGGCTTAATCCTTTCGGCCACACTACGGCCCTGGGGTCGACTCAGTCTCTAACTGAAATGAGTACCAGGGATATCTCCTGGGGGGGGGGGGGGGGGGGTAAAGGCGGACGGTGCGTACGGCTGACAACCTTACCATTGCCGATTGTCTACAAATCCTGGGAGCCTCAATCTCCTGAAGCCCTAAGGGCCTGTCCAGGTCTCTATAGGGACAGATTTACCTTGCGATCATACATTCCACATTCATTGTGTGTATATACATGAACTTCTGTATTTTAGCTTTTCTTTTGCGTGACATTCCTGTCCGCTTGTATTGCCACATCTATTATTATTATTATTATTATCATCATCATCATCATCATCATTAAATCGGGGTGTTCACGCTGTGTGTAGTGTGTTATGTACATGTGTCCATACAGTGTTATGTGTGTGCTGCAGTTCACAGAACAATAAAACATGTCTTAACACTTTACAAACGACTAGCACATGCGAACCGTAACACAAATAAAACAGCAAGATAAACGACACGTTCTCGGAAAATTGTAAGACGTTTACGTGAGGCTGGCCAAAGCTATAATAAGCACTCTACTTATAGACCCATTTCTGCCTATCATTTTCCCCAGCAGAGTTTAAACCTACGTTCTATTTGTCAGGCATAACCTCCACATATCAACATCGACGCCATTTCAGTAACTGTTACGTTGTCAGCGTTTCATATACAGTTTGTAGGTACGTTCACGACTGCGCGGCACTTCCAGCGGCGTTTTCAAAAGACAATTCCAGCTGCGCCCCCCCGAAGGTATTTCCACCTTGATGTGGTGGGGGGGCTTGCGTGTCCTGATAACCCTGAGAGCTATGCCGGCGGTAGCCTAGCTACCGTAGGGCCTCCCAAGCCGGACAGGTCAATATGGGTAGGGACCAGACAAAGAGAAATACCCTGGTCCTCCAGGTTGGGGGTTGGGCGTGAGGCTGACAACCTCACACCGTAAAAACAATATTGTTGAGAATCCCCAAATGATTAAAAAAGATCATTGGGGCGGTCTTGGCCTAAAAAGGCTGTTGCACCAAAGAAGAAGAAGAAATTCCAGCTGCGCGGCAACAATTCAGTGTGCGCGGGAGCATGTGTTACTGCGCGGCCGCGCTGCTTAGAGGGAACATTGTGCATGTTTATAATCTATTAACATACACACTGGTACCTCAATCAAACCTCAAGGTAAATGTAGATTTCGCGCAAACGCCATATTGTTTTAGGTTATATAAAAATGTCTTAACACAAACTGTATATTTTTCGAAGACCTACCACATTGCAGTTCGGGACTACATTAAGGGCACTACTGCCACTTCCACCTCGTACGTTCGCATGTCCTCCATGTTGCTATTTCCGATGTTAGGAAATTAAAACTTACAAACGTGGTGTGGCCCCTAATGCCATGATGATCATACCTATGTCACGGAAATCCTCACCTCATTATAAGCATTAAGCATGGAGGTGCACGAACACAGACAGACAGGCAGAAACAAACACAAACTGCGACGCTCATGGAGGCAGCACAGGCCGACAGGAAGATACTTTTTTTTTGCGCATCCTGTCGTAACTCGCGCCTCATGGAACCACTGTGCAGAGAAGGCAATAACCTTGCGCGTCGTTAAACATTTGTACCAGGTCAGTCTGCTCCCAGAGACAAGTGAGACACGCACTGGCTCTAATGTGGGGCAGTGAAACTAAGGTTCACTCTCGGATAAGTGACTGCTATCGGGTGACTAAAAACCCAGTACCTACTGGTACCTATTAAAAGGTCCCCTATAACAGGCCATAAAGATCCAGAGGGAGAGTAGAGGTATATCTCTACTCTCCCTGTAACCTCGGCACTAGATGGGGTGGGTGGCCAACGCCACGCCACGTCCCGGCTGCTTTAACCCCGAGAAAGACACCCGGTACCCAATGTACAGGGGGCTGGGTGGGATCCAGGGCCGGTCTGGACGGGTGCAGAAAATCTCGCCCCCACGGTGATCGATCCCCGGACCGTCCAGCCCGTAGCGAGTCCCTATACCGCCTACGCTTTCCCGGCCTATTGGTACCTACTGGCATTTTTATATTGTGATCTTCTGGTTTATGACACTGTCCAGACTGGTATCTGGTAGGCTAGTACCGTTTCGGAGGAACATAATGCCTCCATCTTCAGGGTACTCATGCTGGTTTTGCTAAAATGTTTCCTGCTTTATAAATACCCAGTCGATCTGAAAGTCCTCCGTTCACACTGTCTATACAGACACGTTCTTGGGCCCAGAGCCGTGGGCCTAGGGAACAACAATACTGAAATCCAGCTGATTTCCTTATGTGCCACGCAAACTGAAGCTACCGGTATCGAACCCCAGTCAATGGAAACGACACTAATCAATTCATACATACACACATAATTCGCTAAATGTTATTATGGGGATCAAATAAAGGATGATGAGATAGGTGGTGCCTGTGGCACGCATGGGACACAAGAAAAATACACAGTGAGTGTTGGTGGGAAGGGCTGAAGGAAATATACGACTTGGAAGACTTAGGCGTAAATGGGAGGATAATATTAAAGTGGGTCTTAAGAAACACGATGGAAGGGCGTAGACTGGATTTATCTGGCTCGGCATAGGGACAAGTGGCGGACTCTTCTGAACACGGTAATGAACCTTGGGGTTCCACAAAACGCGGGGAATTTGTTGGCTCGCTAAATAACATTTAGCTTCTCCAGGACTACAGTTATACGTGTGTATACGCATGGCGGCCGGGACGGCACAGTCGGTATAGCCACTCGGCACGGGCTGGACGGTCCGGGGATGGAAAATCGGTGAGGGAGAGATTTTCCGTGCCCGTCCAGACCAGCCCCGGGGTCCACCAAACCTCCTGTACAATGGGTACCTGGTCTTTCAGGAGTAAAGCGGCCAGGGAGTGGGGCTGACCACCCAGTTCCTTCTAGTGCCGAGGTTGCGAATGGGTTAGAGCTATACTTCCGCTTCCCCTCTGTGCCTGCATAGGCATGTTATGGGGTGACCTTTACCTTTACATTATATATAAACATACACCTGCCATTTTGTTTGGAACTTTGTCTCTCCATCTCAGAGAACAGCACAACTTTTGGATCTTCGAAAACACGCTGCTAACAGTGGAGGCCCGGGTTCGATCCAAGGGCAGTCCATGTCGGATTTGTGGTGGACAAGTGGCACTGGGACAGGTTTTCTCCGAGCTATTCAGCTTCTCCTGTCAGCATCATTCCACCAATGCTCCACACTCATGTTTCATTCATGTACCACCAACGTTATATAATCTTATTAACTGACAGCGTCGTTAAAATGCTAAAAAAAAGAGAGAACTGGGTACTGAGGCGAATACCCCGAGCAAGACAGAGGCAATAACAGGAGCCTGCATAAAACTGCGGAATAACAAGCTACTACATTTGTACCGCTCACACACATGTAACATTGGCGAGTCAATCAAGGAGGATGAGATGGGAAGGGCACGTTGCATGCATACCAGAAGTGAAAACTGCAATATTTTGGTCTGTAAGGTGGAACAGAACTGTCACCTGATAGCTATATACGGGGATAAAACTAGAATAGGTCTTAAAGACGTGCGTGTGTGTGTGTGATTTGGGTTGAAGTGCCTCAGCGAACGGTACAATAGCCAAATCTCGTGAACACTGTAACGAACTTTCAGAAGCGGAATATTTCTTAACAAAATCAGCGACTATCAGCTTTTCGTGCATGCTGTTCCATGTATTTACGTTAGCTGAAAATTGCAAGATGAAAAGTGGCAGCAATTTTGTAAACAGTTTGCGAAAATATTAATTTATACGACCTGCGGACCGCTATGCAGACAGAAACGTTGGAAGCGAAGTACAATTGTTAAAACAACCTGTACCGAATCGTTCTGCTCTCTAGCGCTGGGTGCCAACAGGTGAGAACGCGAAGGGATGTCGTTCCATAAACACAACTCGTATCTGAAACACTCTGGCTGCAGTGCACATCTAAGAAAACACAAACAACAGTAATGTATAACTGCAGTGTGACATCTGCAGTATTGGTTGCTTTATTTCTGGTTTAATTAACCACAATGTCCCGCGCGGTTTAAGGCGTGGATTTGCGGTCGCTCGCTTGCTGGGATTGCGGGATCGAAGGCATTAATGTCTGTCTGTTGTGAGTGTTGTGTGTTGTCAGGTAGAGGTCTCTGCGACGGGTCGATCACTTGTCCAGAGGAGTCCTACCGAGTGTGGTGTGTCTGTGATTGAGGAACCCCACAGAAGAGGCCTAGACCCACTACGGCAGTCCAGCCATGAGAAAAAAAAAGACCAAAATGGCAGCAGCTGACACTAAACACCATCCAGTGAGTCATTAACGAATAACGAATTGGTAAGGATGTGAAAGGAAGCGGTCGTGGCTACTCTGAAGTCCTACTGCCTGAAGACACTGATACAACGAAGAACCTCAGTCAATACAGTTCGTCTACCGGCTGAGATTTGAACCTGGTACCTCTAGAATACGGGAGCACGCGGTGGCGCAGTTGGTTGAGGCACTACGCTACAAACCGGAACGTCGCGGGCTCGATTCCCGATGGTGTCATTGGAATTTTTCATTGACATAATCGTTTCGGTCGCACTATGGCCCTGGGGTCGACTCAGCCTCTAACAGAAATGAGTACCAGGAATCTTTCCTGGGGGGTAAAGGCGGCCGGTGCGTAGGGCTGACAACCTTACCATCTTCATGTGCCGATTGTCTAAAAATTCTGGGAGCCTCAACCTCCTGGAACCCTAAGGGCCTGTCAAGGCCTGTAATGGGATTGCTTTACCTTTACCACTAGAATACGAACCAGGAATGACACCCACTCGACTGCCTGTAGAGGGACGCATTATACTGCCCCGAAACGTTGATCGGTATCAGCACGCAATGTTTGCCACCTTGTACCCCTGAAATCTGATGTAGGCCTATATCACGCTCGTCGTCATGCTTTATTATTACTAGGAACTGTCCCTGTCACAAGCACTGTAACAAAGGGCGTGGAGCTCAGCCTCGAACCGGAAGCCCCTAAATCCAGCTTCCGCTGACTCACATTGCGGCAGCAAATTTGACAAAAAGCGTGCGTGCTGGCACTGCGATGATTCACTTAACAGTCCTGAAGCTCGCATCAAACACGTGTGTGCAGTCTTGCACGAGGGCCAGCGTAAGACACTCAAGCAAACGATGGCAAAAACACTTGTACTTGTACTAAAAGGCAAGTTTGGCACAGAATTAACGAAAAGAGTGGCTGAGCGGTAACTTCCACTGCTGCTCCGGAAGTGTCAGTTCGACTGCAGACCCGAAAACCGACTACCTTCAGTAATGCTCCCGTGGTTTTCTCCCTACCCTCCCACCATGCAGGCTAGTGTACTGGTAATGATCTGGCCCTGTACTCGGGCGGTACTCTGTTCGAATCTCGGCCAGGTTATAGACCATCCCGAGTTTTCCCGCGAGTTTCTTACTCTTTCCAGGCGAATGCCGAAGCAGTACCACCTTCTCACAAATATTTACGTACTAACCAGTCAGTCATCTTTCCATCTCATTCAACGCCATAACATAGCCAGTTGAGACTACGTCGTTAAATAACCCACGACTCCAGTCAATCCAGGCAAATGGAGGGACGGTACATTCAAATCGGCAACAGATGTCTACCACCTCAATCCTCCACGTAAAATAAACCCTTCTACTTGACACAAGTAACAACAGAGAACTCACCTTGGTGCCAGGTGGGTCAAGACTCTGGACAGGATCAAATTCTCTTTGTCAGACAAACTCATATTCCCCATCTCCACGTGATTTCACTTGTACCACTTTTACTCTTATTCTCTTCCGGAATGACGCACTCATCTTCACTGTTCGATGAACAAAGGAAACGATAATGTGATGAACCACATTTTAAACTCCCAGACACGATATCGAGGTTCTAAATTTTTTTCTTACATTCAGATCTTTTGCTTATGTCTGTAAATCGCGTCACGTATTTCACAGTAACAAAATCCTTCCATAGTTACAATATAACATGGAAGTACACACAGACATTTATTTACACAAAAAATGGACAGTTTAACATCATTCCCTTGTCAGATAAAAGCATGAAGTGAAATCATATCTTCTCAATCAAACCAAACCGTTGAATTCTTCTGTATTATAAAAACTTTAACAGCATTACCATTATTACTATAAACTGTCACTTTTATTTTAGTAACTTCAGTTGCTTCTAAACAAACTGTCACATGTTTGCTGCATTTGTCAGTTACATAACGTGCTTTACAAATCGTAAAGAAGGATAACATTATGACGTGAACATATCAAGCACAAGTTTTCATAAACCACAAACACCAACATTTCCTCTCTGACCGTACCAAACAGGTTTCAAATGCAAACACGATGCGCATTACAAAAGAATGTTTCTGAGGCTGGCCGAGGAAATTCTTCATACAAACATTCCATGCTTTCACAGATTCATTTCCCATAAAATATTCGTTCTAAAATGAGGAAAACAGACCACACCCACACACACCAGTAACTAAACGCAACATACTGCGTAAACATCAGGTATGACACCAACATGTACATGAAGGCGTAGTAACACTATCTTATCTAAAATAACAGATATCTTGAATACTGTATAATTTTTAAACACTTCGGGGCAAATAAACAAACAACTGATTGAGAAATGCAGAGCACACCGGTAGAACACAGATCTTGCTTTACATTAAATTATAAAGAGATAACTGTGTGTCAGCTCTTTAACTGCGCGATAAGAAAGGGGCAACAAACAGTCGCAGCCTTGGAAATACAGTAGAACCCCCGTATCCGCGGATTCGGTATCCTCGGTTTCAGTTATCGGCGGTTTACCGCGGCCCGAAAATATTAACACATTCACTGCTAAA
Organism: Reticulitermes speratus; assembly: GCA_021186555.1. Taxonomy (NCBI): domain Eukaryota; kingdom Metazoa; phylum Arthropoda; class Insecta; order Blattodea; family Rhinotermitidae; genus Reticulitermes; species Reticulitermes speratus. The sequence continues at coordinate 4,432,632 of JAJKFL010000004.1, forward strand.
GTCGACCATGGTCGATTTCAGTATTTACGTTTTAATTTGCCAGCGTCGACTTCAGTCGATCTAAAGTTTACTCTGCGCTTTTATATATATACGGTTCGCTACTATCCGCGGTTTCGGGCATCCGCGGTAGGTCTTGGAACGTATCATCCCGCGGATACGGGGGGACTACTGTACTAACAGGACCTCACACAAGACAAATATAATCCCAAGTGCTTACGTGCGAGAGAGAAAGCTGCAGGAAGCTGTATAATGAAAAGCCTCACAATTTGTACCCTTCACTCAATATTAGGGTGACAAACGAAGATGAAATTAGTACGGCATGCAGCACGCTTGCAAAGAAAATAACTGCATGTAAAGTACCGGTCGAAAAACCTGGAAGCAAGGAGACGTTTGCCGTAGATGGGAGGAAAATGTTAAGACGGGTTTTAAAGAAATACAGTACGATGTAGGATGGATTTATTTGGCTCAGAACAGGAACCTGTGGAGATGCGAGGAATTTCTTGACTGGTTGAGCAACCATTAGCATGTCTAGAAGGGCCACTCTGCAGAATTAGTCAAAACCTACACACGTCACTTTGTAACGGGCCGATCTACCGTCCAAAAAGCCGTACCAAATATGCTGAGGACTCCTCATTTTCAGAATTGGTTTCGAATCAGAAAAGGCCAAAAAGCATAATCCATAAAAACTGGTAAGAAGCAGAACAGCTTACAACGTAGACTGCCAACAAGCAGGCATAACCAATTGGTAACAAGAAGAACAGCTTACAACGTAGACTGCCAACAAGCAGGCATAACCAATTGGTAACAAGAAGAACAGCTTACAACGTAGACTGCCAACAAGCAGGCATAACCAATTGGTAACAAGAAGAACAGCTTACAACGTAGACTGCCAACAAGCAGGCATAACCAATTGCTAACAAGAAGAACAGCTTACAACGTAGACTGCCAACAAGCAGGCATAACCAATTGGTAACAAGAAGAACAGCTTACAACGTAGACTGCCAACAAGCAGGCATAACCAATTGGTAACAAGAAGAACAGCTTACAACGTAGACTGCCAACAAGCAGGCATAACCAATTGGTAACAAGAAGAACAGCTTACAACGTACACTGCCAACAAGCAGGCATAACCAATTGGTAACAAGAAGAACAGCTTACAACGTAGACTGCCAACAAGCAGGCATAACCAATTGGTAACAAGAAGAACAGCTTACAACGTAGACTGCCAACAAGCAGGCATAACCAATTGGTAACAAGAAGAACAGCTTACAACGTACACTGCCAACAAGCAGGCATAACCAATGGTAACAAGAAGAACAGCTTACAACGTAGACTGCCAACAAGCAGGCATAACCAGTTGGTAAGAAGAAGAACAGCTTACAACGTAGACTGCCAACAAGCAGGCATAACCAATTGGTAACAAGAAGAACAGCTTACAACGTAGACTGCCAACAAGCAGGCATAACTAATTGGTAAGAAGAAGAACAGCTTACAACGTAGACTGCCAACAAGCAGGCATAACCAGTTGGTAGAAGAAGAACAGCTTACAACGTAGACTGCCAACAAGCAGGCATAACCAATTGGTAACAAGAAGAACAGCTTACAACGTAGACTGCCAACAAGCAGGCATAACTAATTCTCTGGTACCAAAACCCGAAGGCTCAACTCAGCTAATACCAACACTCCAATGGATACGATCGTATGTCAGTCCCATCCATCCCCACTCACACAAGCTATGACACAAAGATCAATTTTAATATTATACCCACCCCTCCCAAACACAGAAGTGGCGCCTTCGGAAGACGTTATCCCTCCAACCTTTCTCCCTCATCAAAGCTACCTGCCCGGCCTGTTGTAATTTACTACAACAACGTTCGCTCTCATTTTTTCACAGCTGCGCGGACCTGCTACTGCTCTGAGCAGAGCCTTTTTACACGACCTGACGACTGCGCGGCACTTTAAAATTGTTTTGTAATATGCATAATAAGAAAATTCCAGCTGCGCGGCAAGCATTCAGTGCGCGCGGGAGCATTTCAGTTACTGCGCACCCGCGCAGCTTAGAAGGAAAATTGCTACAGTAATATGGTCTATCTGTAAAACAATAAAATTCATTCGAAAGTTCATCATTCTATACGATTTTAAGCCTTTGCGGCTAGTAATTGCAACAATTTCATCTGGGGCAGACATCTACTGCATATTTATTCAGTGATGAAGCTCTGTTGCAAGTTTACAGTTTTTTTTGTTGGACCATGACGGGCTACTTAATACAAATTACAGCTGATTAATCAATTGTAATGTATAGTTATATGGTTACAAAGGCAATTCAGAGTGTTCGTATATTCAAACGCCCATCACTTGAACCTATCTTCAGCGAGTAGAATCCAGTTCACACATTTGTCTCCTTTCTACAGGAGGAAGAATTTTATTATCCAACTATCTAGGACTAGGTCTTCAAAGCTGCCCTTTTCTGAAGGTTGATCTATAACAACTATAATAAATAAAATTAACCCTGAAAACTCAGCCAAGTTTGTAGGCCCTGTACTAATTAATATTTACACATTTACCGGAACTATGGTACACGGCAACGGAATGAACGACATGATTCCTGTGACGCACAGGAGTCTTCCTGCTCACACCCGCACCCAGACTGACTATGACCCAGTCAGCCGTCGGCCCTGTGAACGCTTGAGGTGAACCTAACCGCTTGCAACCATAGCACGTACTCTCCACCCCCACACGTCCCCATGGCTCTTCTTGATTTCAACACAATGAGCATTCCAATCCGTGGAACTCACTGCGTGCCCTCGAACTCAGGACGCTGGATGAAAGAGGTCCTCCCCTCACCCGGAACTGGACCAGACCTATGACCGATCAATACGCCCAAACGGCCAACAGTTCACATGGCAGTGAGAGACAGGGACGGACCGGGCCGGGTCAAGGTCACCGGTCTACCTATCGACCTAGTTCAGGCCGCTTTAAAGTGGGCTACACTGACTCCGCCCAAAGCTGGAATCGCCCATCTGTCATCGGACCGCTTCGATCCATCCTCTATCGATATCTATGCAACTCTTCAGGGGACTGCACTGTTGCCATGCACAAGGAGCGCAATATTCAGCGCTTAGGTCGGTCTCACACAGGACGCTACTTGCGATACGACTGCGATGCGATGACAATGAGATAACGATATGCACTGTTTCAGTATGAAAATATCATACATTACTAACGTCTTTAACGGCCAATTAAATGCACAATATACTTATTACTATTATTTATATTAAAATAAGACTCCAACATGTTTCGATCCCTACGGGATCATCATCAGGGAGTATATACATCACGTAATTGCGTATAAAACATCTAAAATTGTTGTAAAAGGTTGCATCTTGATATCTCGCACACCATGTAATAGAAGTAACACGTAAACTGTTGCTTGTAAGACTGATGTACAGACACAGCGATATGGAACTATAAAACATTAACATTAATAATAACAATAACCATGTCTTAATATATGGGCTTGGGCCTCCTCTTTCCGAGGTTACGTGGTCTGCGCATTTGTGGCAGTTCGGAGACCAGCCGACTGGCCGCGCTGTTCAACTCAATCCTGATGTGACCGCCAGAGCCATCTGGCAGGCAGTCAGGAGACTTGGGTGAGAAATGGCCGTTAAATTTGGTTTACGAAACATTTCTACTCATGCCCGTATGGTTCTTTTAAATGCCGTAAATCTACGATATGGGACCGACGGCTCCGGATTTTTATCACCCTTAAAAATCCATCGACCTCGGTCGGGATCGAACCCGCGAACCTTGGGTCCAGTGGCGAGCAAGCTAACCACTAGTCCACCAACGATACTTGTAGATACATACCAATGTCTCGGAGGTGGCTTGTGCATATATCGAAGGTTAGCACGGTCCTAAAGACAGGAATTGTTCGGAAGCAGTGCACACAGTTTTGCAGGTCACGTATTAGCGTGACGTAACAGAAGCTCATATACAAGTTGGTACAGTGGGTTAGACTCTTCATATTATTTTAATATAAATAATAGTAATAAGTATGTCGTGCATTTAGTTGGCTGTTAAAAATATCAGTAATTTACCAATACATGGAATAAATAATATAAAAAATCATAAATTGTGACAAACAATATTTGAGTACCCAAGAAGTTAAACCCACGTTACGTTTTTAAATCAGTTCCAGTACATTCAGCAATAAATTATCTTTCATTGACTCCTTTCCCGATGTTTTCGCACAATACATCAACTTTGTCTTTTCCTGCATAACCACGATCTTTCCAGTCATACACAATGGAGTGTTCCTCCTCCAAGCTCAACAAGGTTAACATGTGCTTCCCCAGTCTTGTTCACATACCCTAACACACCTTGTACAGCCCTGCGATACTTCCGCCTCCTGACACAGATCATATCTGTGGCGATAAGTTGACGACTGAGCAACTGGCGACACGGCATGTTGAGTCGTCATCGTATCGTAACGACCTGTCCTGAACATATCGTTATCGTATCGCCTTCAGTGAGCGAGGTCCCATTTGAAACCAACAGCAGAGTCGTATCATAAGATAATCGTATTGCCATCGTATCTTAAGTAGCAGTGTCCTTGTGAGGGCGTCCTTAGGGTTTCAGCGTCGTCGTCTCGGCTCAGAGAACGGCTATCCTCACTGAAGCCTGCAGTGCCTCCTCAGTACTCACAAGCGAATTATGAAGACAGTATCACAAAGCGGGCGACAGCCGTTCCTCCAACATTCTTCCTGCATTCATCACTGTTCTTAAACAGGTGTAATCTGGTGGCCGGATACCAAAGTTTTGGAAGGACATACTCGCTCCTTCTTCACGGTCGACGGTGTCGTAACCAGAATACCAGAATCTAATATCTCGGTCTCTTAAAAATTTCAAAATCCAGGAACATTAAACGACTATCCTCCTACTAGATAAACACATATCAATGAAGTTCAGAAGATGTGAAATAGAGAACCAATCCAATTATCATTCATAAGGGTAGCATCACAGGTACATTGATTCTACGTAACCTCTGCAGTTGATACAATGTCGTAAAAGAATCGAAGCCATCATGCCAGTAAGTGGAGACGTAACAATGCAGGTTTCTTCGTGAAGGCTCCCTGTTTGTTCTCAGTAGGGCCCGTCTACACTGGTTGACGTTTTTTTGGTCGTGATTTCAGGCTTCCGCCGCGATGTAGATGAGACAACCTATCGGTCCCATCTTCAAGGGTCAGCTGAACCTTGAAGATGGGACCGATAGGTTGTCCCAAAACGTCGGTACAGAACTACCACTCAACGCTGCGTAATATCCCAGAACAGCGCGGAACGTAGGTCGTTCAAGGAAGAGATGGAGAAACCAGGACCATGAAGACGGAACAAGACACAAAACGTTTATACTGATGACAGTGTACCGAACGCTGCAGTCAGTAACTCAAGATTATAACGAACAGAATGAACAGATGATTAATGGATCATGAATTGGAAGGGATGTGGAAGGAAGCGGTCGTGGTCTAACTTGAGGTGCTCTCCCGACATATGCCTGCAGAAACTGAGGAAATCCACGACAAACCTATCAGGACATCCACTTCATATACTGAGATCTGAACCCAAGACCTCCCGAATCGGAACCAAGAGTGCTAACCACTCAAGTCAAACAACTGATGCACAATTTATAACGGTACCTGCACACATTTATGGCTTAACACCAGATACTGCTGTTTATTGCAGACATATTGTTTTCTTTAGGAACAGACATTACTCCAACCTTCTCATCGTTACTTTGCCATACCACTAGAACAGGGGTGCACAAATCCCGTACACCAGGTCACCATGGAAACCAAATTTGTGGATCCTGAGTACGGAACTTGCTTCATGTCACCTTTCTAACGCCTAGAATTTTAAGGTGGCTCCTAGATTTTTGAAAAATTTGCGCACCTCTGCCTTAGAATACTAATATTAAGTTCACCACGTCAGTCCAATAAACCTTAACATTTTTTACGTAGCAGGTAACGATAAAAATCTGGCCTCCTCAGCGTAGCCGCCCTGAAGAAGGAGACCTATGTTACTACGAAACGTTGCCAACTACCTACCACACTATGTCATAACCCACACAGCCAAGTGGGCAACATCAATTTCTGTAAACTACAGGCAGCTGAACTAAGGCGTAGGTCTGATGCCGACTGATTCCTGGGATCGCAGATTCGAATCCCGCTGAGGGCATGGATATTCGTCTCGTGTGTTTGTTGTGTGTTGTGTACTTGTAGATAGCGGCCTCTGCGACTAGCCGATCGCTTGTTCAGAAGAGTCATACCGAGTGTGTGTGTGAGTGCGTGCGTGCCTATAATTGTGTGTTATGTAGAAACCTTAACAATGAGGCGGCATAGGCCCGAGTTGGGCTGTTGCGTCACGGGAAAAACATGGCAACTGAAAAAGTCTCATAAGTTTATTTATTTGCCGATCCCTGTGGCTGCGCGGTCTAAGGAGTGGGCCTGCGTCCGCTCGCTTGCTGAGAGTATAGGTTCGAAACCCGCCGGGGGCATGGATGTCTGTCTCTTGTGAGTGTTGTGTGTTGTCGGTAGAGGTCTCTGCGACGAGCTGGTCCCTCGTCCAGAGGAGTCCTACCGAGTGTGGTGTTTCTGAGTGTGATCGTGATGCTTCGATAATGAGGAGGCCCTGGCCCACTAGGGGCTGTCGAGCGACGGAAAAAAAAAAAATTATTTATTTAGCATACGTATTTATCGATGTGAACAGTAACTGAGACTATACAGTGTCGAATAATTGGATAGTTAATAATGAATTGGAAATAATGTGGAAGGAAACGACAGTGCTCCAATTAATGTATGACATCGGCGTTTGTCTGAGGCAAGTGACGAAAACACGAAAAACCCTAATCAAGACAGTCGGTATCCAGGTCAAGATACGAACCAGGCACCACACAAATATAAGCCAACTTGCTCGTAAAGTCCACCAAGACTGCATGTCACAGGAGTAGAATGGTGCACCGGTCTACTGCAGTAGCAACATATCCATCCTGCACAGCTGATACAAAAATTCACCCTCACTCGGTCGCGACCTTACTTACACAACAGTGAAAGCCATCCATATGGCAACAATGTGGCTCTCAGAGAGAAGTTCGCCTTGAACACCTGCTGGCGTCATTACAGCTAGTATGTTGCTTTCAACCGGGAGTGACTGTTAAGTCTGGTGACATGAGAGAAGTGCCTCAGGTTCTTGAATCGCTGACAGATACGCTCCGCTCAATGGAACTTCATTAACACGTACCAACTACTGTCTAAAGTTTTCTGCAGAATATGGGTCGAGAAAAAGCAATTAAATCCGACTGCGATGTTCATATATTAACAGAATTTTACCAAATTTTTGGCGCACTGCCTGTGAAGAAATTGCAAAAAAAATTATGCTTCCTGGCTATGTCTAACATTTATCGGAGAGTTACACAACAATCTGTCAACATGTTCCAATTTTGCTTAAAATCGAACAGTAATAGACAACATCAAAACCTACATCCGACCTAAGTCTCCAAATACGGTCGAACCCGTTTATAACGACATCGGTTTATGAGACACCTCGTATATAACGTCAGATATTGTGGTACCAATTAATTCCTCGCTGTTAACCATTAACATTATCTCCTCGGTTATAACAACACTCGTTTATAACGACAAAAAATATTCAGTTCCTTTCATCACGTTATAACAAAGTTTGACTGTATTTCAGAAAAAAAAAAAGCCTCGAACATAAGTTGCAGAGAAAAGTAAAACACAATATGTACTCAATACACCTTTATCCGTAAGTTTTACAGATAAATGGAAATTAATCTTTACGCTGTATCATCTCAGTACCTTGACAATCGTCGGAATTATTTCCATCAAACCGTATACCGGAGGCTCTTGCATGACCAGGACGGTCAGTCGTAACGATAGTCAGAGCATCAAAAGTTACCACTTAGAAATTAAAAATCGAGAGGCGGCAATAACAGTGCATAGCAGAATTGTTACACTTGTTGCATCTACTGACTTCTTAACTTTCTCATACATACCAGAAAGTTAATGCTGTAACCAATTCTCTGGTTGCACTACCAGGCCCGTAACCAGACCATGAACACAGTGGATGCAGCGGCTTCCAGTGCGGGTGCATATATGTACATACGTTTGTGTACGTACATAATGCTCTGTTATACATACACTGTGTACATATGTCATGTATGCATAAGCGTAAGAAGTGCCTTAGTCAGGACCACAAAATCAACACTTTAATTACGTAATGCGCTCTATAACACTGCACATAACATCTTGCATGTACAGGGCATACACAAAAGAATGGTGCGGTTTTAATAGTGAACACTATTAAAACCGCACCATTCTTTTGTGTATATCCTGTATATACACTTTTGAAAATGAGTTATTTCCAACCACGGAGGTTCAACAAAGCAACACGTGGATGCGGTAGTGTGTCGCACGATCTTTAGTGGGCTATCAGCATGTTTGTCTTTGATATTGTGCAAACTCTTAGCGGGTGCGACCAGATTTGTAGCGGGTACATTGCAGCCACTTGCATCCCTCCGGCTACGGGCCTGAGCAAAACAAAAGGGTTCAACATCTCTAACACCAAAGATCACCACTGGACACGATTCCGAGTACTGTAATAACAAAATGAAGGGAAGTGGTTAGTTTCGCGATTCAACAGTCTTTATCTCCGAAGAAAGGGCAACCGGCATGCTGGGTGGCCACAGAGCCGCCTGATGCCGTGGCGATGTCAGAGTTTAAACACAAGGACGGGCAAAGGAACACGATCTTCCTGATACGCGTCCAAACACATCGTGCAAACCACTCACAATAACCCTCGTTCCCTAATATTAACAAATGCCGTCAGGAAAACGACACACACATTACGAATACATACATGTACATTACGTATTATCATCATTATATTTAATTACAATTATTATTATCACCACCACAACCACTTTTATCTGAACCTTAGAATGTATGCTGGAAAATCGAAGTTCGATTCCGTGGGGCCCACAACGCCCCGTATAAAATGAGTCGCTGGGCTTTTTCCCCAGGATTAAGCAGACCGGAGTGTGAACCTGACCAGTCACATCTATCTAGTGCCGATGATTATGAAAGAACGAAGCAAGCAATATCTCCACGTCCTGGCGTAATGCTCAATAAAACAGCATGGGGGGGGGGGGGGGGAATCTATTTTGAAAAATACACCCGCCTCTCGCTTTTCGCGGGTTTGTACTTCGCGGTTTCGCAAATTCGCAGGGTCGATCCAAAAACAGAAATACACCATTCGCGCCCTTCAATGGACAGGAGCATCAAAGTTACTCGACAACTCGTACAGGTCTTCCGAGTCATACCGCATAACATTCAGGGAGTTTAAGGGACAAAGCAGCAGCTCCTATCACAATGTTCATGCAAAGAAAAATAAACACTAAAAATGGTAAAACATTGTTTTTTTTTTTTTGGAGGGCCAATTATTTGCGGATTTTCGCTTTTTACGAGTGGAAGGGGGTCTTGGAACCTAACCCCGGCGATAAACGAGTGATGAGTGCACTACCTTCTAAAATATGGCAGCCTATACTGAAGATGAAAACAGCACGTCCTCCGAAACGTCGGTAACCGTCTCCCAGACTACACAGAGTCACAAGAAGTGTAGTTCACAGTCACTGCCGCTAAAACCTCGTATCCCACCTTTTAATTTCTTTCTGTCGTTTCTCTGTACTTCTACGTCGCTCTCTCTCTCCCTCTCTCTCTCCCCCTACGGCCCTGTACATATTTGCAAATTTTCATTTATTTATCTTTCTTTCACAATTCAGATCTTCACACTGTCGACATATCGTCGCCTTTCTATTTATGTTGCCATCTACAAGCACACTGCACAACATCTCCCAGATACTTCAAGCCGTTTTGCCAGAGCAACTGAATAAGATAAGTGGGTCAATACTAACACAGTGAATGCGGAGCAAACATAAATACAGGCTATAGGTTGGGAAACGGACGCACAGGTAACGTTTCCGGCGTCTTGTACATCCTTTGCTAAATAATTTGGAACACAGCAACCCTTATGGTAAAAGTGTATCGGACATGCAACGTGTTTCATTACGCACGTTCGCACAGTAACGAAAAGCGCTTATTAATTTATGTCCGTCCGTCTGTCTGCCCGCATGTATCAGCACGGCTCCCACTGGACGGATTTAGGTGAAATTTGATATTGGAGGCTTTTATGAGAAAATCCAAGTTTGGTTAAAATCGGAAACGAAGACCTAAGTACGTTTTATTGTTGCCGGCGACATTAAATCGCCATAAAAGCATTGTCTTAGAGTGAAATCGTATCAGGCTGTTACGATAGGCGAGGAGGCATAAATATTACGCGAACGCGCCACGATGTTACGTGATATTACGTTGCCTATATTGTTTTTTCTACAAATTTTTTATTCCAAACATTTTCCGCTGCGATAAATACGTAGCGAGTTACGCTCGAAATGCGCGTAGAAACGCTAGCAGGCGTTCATATAAAGCAGGGGTGTACAAATCCCGAGCTCCACGTCGCCCGGGAAACTAATTTTGTACGGTGGCGCATAGTATGTGAGGGTCCTCAATATGGAACTTGCTTCACTTCGCCCTCCTGGCGCCTAGCTTTTTTGACCTGGCTTCTACGTAATTAGAGAATTTGTGCACCCCTGATATAAAGTGTTATTTACTGTCGTCAGATTTTAAACTAACTGGAAGTTTCGAAAAAAATTCCGTAAAACGTTAACATCCAATTTCACGAAAAGCAGTTCTCCAGCAATCGAGTCAAACGTAGCGAGCTAGCAGGTCCATGTTTGCACACTTTCACTCCAAAAATGCCAAAAACTGAAACAAGGTTTGAAGACCAATCAGTACGGCTCATCCTTCCGTACGTCAGTCAGCAAGGTAAAGCAGCTCTGTGCTTCACGAACAGGGACGGCTTTACACGATAACTTTCACGCACACGCCATGAAGACGTATAGGGGAGTAGAGTTACAGCTCCATGCACTTTTAACCTAGGCACTAGATTGAGGTAACGGTCAAGTTGACGCTCCGGCCGCCTTAGCCCGGGGATAGAGACCACGGTATCCACTGGGCTGGAGGCTGGGCAAGACCCGCGATCCTTGCCATGCCCCTGCGATGTGACGGCGTGTAATTGCGTAGCTGCACACCCACTCTTAGATGGAGCAAGGACCCCGATTTTCAGGACAGCAGGCTTCAGTTTTACCGTTAAGATGGCGACAGCAGGTAAGGCTGGATTACATCCACAAAATCCACGTCATTTTGCATGACAAACCTTCAGCGCGAGTCTCACAAAGCTTACGGCCCTCCTACCTCAGTCACACGATTGCAGCTACTACGTAAGCAGACCAATACTGGCACCTCCACCGCTCTGATTGCAGAAACACACTGATCTACGGGCACGCGACTTCGCGCATTATCCAGACTTGTGACATCAGCCTAGGCTCGCTAACGTTACCTGCATCTGAAGCTAGAGACTTTGTGGAATTACTCCTGCTATATCTCCGGCACGTTGGTATCTACTGCTTCGCTACGTAAGGTACTTTTGTATCCCATAAGACAGTAATCGGCAGTTCCCACCGTCAAAACGCCATCTTAAAAAGAATGTAAGCCATCCACACCGACCAAAAATCAAATTTAACAGAAATGGTCAAATAGCTTCGGAGGAGCGTTAACGTGCGGACGGACAAACACGTTCCATGACCAGTGATCATGTCGGATACTGAGTACAGTAGGCCAAGTACGTTTTCTTTCCATTACTAATATTTGCAACTCATTCTAGTAGACTAGTACACAGAAGAAAGTTGGTTGAGGGCTCTCAACAGTTTAATGTCTAGACAAGTGTTTCTCAAACGGTGGGCAGAATTTCAGATTACCCTGGAGCGACCGAGTAAAACCATGACAAATGTCAGTCAAGATAAAAACTCCCAAAACGAGATTCGAACTCGCGGCCTTATGAACAATAAACATTGCACTTTCGGTGATATGAACCTTTCAGAACCAACGCACAATTGTGTGTGTGTGTGTGTCTTTGATAACATATCTGCATCTGCAATAAATAACGACAATGATGTCAGAAACACAGCGAACAATGCATTTGAAAGATAAGCAGGTGGTGCGATTTGTAACTGGATGTTAAAGAAACGCAGCAGACTGGCATGAAATTGGGTTCAGTGGCGGGCTCTTAAACACTAGGAATTTCTCGAAATGCTCAGCGACTGTCAGCTTCTCAATAAGGAACCTGCTCCCTGTAGTTAGGTGGTTGTACAGGCCCAACAGCTCTGCGGGGAATCCCAGCCCGGAAGCTTAAGACGACGGCCCTTCCGATTACGTAACTTTTACTAAACACACATTTAGGCTACATTATAAACTCAAACATTGTGCCAGAACCCGCCACTGGGCATGATCCAGAGCCACTTTAATCCACCTCCCATCCCCATAACATATTTCCTCAAGACTCATTCACGTTCGAAACCCGTCTATCCCACGCAACGAATGCGGGAGGAACTTTCGTTGGCGTGAAGTAGTCATAACGTGAAGACACACACTTCTAAACGCACTGTGAAGGTCACACGACGTGCGGAGGTACATCCCAATTCACCTTAATGTCGTTGTGTCCAAGAAAGTGGAAAACTTTGAAGATTACTGTCTTCTGGAATGCAACGCCGTGTAGTCTGGCAGACTTCCGGTTGAATATGAAGGCAGTAGGTAGGCCTACCTTTCAAACCCTCGTTGATGCCCACCACAAACACGGCGTCATGTACCAGAAAACAGTATGCCTAATCTTCAGTCACCGCAGTCAGAACCTCAACTCTGCTATGGGATCTTTGCCTTTGGGAAGTAACACTGAAGTTGGTACGCCTGATGCTGCTGAAGATTCAAGTCTCTCGGAATGTGACGCTATGTCGATGGGCACCATCTTCGGGGTCGGACTGCATGGCCCTGAAGATGAAGGCATCACGGTCGTTCAAAACGTCGGGAACTACCCAACGACACAGCGTCACAAGCCCACAAGACCCAAATCGTCGAACACACATTATTTTCAACACGACTGATAGATAACTGGGCTACAAGAGAAGTAGAAAATGGCTCACTGAAATAAATAGGGAACTGACAGTATTAACACAGGCCTCACATTTGTTACAGATCATCTGATCCCAATGAATGTTATTCCTTGTGTACAAAACATGAACACGATTCAGAACTAAATTTAGATGAGTGTAAAGCTAAAGGTAAAGTTCTCCCTAGAACAGGCCACGAAGGCCCAGAGGGGGAGTAGAGCTATAGCTCTACTCTTTCTTTAACCTCGGCGCTAGATGGGGGTGGGTGGTCAACTCCACGCCCCGGCCGCTTTACCCCCGGGAAAGAGACCCAGTACCCATTGTATAGGAGGCTGGGTGGGCCCAGGGCGGGTCTGGACGGCTGCGAAAAATCTCGTCCCCACCGGGATTCGATCCCCGTACCCTCCAGCCTAGAGTTCATAAGTGTGTTAAAATAAACGGGGATTGAACTCACGCCAACAGGTAACCTTCCCGGGTCCTCAGTCGTAAAGATACGGCGTCTGTATGCAATGCTTCCGAGACCGTCTTTGTTGCCATCCTCAGGGGGACTACGTGACATCAATCCCTTGTACAGTCCGCTGTCGCCCACCTCCATAAATCAGTTTGTTCGAGGTAGTTTCACCGCAATCAGTCGCCGTGCGAGATTCAATGCTTACACACAGAAAATAATTTTGATTTTGGAATCCCATTCTGCTTCCACGTACTAAGCTTCGAAGTAGATAAAGACATGTATTCCGTTACCACAACACTATTTACGTTACACATTCAGACAGCGTTTTATGACATCTTTCGACTCACTCTACCTGGTCATCCTCACGTACCTTATTTTCAATATTCATAAAACAAGCAAAGCAAACTTTTACAGTACTGTAAATGCAACTCATTAGAATAATTTAGATTTTAAAAATGTATTAATATTTGTTGGATATATGGGAGTGAGATCTCAGAGCTTGCACATTATTTTCTTCAAGTGGTTTTCTATTGGCACATTATGTTGTGCGTTTCCTTCTTTACATATACAATTATTGGTAACAGTTATGTTAACATCCCTCATGTATGAACACGTAAGAAAGCGCCTGTTTACCCAATCGAACAGCGTAAATGTCACGCAGTGCAACCTAGGAGCAGCTCAGGCGGTTAGTCGCCGGCCTCTCACCACGGAGGCCCGGGTTCGATCCCAGGTCAAGTCCATGTGAGATTTGTGGTGGACAATGTGGCACTGGGACAGGTTTTTCTCCGAGTTGTCGGTTTTCCCCTGTCAATTTCATTCCACTGGTGCTCCATTACTTGTAAAACTTGGTAAAAAAAACTGCTCATCTTCATCACAGGGGTTGCACAATAAGCCTTAAGGCTGCGGTGCGTCCGTAGCATCAGCTGCGGGGCCCCCTCACCCAAAAAAAAAAACCCTAGGAGCACATAGGGACTTGACACGTCGGTAATAAATACGAACAGTATTCTACGCGATGAAAGCACAAACAGTAATCGAGAAGATTAACACATTGTGAATAATCACATGTTACCAGAAATAAATAATAAAGATAGAGAAATGAGGAAATTCAAAAAAGCAGACCCAGTGGCATAGCTGGGGAGACGAGCGAGCGGTGCGTCCTCCCCGGGTGGCAATATGCAACAGGCGGCAAATAGCGGTAAACGAATACTTTAAATTAAACAAACTGATTTTCTGCCCTCAAAAATGTATACCGTATAGAGCCAAAATAAAAGTAAAGTCAGTAAATGATTTAATTTTTTAATTCATAATTTCTTTTAGGGGCGGTCACTGTGATTATTCGTCCCAGGCGTTAAAAAACCCCACCTACGCCAGTGGATAGACCAATGCCCTGACAACATGTTGAATAAGAATAACAGTGACATACATTCCGAATAATACATAAATAGCAAGTATATAAGGTTTAGGCCTATTTACGTCACAGACAACTGAATGAGTTTTCAGTAAATAAAGCATCCACGAGTCAAAGACGACAATACGTCCTAAAATAACCTACAAACTCCACGTGGACGACAACGTATTGACTTTAACGTAACTCATGTCAGCAGTTTTATGAATACAGAAGTACAACGTAATTGGTCAAACGAAAACCAACTATAATAATATAATGTAGAGTGTCCGAGATCTCACTCCACCAAAAGTAAATAAAAATTAAATGTAAAAGGGGGTAAAGTTCACCCTATAACAGACTATAAAGGTCCAGAAGGGGAGTAGAGGTATAGCTCTACTATTTTAAAAGGGGGTAAAGTTCACCCTATAACAGACTATAAAGGCCCAGAGGGGGAGTAGAGGTATAGCTCTACTATTTTAAAAGGGGGTAAAGTTCACCCTATAACAGACTATAAAGGCCCAGAGGGGGAGTAGAGGTATAGCTCTACTATTTTAAAAGGGGGTAAAGTTCACCCTATAACAGACTATAAAGGCCCAGAGGGGGAGTAGAGGTATAGCTCTACTATTTTAAAAGGGGGTAAAGTTCACCCTATAACAGACTATAAAGGCCCAGAGGGGGAGTAGAGGTATAGCTCTACTATTTTAAAAGGGGGTAAAGTTCACCCTATAACAGACTATAAAGGCCCAGAGGGGGAGTAGAGGTATAGCTCTACTATTTTAAAAGGGGGTAAAGTTCACCCTATAACAGACTATAAAGGCCCAGAGGGGGAGTAGAGGTATAGCTCTACTCTTTTAAAAGGGGGTAAAGTTCACCCTATAACAGACTATAAAGGTCCTGAGGGGGAGTAGAGGTATAGCTCTACTATTTTTTTTAACCTCGGCGCTAGATGGGTTGAATAGTCAACGCCACGCCCCGGCCGCTTTACACCCCGGAAAGCGACCCGGTACCCATTCCATCCACCAAAAGTATATACATTTTAAAATTATATCATTTCAATAACTGGCAATTATAGTACCGCAAAAAGCTTCCTCTGCATATTTTATGAATACTGAAAAGACGTGAGGCTCACCGGACAGAATCGGTCGAAACATGTCACCAAACACTGTCTAAACATACAGTGTAAATACAGTATTGTGTTAACGAACGATGTCTGTCTTTATCTCCTTTACAGCTCAGATAACACTTTACTCACGTGTGCTTTACACAGCAAGTGTTCATATTGGTTAGCCTCTTGGGTTTCGATCAGAGCTCTTGGACAGTTTTACAAAACTGGTCTGCCTAAAGGCATATTGCCATTTTATACGTGCCGGATTTGGAAATAAAAACACCATTCAAATACAAACTAATTCACACTCCGCAACAGATACGTATAAATATCCACAGCCAAATATCACCAACACAAAACAAACACAATACACTGAAAAAAAAAATCACTGTTCACTCACGAATGGTCACTATGTATGTTCATGCACCGCAGTAAAACAGGTTCGACTGTCTTAACCGTTCGACAATGGTAATATGAAATATTGTCATTTCGGCGCTTCGGAATCAGCAGATGTTCCGCTAACTCACGATTTCAATCGGCTTACAGAATTCTATACAGGCTCCGGTCAACCCTCCACGTTTTCAGGGATTTTATTATAATGAGCGAGAACGTATCATTTATTTTCTGAGACTCGTAACAGTAATCCGATTTTACCAGCTTACGATAAAATGCTACATACTTCCTACAAGAGGGCCCAACTCAAGCGTTCCCACAATTTGCTACAGTCATGTTGCATCTTTCCAAGGCACTTTACACCAGCGACATGAAACAAGCCAACGCGAACCGCCGAAATTCCAACACGAGATCCAAACACAAAATCTTACAGTGTTCCGCATGAGGTACGCTAAACTTCAAGACGTTATATTTCAGTCACTTTGACTAAAAAGTACTATATCAACATGTGTCCGACTGTCAACTGTTTTTTTTATTGGTGAGGGGGCCCCGCAGCTGATGCTACGGACGCACCACAGCCTTAAGGCTTTTTGTGCAACCCCTGTGATGAAGATGAGCAGTTTTTTTACCAAGTTTTACAAGTAATGGAGCACCAGTAGAATGAAATTGACACGGGAAAACCGACAACTCGGAGAAAAAACCTGTCCCAGTGCCACTTTGTCCACCACAAATCTCACATGTACTTGACCCGGGATCGAACCCGGGCCTCCGTGGTGAGAGGCCGGCGACTACCCGCCTGAGCCATGGCACGGCCGACTGTCAACTGTTACACCGCTACAAGCATTTTAATGTACATACACAGCTGTAACTGAAAACTTTACAAAAAATATGTTTTATCACACTGTACAATAAAAAGGTCATACACCAGATAAGACCACAAAAGAAAGCTATCACACATACTGCACAAAAAGAGTCCGATAACACCACAAAAAAGCATCACTTAAGTCTTATCCTACTGTACGTACGGGCGCACGCGGTGGCGCAGTTTGTTGAGGCACTGCGCTACAAACCGGAAGTTCGCGGGTTCGATTCCCGATGGAATCATTGGGATTTTTCATTGACTTAATCCTTCTGGCCGCACTATGGCCCTGGGGTCAAACAGGGCTCTAATGAGTACCAGGGAATAT
Organism: Reticulitermes speratus; assembly: GCA_021186555.1. Lineage (NCBI taxonomy): Eukaryota > Metazoa > Arthropoda > Insecta > Blattodea > Rhinotermitidae > Reticulitermes > Reticulitermes speratus. Next base: position 4,450,284 of record JAJKFL010000004.1, read on the forward strand.
CTCCTGAGGGGCAGAGGCGGCCGGTGCGTAGAGCTAACAACCTTTTCATTTTGATGTGCCGACTGTCTAGAAATGCTGGGAGCCTCAACCTCCTACAGGCCTGTAATGGGATAGCTTTTACCTACTGTACGTACAGTATCAAACAAAATTATGCGTCAAATAATAGGATAAAAGAAAGGCATCGATTTTTTAGTTATGTTACTGAGTTATGTTATTTATGTAGTTATGTTACAGCATGGAAGAAAAACGTTTTGGTAACATGATATCCAAGAACGTAAATTTTCAGTTATGTTACACTGATCACTGTTCAAAATGGCCTCCATCGTTCTGTAAGCACAATTCTTCGCGTCTCACAGGAGAATTACGAGAGAAAAGTGTTTGTTAGACGTGAGACTGCGCGTAAAGGTGGTTTATAAGAACTGATACCGTACAGAATTTTGAAATATTAAAGTGCTCGCAGCGATGTAACGGTCGATAATCGGGCATACCTTCATACAGCACATTTTATTCAAAGTGACTCATATAATATTATGCTGAAGTTCGGCACAGCTGATGTGGAACACCCTGTATAAGAGGCTAATCTTGCTCTACAGTAGTTGTGCTGGCAGCCATATGATTATGAGAAGATATATAGTGCCCATCTTTGCCCAAAAAAATGTTCGTCTAAATACCACGACTGTGTAGCCGCAGGAACCCACAAACTTCCCGAAAATCTATAAACGACTTAAAAATTCTACGCTCCAAAAAAGTGACATGAATAAAATTCCATACCGTGACGCCACAAATATTAGACGCCACCGTACAAAATTTAGTCGCTACGGTGATCTGGCGCTCAGGATTTGTGCACCCCTGGCGTAGTGCATAGTACTGTTCCACCAAGTTACTGAGGTTAGGCATTCTTTATTACGTTCGTCTTTAACAATTTTCTTTTGAAATTTTCACAGGATTCAGTTAATTTATTCACATTCATAAAACTTTATACCAAATTTCAGAACTTGATGGGAACGTAGCAATCCATAACTTTTTACTGACCTAACTTGTTAAATAAATTCAATATTTAAACAGCAGACATGTTTATCACGATTTCCGTGCACAAAATATTGTGCTCTTTTAAATACTTGATGAGGAAGTGACAGAAGGCTGACGATAACCGCATAATGTCATATCTGCTGCTCGCCAAACGCTCTGTGGAGATCAAATCAAGGAGCATAGGATATCGAGAACGTGGCACACACGTAAGAGAAGACAAATGTAGATACAGAAGTCCTCCCGTATCCGCGGGTGATACGTTCCAAGACCTACCGCGGATGCCCGAAACCGCGGATTGTAGCGAACCCTATATATATATATATATATATATATATATAGGGTTCGCTACTATCCGCGGTTTCGGGCATCCGCGGTTGGTCTTGGAACGTATCACCCGCGGATATGGGAGGACTATATATATATATATATATATATAAGTCGTTTTTCGATTACATACATACCTATGATAAAGTTTAATTGATAAATTACGCACAATAAGACATTACCAACATTAAATAATAATAAAATACATTGTACATTATTATACTTGTGGTTGCGAGTAAAGCGGGCCAGCGTGGGTACAGAGGACAAAGATAGATGAGTCATGTACTGAGCGTGAGGGGGGGGGGGGGGGAGCAGGTTTCACCACGTTACTCAGAATGGAGCGCAATTTGAAACTTATGAATCGTTTATTTCTGGAATTTTCCATTTAATATTTTCGGGCGGTAAACCGCGGATAACTGAAACCGCGGATGCGGGGGTTCTGCTTTATATGGGGTTTTGGCGAGAAAAATGGAAACCGCTTGGAACATCAGACAGAGTATGAGTGATGAGTGATACTAAAATGAAGCTCAGACACAGGATAGCAGGAAGTGAAACGGAATTACCGCTTAAGGACAGACGCAGTGGCGATATATTCTGCAGAGGGTGATGTAGGTGATGTGAGGGTGATGTAGTTTAGGGTTCCCTAAAGTGTAGGAAGGTACTTGTTTAGCCTAGTAACTACCAGCTTAGGGTCTTCATTCTTCTGGGATGTTACGTAGCGTTGGTTGGTAATTGGTTACCGACGTTTCGAGACAGCCTATCAGCCCCATCTTCAAGGGTCAAGCAGTCTGCGAAGAAAAATCCAAGAACCGTTATCGGACTGCTTGACTTTTGAAGATGGGACCGATAGCCTGCCTCGAAACGTCTGTAACAAAATTACCAATCAACGCTGCGTAACATCCCAGAAGAGCGAAGGCCCCAACTACACCGCGGCGGAAGCCTGAGATCTCGCAACTACTAACTTCTCAACAGGGACTCTATATAATCACCGTGCCTGGCATCAACCGATAATAAAATAAAGGCGTGTTTGTTATAACAGTTTATTATTTACCTTGCAGCTTTCTTGCAAGAAGCGCATACTACTGCTGTTCTGTACACATACGACACTCTAGCCGCAAGCAAGCGTACGAGTAAAAACCAAAATCGCCGTGCTTGGGCGAACACTTGTCCGACACCGATGTGGGGCTCGTAGTCTAATCGTGACCAACAGGCGTGAAATGAAGTTACTTCTGCCTTTCAGGGACGTCTGCGTCCCTTATAGGCGCCAATTAAAATTTGTCTGTTCACATGAAACAATAACAGAACCGCTGAACTCGCTTTCGTATAAATCTGACAGTGGAGAATTTTAAGAAAAAAATGTCCAGCCAGTTCAACTTTCGTTTAGATCGGACAATTTTAATGGCCACTTTACACGAAGATCTAAAGGCGTGCCCGAACGCGCCTAGAGCGCATCTCGCTAAATATATATGTACATTTTTGTTTCATGGCTCGACAGCCATAGTGGGCCTAAGCCTCCTCATTGTCGAGGCTTCAGCATCACATTGAGTCAGACACACCACACTCGGTAGGACTCCTCTGGAAGAGTGATCGACCCATCGCAAAGACCTCTACCTGACAACACACAACACTCACAAGAGACAGACATCCATACCCACCCACCCCCCGCCGGGATTCGAACCCGCAATCCCAGCAAGCGAGCGGGCACAGACCCACGCCTTAGACCGCGCGGCCACTGGGATCGGCCAAGCACAATTTATGGAACCGGCACGCTAAACATTTATCAGAAAGAAAATGATTCAGAATTCAGGTATATATATATATATATATACATTTTCTTTCAGTAAGTCTTAGTACTTTTGATACAGTTATACAAAAGTAATGCTATTTGTACATCTCCGAACTTGTAGCATACTGAAATTCAACAACAGTCTTGACTGAGCTCACCTATCGTGCAGACTCTTGATTGTGTTAATAATACAAAGAAAGCGTGCTTGTTTTATTTGCCTTTCAGTAAAGTGCTCTATTAGAATGCGACTTCAAAGCTCATATTAAACAAATTACATAAATTAAACTGCTCATTCATGACCCCAACAAATGCCGCTCGATATATACATATAGTCTTATATCGCTGCTACATGTTTCGGCGTCACGCCAACCTCAGGGAGGTCTAAACCAAGATTTAAAACTTACTAAATTACAATGGATTACAAAAGTAATTCATATTACATTACAGTATTGTTACAGCTAATGTAAACCACGTGGGTTTCACAAACTGTGATTGAAATGGTCACCTTTTACACGGAACTCACTACACATCATACAGGGACGAGATCCATAACGGATTCGAAGATAAATTAGACGTTTGTATACAAATAAAAGCTACAACATAATGACATACAATTTTTAACCATATTTAAGTGAAAACGCCGTAATAAATATTACTGTTTTATTGTTTTCATAAAATATACTTTTAAAAATATTACTTTAATCACAGTTTGTGAAATCCACATGGTTTACATTAGCTGCAAGATTACTGTAATATAATATGAATTATTTTTGTAATCTATTATATTTTAGTACGTTTTAAATCTTGGTGTAGCGCTTCCTGAGGATAGCGTAAGTGACGCCGAAACACGTAGCAGCGATATAAGACTATTTGTGTATATCGAGCTGCATTTGTTGGGGTCATGAATGAACGGTTTAATTCAATCAAAATGCACGGAATAAATAATGTAAAAAAAAGTTACATCAACATGTAATTAGTAATGTCGTCGCTGTGAACAGACGAGTACCACGCCATTAGGTTACACGGGTGAATGAAGGTAACAGTTCTACGCATTCTTAACCTGTATACTAGAAACTTGTGAACCATCAGCTTAACGCCACTGCCGCTTTGCCCCCGGGGAAAGAGTCCTGGTGCCCAATGGATAGGTTAGCCAGACGCCACAGCCGTCGGGACGTTCAGAAGACAGAATAATATGTGGCCCTGCCGGCAACCGAACAACGACCCCCCACCCCAATTCCCGAGACTGTAACCTAGTCACCATAATGACTGAACCACAACAGCTACAAAATGTAACTACTGAATGATAAACACATTTTGAAGTACACATCGCACAGAACCACACTGCTCAGTTTTGCATAAAATCTACTTTAGTGCATATTTCATGACTTATTGCATAACTTCCTGTGCCGCTTATGACGCCCTGCGCAATAGCACGTACTCACTTCCGGAATAACGATGGTAACCCTGAAAATGATCGTGACGATTAAGTGATCAAATAATAGCTAAAAGATCCCCAAGCATGTTCGATATGTCTTGAGAACCTGCAACAATTGCAAGACGGAAAGACGGACGGAAGAATCGTTGGTTGGCCGGTTTGCAGGACCCACTGCCGATTGGTTACGCCAATATACTCGTATATCAACAGGAAATATGGTTATGAAGGATCAGTGCGGATGAGGAAGAAGTGGTCAAAGCCCTGAAGTAGGAATATCAATTTCGACAGATTGATAAGCAGACCCTATGATACACTGGTGAGAGATATGCGATATCGATATTGTTTCAATGTATCGATATTTCGTAACTTCTTTGTGGCATAAAATTGAATGGTGAGACAAATAAGGATGATGCCACAGGGATCAACGTGAAGGTAGCCAGGGTGGTCAGTTGACGGTTATAGTCACAGAACATATCTGGAGACACTGGGGAACACCACAAAAAAAAAAAAAAAACTCGGTCAGTACAGTCAGTCTCAGTGCCCAGCCTCGAATTCGTGAACCCACGAATTCGTGCAAAAGTGACGACCGCTTGACAGAGCCATTCGGTATTAGAAAAGATGTAAGAGCTCGTGGCATTCGGCATTAGAAAAGATGCAAGAGCTCGTGGCATTCGGTATTAGAAAAAAGGTAAGGGCTCGTGGCATTCGGCATTAGAAAAGATGTAAGGGCTCGTGGCATTCGGCATTAGAAAAGATGTATGGGCTCATGGACACGGCTTATTACACTACTATTCCAAAATTTGCGCGGAAAAACCGATGGAAACAATAAAAAAAAACCTCAACTGGACAGCAAGACAGCGCCCGAGATTCGAGTCGGGTTCCTCCAGCGTTACCTATAAGACATCTTGCTCCGTGTCATTCAGTGATACACCGGAATGGCAAGAAGAAAATATTTTGTGCCCAACAGTAAATAACAATATAATAATACCAATCCTCTACACCTTAACTACACACAACTCATCTTACTAGCTACGGACAGCGTCGTTAAATAAACCCTACACTGTGTACATCTTTATACATACAGTCAGTAGGCTATGGGCTGGATGATCGAACAATTGGGGTTGGATTCCAGGCAGGGACCACAAATTTTTCGCCTCTCCAAAGCCTCTAGAAAGGCTGGGGTCCACACAGCCACCAATCAAAATGGGTACCGGGAACTCTTTCCCGGAGATAAAGTGCCCGAGTTAGAGTGTGCGAAACTACACTTCCACTTCCTGGTACTTAAGCAGAGGTACAATTTTATCTGTATTTATACATCACGCCTAGTTACATCATCGGCACGTTTTTCAGTGGCAGTTACCATCAGACGCAAAATACAGCAGCTACGAGACATCAGCACCACCTAGTGCATACTGTTAGTATATCAAGTGTAACATCTCAGTTTAAATGTAGCTGTCTTTACAGAACTGTACAAGTTCGCAGCACACACATACAGGATAATCGTGATATCAATGTCCCTCAAGCGGCTATAAACTGTTAGAATAAATCGCAATGAAGTACGCAGTGTGACGGTGATACCAGCAACAACCTTACTTTGAAATTTAAACAGCCTTCACACTAGCAAATACATAAATAACATGCGGAGGAGCTGAAGACTCTGTGAATGGAAGGGGGGCTGACGCTTGAGGCCGCGGGGTGTTTTGTGTGCAATCAAACTGAATGACTCTGGCAGTGAGCCAGACCGAGGCGGGGCGGATCCCGAGTTTGTCTAGCTGGACCAGTTCTCGATGATCAGGGGTGCAAAGAAAGACAAACAACCGTTATAAAAAGAATGCTTTCTCCCAGCTACCGCACAGTAGAGATGTGTCAGACATTACGCACAAAGCATACGCATCGCAGATGACATCTCACCTATGAATTAGGTCGAAAAATCACTCAACACAAGGGCGTAACATGTCTGGCTCTTGCCTACTGCTGCCACGACGGCTAACAGACGGTGCTAAATTAGTCAAGCACAGTAATCTTAGCACCTGAGAGGTAAGTGATCAGGTTCATGCTCCGGCTGCTTTGTCACTGGCATATTAAGTCAGGCGCTCAATAGACAGAAGGAGAATGGATAGCGTAATCGATATATAGAGTATGCTAGGGGTTCGATTCCCGGCCGGTGCAAAAGGCTTTTCTCTCCTCCGAAAAGGTCCAGACCGGCTCTGAAGCCCACCCAGCCTCCTGTTCAATGTATATCGGGAGGTCTTTCTCCGCGGGTAAAGCGGTCGGGGCGTGAATCTGACAACTCACCTCCATCTAGTGCTGTGGTTAACAATGATTGGGACTATACCTCTGCTCCCCCTAAATGTCTTCACTGCGTGGGTACGGATAACGTTACTCAATGGACATAAATTTGGATAAAGTCCTGTAATAAAACATATTTTTTATTTATTGAAGGGCCCCGCAGCAGATGCTACGGACGCAACGCAGCCTTCAGGCTTATTGTGCAACCCTGTGATGAAGATGATGAATATGATGAAGTTTTTTCTGCTTTTCCACTTTAGTGGAGCACTGGTGGAATGATGCTGACAGGGGAAAACCGAAGTACTCGGAGAAAAACCTGTCCCAGTGCCACTGTGTCCACCACAAATCTCAATGGACCGACCAGGGATCGAAACCGGGCCTCCGCGGTGAGAGGCCGGCGACTAACCGCCTGAGCCACGGCACGGCCCTAATAAAACATATAACGAAGACTGCTATCCACACAGACCGTTAAGGCTTACTTGGCCTTGTGTTAGCAAGTAGTTATGAACAGGAACACATGATAGCATCACTCGAAGATACGCTTGATTCGGTATGAATGTGTCCGCCTTTGTCGGAAAAAAAAATCCTCTAGACAGCAGCACGTATTACTGTATCAAGCTTAGCATCTTAACACAAATGTAGCTATCTTTCGAGAACTGTACCTTAATTGTGGGTCCTTTTGATATAGCTCGTTGCTAACGATATTCCCGTTTTATTTTCAACCGTTCTGACGCTGTTTTACAGATACATATAGTAACAACGACCCAATACGAATGGATTTAAGCACTTTTATTAAAATGATACTGCCATACCTTGTGGCGAAACCCCTATACCTTAATTACTTACCTGCTTCTTTATTTATTTGCGGTTTAATTCCCGGCGCTTTCAATATTTCAGCGGCGTCTGATAGAATTGTTATTAGGGAGTGATAAATTGGGAACCGATCCCAGTGGCCGCGCGGTCTAAGAAGTGGGTCTACGGCTGCTCGTCGCTTGCTGGAATTGCGAGTTCAAATCCCGCCGGAGGTATGGATGTCTGAGTGTTGTGTGTTGACAGGTATGAGGTCTCTACGTCGGACTGATCACTCGTCCAGAGGAATCCTACCGAGTGTGGTGTGTCTGAGTGTGATCGTGAAGCCTCAATAATGAGGAGGCCCTGGCCCACTAGCGGCTGTTGCGACATGGAAAAAATAAAATAAAATAAAATAAATTGGGAAAGATGTGGAAGCATCGAGGTCTAATTGCAGGTGTGTCTGCTATTTGAGCACGTGCTTGGACGAACTGAGAAAAAAAAACCACGAGAAGTCTCAGTCAGGACAGTCGATCTCGAGGCCCAGATCGGGAATTCCCGAAAACAATGCAGAAGTGCTAACCACCAGAATGAGAAATTCGGTCGCGTTCTCTATATGTCGGCAATACAGTGATGGTCGCTGACACGCATATTCCGACATCCGGTGGAAGATCTGAACCGTCGTCATGAAAATAAAAGAATCATGTCCTTGGCGGGAAGCAACTACCGGTGGGACCTCTGAAGCTTCAATTTCTCCAACGCGCAACATCGTGCAGGTAGAGGGTACAGCTCCATGAATACCAGACCTGTACACTATATGCAGACAAGTGACCACCTTCACGCTCCGGCCGCTTTATTCCCGCTACATCCTACTCCCTGGAACGTCGATTGAGACCAGGACCTTCTAATGCGTCCTACGGAGTAGGAAACTCTGTCCACATAAACAGCTGATGACGGACACTTGCGAATACAGTCTTCGGAAGAGGCTACCGTACAGTTTCGTAAATACATCCCAAAGCTTCAGAGGAACCTATAGCTTCCATCTTCAGGGTATAAGAGGCTAATCGGAATATGCAAGCAGCAGGTTCCTCCGAAACATAGGTACCACATCTCAGAAGACCGTAGTCTTTATATTCAATGTCGTGAAATCCACAGACCTTGATATACATCGTGGTTTTAAAAATAAATTAACGTGAAACGGCTGTATCACCTAAAACAGAGTGCCATATTGCTACGATTCTTGCGCCAGTTTAAAGCCCATATACCACCATTTGGGGTCAGATTTCAACACAGGCCTCAGCACTTTGCACGCACGCACACACACACACACACACACACTTCTGCAACCTGGAAGACAGACTCAACACTTTCCCTTAAGAAGTCAAAAGAAAAGTATCTCGAATTTGTTCTTCCAGTTTAACAAGTGTTCTTCGTTTTGGTCGGCAGACATACACAGAATGGTTTTCAACAGGTTGGGATTGTCGTCCTGCCACGCCAGCACAGTATGTAAACTTTCCATGCGGCGATGGTAATCCTCAAAGAAAAAAACTCATGAACGGAGTGGCGTTTATGTTGAAAACTGATACTAAATGGTAGTATATGGGATCCAAAATGGCGCAAGAATTGTAGTAATACAGCATCCTGTTCAGGAGACACAGCCATTTAACATTATATACAATTATACCGACCGGGATAGCGTAGTCGGTATAGCGACTCGCTACCAGCTGGACGGTCCGGGGATCGAATCCCGGTGGGGGCGATATTTTCCGCATCCGTCCAGACCGGCATTGGGGCCCACCCCCGCCTCCTATACAATGGGTACTGGGTCACTTTCCCGGGGGGTAAAGCGGCCGGGGCGTGGAGTTGACCACCCACCCTCATCTAGTGTCGGGGTTAAAGAAAGAGTAGAGCTATACCTCTACTCCCCCTCTGGGCCTTCGTGGCATGTTCTAGGGAGAACTTTATAATTATACCGGGGGTGCACAAATTTTCCAGAAATCAAGGAGCCACCTCAAAATTCTAGGCTCCAGGTAGGTGACATGAAGTAATATCCCTACTTAAGACGCGCCGTACAAGATTTAGTCGCCAGGGCGACCATGCGTCCGGGATTTGTGCACTTGCCTATGTTTTTCGTTCCCAATTATCCTGTAGAAACAAATACAGTTTTCGTGATTTCAGTCTTTCGCCGCGATGTTGATGAGATCTGCGCTCTTCTGGGTTATTACGCAGCGTCGAATGGTAATCCTTTACCGACGTTTCGGGACAACGTATCGGTTCCATCTTCAAGGGTCAAGAAGTCCAAGTCCAGTTTTTGAATAACTATATTTTCAACTACTTAAAATGAGGGGCAAAATGTATGACGTCATACACCATAGTAAGAAACAGCCAGACCCATTTGTACACCCCTGCACATAACGGCTACAGCATTCCACGGCGTTTATGTAGGCGGCGCGTAATGCAAATACACAACAATTCCGCTTTACAATCGCCTTCCAGGTAAGGCCACTTGTCCTGACGTAACTCGAATCCGCTGTGTACAGTTACAAGACCAAACTCGCACTCAGTAGCAACAGAAACAACATCCAAGCTCATTAATTACATTTGTATTTCGGAATTTCCATGGCCTTTCGACCAAACAACTTTACAAGGAATGTGGCAGGGGTGCTCCAAACTGTTCTGAAAGTAACCACCTGTTGTCTCACTGAACAAGTAACCAGACTACTCCATAGTCTAGCACAGAAAATTCCCAACAGCGTACTTCGCGGTTCATTAAGCTTAGGCATACGTGTTGGCTGTTTTACAACCTCTGATTAACAATTTATTGAACCCATTTTTTTTTTTTAGTCGTCCTCTTCTACCTACTCCGGTTTTCCCGTTTCAGTGTCGAGGTTGGTAATTCCTTTTGATCACACTTAGAGACACACCACAGTCGGTAGGACTCCACTGGACGAGGGATCGGCTCGACGCAGAGGCCTCTACCTGACAACAACACACAACACTCACAAGCCACAAACATCCATGCCCCCGGTGGGATTCGAACCCACGATCCTAGCAAGCGAGCGGCCGAAGACCCACGCCTTAGACCGCACGGCCACTGGATCGGCTATGGAACACATAAAAACATATATTTACTACCTAAAATACAAAGTTTACAAGGCGCTGGGTATGCAGGTATTTTTTTCTGGCCAATGACGCCGTGTACGCTTACCGGTGGATACCAACGTTTGTGAGGAAGATGCTGCCTCCATCTTCAGGTTCGAAGTGAGTACGAAACGAAAATGGTTTTATATGTAAAGTTGACTTTTATTATGGGTCAATACACCTGAAAACACGAATTACCTAAAATTTATTGAAAATCTCTAATTACAAGTTACCAAAAATCTGTCCAACGCTTTAGGCGCTACAGCAGGTCACAGACGGACGGACAACCACTATCCCTACATAACTCGTTCTTTTTTGCTTTGTGAGGAATGCATAATATTCTGCTTCGCTATACAATTAACCGATTTACTGCATGCAGTGCTTCACAATTGGCGTGCGGCTGCGACGCCTTCCTTTCGAAGTGTTAATGCTAGTGCAAGTTACTAAGTGTATTGAGATCTTGTACAGCCCTGTTTTGTCATGTCACTGTCATGTGATACTGTTCCTCTGTTTAACTGCTACGGCTAGGATATAATTCATATCTTATTATATCTGCAAGATACTAGCCTCTCGCAGAATATTTTTAGTCCCAATATCTTTAACATGTCTGAAAGCGCGCGCACACACACACACACACATACACACACACACGCGTACAAGATTTTCCGTCGCAACGGTTTTAATCATGGTATTACATAGTCCGTTTTCAGTACTATCCACAACGGTATTATCCCAAAGAAATTACACGGAAGTTTAAAACTGCTTAATCTTCGCCCTGCTCTACATATTCTAATGCAGAAATCAGTTACACTTAATACACGCCGTACAGTGCGAACGGTTTTGGCAGAACAGTGTATAAGAAGTGAGATCCGTACACTTTTGAAAACCAGCTAAAGTGCTGTGAATTAAGGAATGTGAATGATAATGATAATGATAATGATAATTATATAACCCTCAGAAAGGCCCACTATTTAACTACTGATAAATATACACACAATCATAAACTGACAATATTTTCCCATTTCTGTCCTCTACGTTAGGACACCGTGTCGTCTGGTAAGTATTTACATGTCGGAGAAACCTACCGCCCCCACATTCTCTTCTACCCTGAAGACAGAAACTGTATGTTACTGTGAATTTTCACGTGCGGGCCTTTGCCACAAACAAAGAAAAAAGTTGGACACCCTTGTCTTACAGTATTTGAAATTGTCGGACACGATTTAATAATGATTATAAGTTCGGAACTCGACTGCTCTCCGAAAGACAATATCGTACTCTATACCATAGCATGCAGTGCCAGATATTCGGGGACAAAATATGCTGCATGAACAGCAGCATGGAAGTACAAACCGTCAGTCACACCATAACTTTTTATAAGTCTTTATTGTTCGCTGCATGTTTCGGCTTTTGTCACAGCCACCATCAGGCAATTAAAAATATACATGAAGAAAGATAATTTAAATACAACCCATTGAAATGGTACCTTTTCAGATAGCTGAGATCTCAACTTTACAAAAATTGTAGTAATATAGGCCGAAAGTAGATAAAACATAATAATGTATATTAATATATTAAAATATATTAAATTTATATTACATTAAAATATTAAAATTGTTTTCCAGTACTTCGAGCGTGAAAGGAAGGCTCTTCAAAATAAATAAGCCTCGTGGGGTACAATTTTTAGTTAATTTTGATTTTGATCAATGCTGGCAAGGTACGGTACACTATACAGTTTCTTTTCAGTAGTTATTCGTTCTTCGTATCACATCAGTAAATTAGTGGAATTTCAAAATAAAATAGTATGTTGAATATATCGATGTAAGCAACGTAAATAAATCGATTAGCTCATCGTTGAATAAGCAGACTGCCTTTCACTTCAATGGCACGGAAGTCATGCTCTGCTGTTTATATATCACAACGGGATGTCATCGATAAAGATATGCTGCATTAATCTCCATACAAGATGTCATCGATAAAGATATGCTGCATGAATCTCCATACAAGATGTCATCGATAAAGATATGCTGCATGAATCTCCATACAAGATGTCATCGATAAAGATATGCTGCATGAATCTCCATACAAGATGTCATCGATAAAGATATGCTGCATTAATCTCCATACAAGATGTCATCGATAAAGATATGCTGCATAAATCTCCATACAAGATGTCATCAATAAAGATATGCTGCATGAATCTCCATACAAGATGTCATCAATAAAGATATGCTGCATGAATCTCCATACAAGATGTCATCGATAAAGATATGCTGCATGAATTTTCATACAAGATGTCATCAATAAAGATATGCTGCATGAATCTCCATACAATATATCATCGATAAAGATATGCTGCATGAATCTCCATACAAGATGTCATCGATAAAGATATGCTGCATGAATCTCCATACAAGATGTCATCAATAAAGATATGCTGCATGAATCTCCATACAAGATGTAATCATTAAAGATATGCTGCATGAATCTCCATACAAGATTTCAGTCTTCAAGACGGCGAATAATCATATTGTGGTCTTCTGGGTTAAAGCACAGTCCAGTCTTATAGGCAGGTACCAACGTTCCGGAAGAACAGACTAACTCCATCTTCAGGGCAGAAGTGAAGATCGATGTCGCATGCTAAGCCGCAACTTTGGCACCCACGTACCAGAGCACACGGTGTCATAACCCAAGAGACAACAACACGAACCTGAATGTGTTACAAGTTCATAATCACCCTGTATATCGTATTCAAATCTATCAGTGGGCCTACACACACGGCAACAATAACACGTGAAGCTATACAAAATCTCAAATAACTTGGAGGTGACAGTACGTCGTAGCATTATTTTCACGCAGCAAGAGCAACGCCTGCCGATCCCAGTGGCCGTGCGGTCTAAGGCGTGGGTCTTCGGCCGCTCGCTTACTAGGATCGTGGGTTCGAATCCCACCGGGGGCATGGATGTCTGTCTCTTGTGAGTGTTGTGTGTTGTCTGGTAGAGGTCTCTGCGACGAGCTGGTCCCTCGTCCATAGGAGTCCTACCGACTGTGGTGTGTCTCAAATGTGTGACCATGAAACCTCGACGAAACGAGGAGGCCCAGGCCTATATAAGGCTGTCGAGCCATAGAAAAAAAAAAGAGCAACGCCTACCACCGTTAATCAAGTTCCATATCAGAACTGCACACCTCTCTCGCGAGGGCCCTATCATCGTTCAATGACCAAGTCATATCCCAGAAGATCTGAATCCCCAATGAAACGTAATGCTAACAAAAAGCAAATACAAGGTAATGAGTGTGATAGCAGTAACAACTGATACAAGTACTACAGACTGCTGCACGATAACATTAGCATGGCCAGCTCAAGTGGAAGAGTCTCATAACCTCGCAGTGTCACACATCTGTCTCTATGCCAACGTCACTTAGCCAGCACACATGCACTGCCATGAAGATAAAGAGCACAATTCAGTTCTCAGAATTCGCCTCTCCCAACATGCAAATACCTGTCACGGTTTCCTACTGAGATAACAGACTTGTAGCGCAACGTGCGGCTCTTGCGTCGTTTCGAGGTCATACATTTTTACAACAACAAAAAAACCCAGAAGTACAAACGAGCAAGGATCAGCAGTGATAAATCATAACTCGGCAACAGATACGATATCCAACCACTTCCATCAACCTCTCATAGCCATAAGATATTTTACTAATTACCCATCTTAAAGTCTTAAATATTACCTTTCCTTCACCTACTCCCTACTTTACGTTTTTCAAGAGGTTGCCCTAGTAAAAGTCTAACATGATCTACATGTCCAACCTATCACAACGTCTTTGACTTCACCAACTACTAAACCCCTTTAGGGGGAATTAAAGCTGTTTTAGACGCAAGAAACAAAAATACCAAAACTGTTCAAAATTTTATGATGAAGAGCTTCTTAAAATCGTTGGGGTATTAAATCAAGAGGGATGAGGTGGGTAGGAGATGCAGCACACACGGAAGAAACACTAAATGCAAATACAATTAATTTTAAACAGAGGACCTGACGAATCTGACTAGTCTGAGACTCAGTAGACGGAGGAATGATGTTAAGACGTAAAGGTGTGAACGGAGGGATAAGTGGCCTAAGACAGTGTCCAGTGGTGGTCTTTTGTTAACTCGATATTTACAAGGTATGATATTAAAACCAACAAATGCACATAAGTGTACGAAAGTGTATTATACACACTGTATAATACACTTTCGTACCTACCTTATTGATCAATGCACGGTTATGGATCATTTAAAATCGATATTGATACTTCACGTCACTTACAGGAGGCTTCCGTGATCAGCTGAGCCAGCTCCTAACGCGCAGGAAGTACACGAGTTAATTAGCTACAAAGCACAGTGGCTACTGTACTGTTTTTTTTCCAATGGCTCGACAGCCCCTTGGGGGCCTAGGCTGCCTCATTTTTCGAGGCTTCACAATCACACTGTTTAGACACACCACACTCGGTAGGACTTCTCTGGACGAGGGACCAGCTCGTCGCAGAGACCTCTACCTGACAACACACAACACTCACAACAGACAGACATCCATGCCCAAGGCGGAATTCGAACCCACAATCCCAGTAAGCGAGCGGCCGTAGACACACGCCTTAGACCGCGCGGCCACTGGCATCGGCGGCTACTGTACTATACCAACTACATTACCATTAAAAGCTCTGCGTTTTGTCCATCCGCTGTACTTGTGTATTCCGTACGATATTCATAATAAGCAGCAACTATTTTCCTAACACAAGTCGATCCCAGTGACCGCGCGGTCTAAGGCGTGGGTCTACGGCCGCTTGCTTGCTGGGATTGTGGGTTCGAATCCCGCCGGGGGCATGGATGTTTGTGTTGTGTTTGTTGTAAGGACGGTAGCATGGAACGTAAAGTGACATGAAGGACGAAAGGATTTAAACAGTACAAAAATGGATCAAAGGGGGAAAAAACCCCGGACAGGCAAAAAAAAAAACCCCACCGGGGGCATGGATGTCTGTCTCTTTTGAGTGTTGTGTGTTGTCAGGTAGAGGTCTCTGCAACGAGCTAGTCACTCGTCCAGAGGAGTCCTACCGAGTGTGGTGTGTCTCAAATGTGTGTCATCATGAAACCTCGAAATGAGGAGGCCTAGGCACTCGAAAAGGGGCTGTTGAGCCATAGGAAAAAAAAAATTCCCTAACACAATCAACCGGTAAGTTTTTATAATAGTGACTATGTTTACCGTGAGGTAGGAACTGAAATTTATAGTTAATTAGTTTATTAAGATCATTAAACACACAAGTGTATGTATGCGTCTCACAAGCCCAACGCAAGTCTACGTACACAGAAAAGATGTGAAACTCTCAGGGCATAAAATAAGTACTGAAACGCGAAACTAGAGAAATCTGGATCAAATCAAGTTCAACCATGGTCTGAACACAAGAGAGTCACTTTCCGCATGTCAAAGCCATGTCATGTAAATAATGGTACGCAGATAAAACAGAAAACACTGCAACTCACACCAAAGATGTAAGCGATTGTTGCCGCAGCTACTTATCTTCTCTCTGCACAGTTTAGGCTCATGCCTGTTCCCGTTCATACACAAATATTAAATGGTATAGCCACTCGCTACGGGCTGGAAAGTCCGGGGATCGAATCCCGGTGGAGGCGAGATTTTCCGCACCCGTCCAGACTGGCCCTGAGGCTCACCCAGCCTCCTGTACAATGGGTACCGGGTCTCTTTCCCGGCGGTAAAGCGGCCGGGGCGTGGCGTTGACCACCCACCCCCATCTGGCGCCGAGATTAAAGAAAGAGTAGAGCTATACGTCTATTTCCCCTCTGGGCTTTCATAGCCTGTTCTAGGGTGAACTTGACCTTTACCTATATATCTATGTCCATTTGGAGTGTGTTTGAATCGCAGGCATTGGAACTATTGTCATATTCACTTCTTCAAGATGAATTAAACGTTTTCTTCTACGCCTCTCTACTACATTATTTATGGGACAGACATTTAAATCTTTCAGCGTCTTCACGTTTAATCTTACCCAATTCAGTACATCCTCCGACACTCGTTTAGCATATCACTTCCGCTAGCGGACTTTCCAGTTTCACGCGGTGCAAGGTGTGTACTGTCTTCTACCGCTCGAACACTGCGATCCTGTTTTCCAGTCCCACTCGGAGCATGGCTCTGTTTATGAGTTCTTTCTGACTTTGTGTTGTCGTGTGAAGCATGAAGCCTTGCGACGGACCGATCCTTCTTCCAAGAAGTCCCACCGAATGACCACAGACAAGACTGAGAAACCCGGAAAACGGGACCGGAATGGCCTTGGGATCAATGCAAGAAGACATTTCAGTACCATATACAAGTTTGTGAAGTATAATTTATGTTACTGATTCTTTCCTTTCCTTTTAATGTGTATAGTTCATCGTCCCACACACGAGCCTTGATGGCCTGCCAGTAAAGCGAAACGTTTGACTGACGACCGAGAAAACGTGGCTCGATTACCGACAAGAAAAGAAATGTTTATTCCTCTAAAGCAGCGGTTCCCAAAATTTTTCGGTCCACCGCCCCCTTGGTTCCATATACACACCCACAGCACCCCCCTACCTTTTTTTAAAAAAAACATAAATGCGCTTTTGTCTCCACTTTTATTTTATATTTAAAAAATCGTTTAAATAAAATTATAAGAGTTAAACTTAATGTTTTATGTGTTAATTAATAAATTGAAATTTATTATATTTTTTATGATTAACAACAATTCATCTAGCAATAGTTTATTAAAAAAAAATATGTGCTTGAATAAGATTCATAAATTAAAATACTAAGAAATTTAGTTCATTTTTTATTTTTAACACAAAAATTACTTTATTTGAATTTTATTTTAAAAATAAATGCATTACTTGTCTACTAGCGCCCCCCTGTGATAATAACAGCGCTCCCTTCCACCTCTCGTACCTATTAGCGCCCACCTCGGTAATCCCACCGCCCCCCAGGAGGCGGTACCGCCCACTTTGGGAACCACTGCTCTAAAGCGTCACGGCCAGCTGTGCGCCCACCTAGCCTCCCATCCAATTAGTATTGGGTAATCTTCCCGCAGGTAAAGCGGCTGGAGCGTGAAACAGATTTCCCACCTCCATCTAGTACCAAGGGTGAGAATACATGCAATTATAACTCCACTCCCCATGTGCCTTCACGGCTTTGTGCTTAACTAAGCAAGGGGCAAAATACTGTACGACCAGCAAAGACATATCAGCATTTCCTTCACATGACTGAACCACCTGTGAGAACAGATGGCAATTATGAGTGAGACATGTTACTGTAGCACAAATCCTTTACACAATCCTTTAACGAAAGCACTATGCCAGGTATATGGCAGGCCCAACTCCCTCGCCGATTTACGTATTCCCGATTCCCACTGCACAGTAGGCTGGGTAAGCTCCACAGCCAGTAAGACAACGCGGTGGTACAGAGAAAAATTCCTGCCCCTGTCGGGATCAAGCCCTTATCGTTAAGGCTGCTGGAAGTCACGACAATGATCTATCCATGCTCATATCCTGTACAAAATTTAAATACAATCCAACACTTTTTAATTTCTCTTTAACGCTACATGTTTCGATCGATATCGATCATCATCAGGCGTGTTACACAAATTCTTAGAAACAACGTAAAATGTTGCTATTTGTGAGATCTCTCAAATATCACAATGTATATATCACAACAGCAACATTTTGCCTTGTTCTTAAGAATCTGCATAACACGCCCGATGATAATCGATATCGATCGAAGTATGTAGCGTTAAAAAGGAGTTAAAAAGCGTTGCGTTAGACGGAATAATGTGTATTTATATAACTGACTAAACACAACGGAATGGATAACATTAGTTTAAACAGAATCCGTTCACAGATACTGTGAAATACATGCCTATGTGCATGGAGGGCAGAGCTTCTTATAGGCAAAGTCAAACACTACGTTCTTCTAGAATATGACGCCGTGTAGTTTGCTACACAAGTACCAACGTTTGGAACGAAAGTGCTGCGACCATTTTGTCCCCACTACCCTGAATATACAGATAACAGGCACCTCCGAAACGATGTTAGCCATCTACCGAATTACAAGACGCCACGTCCCTGAATACCGCAGGCTGATCTCATAAAATTAGATCTGCGCTCTTCTGGGATATTACGCGTCGTCGTGTGTAATTGTTTACCGACGTTTCGGGACAACGTATCGGTCCCATCTTCACGGGTCAAGAGTCGTACTCTTGACCCGTGAAGATGGTGACCGATACGTTGTCCCGAAACGTCTGTAAACATTTACCACACGACGACGCGTAATATCCCAGAAGAGCGCAGATCTCAACATCGCGGCGGAAGCCTGAAATCAAGCTCATAAAATTAAACGCCTCGCGTCTGTCGAGGCGATGTGGATTTCAGAGCGCTGTAATACCGACCCACGGCGGAATGTGCAGTAGATACATAAACGAGGTCATCGGACAAACCCGCGTCGGCGATGGCTGGATTTTCACTTTCACCTCATGGCTTCCGTGTACGAGTCTGGCTTTGAATGCCACTGTTCAAGAGAAGCAGGTACAAGCTAACACAGAATGCGTACATTAATTCGCACTGCCGGTATGGCGAAGGACGACCTGCTGACCTCTGTTCTTGTAACACAGGAATGCTGTCCAATTCGCTTCCTTCCTAAAGAATTCCGTGTCCAGGTAACAGCGCGCAGAAACGCGTGTGTGCGAAGTACCGTCACCACTGCTGACAGGGACAAAAGACTGCGTCCCTATGCTTTGTTAAACACTGCGTCATGAAGGAACGTGGGGCAGAGGAGGTATAGATTCACGCATTCTTTACCTCAGCACTAGATAGAGGTGAGTGGTTAACCTCACGCCGTAGCCGCTTTACCTCCAGAAAGAAACTCCAGGTACCCACTGGATTGGAGGCCGAGTAGGCCACACAGCCTATCCAGACGTCATGGAGAAAATTCTCTTACCCTTGCCAGAAATCGAAACCCGATTCCATGGTCGTTCAGTCCGTAGCCTCGTCACTGCACTGTCACTCGAAGTTAGATTAGAGGTTCTCACAGCGGTAACCGTGAAGATAACTGTCTTCTGGGATGTGACGCCGTGTAGTCTGATGTGTACCGACGTTACAGATGAATCTGCTGCCGCCATCATCACAGTATCTACCGGACGCAACATGTTCATTAAAATATCAGCAGACCTACGTATCTACCAGAGTAGACGGCGTTACCTCCCAGAAGATATCTTGTCGGTACAGTTGCACGCACAGTGACACGAGATGGACTGATCGACCATTGCGGTCCAGTAGGCAGCCATCAGGCTCTGTATTCCGGGCGTCCCGGGTTTGATCTCGGTCCGCAGAACGACAACCCTGACAGGGCCTTAGTCTATTCCTTGTACTAGAAACGAAAGAAATCTGACGGCTTAGTTCACAGCAGGAGTTCGGAAGATAAGATCAATCAGCAGTGGAAAAGATAAAGGAAGTTGTCCTCTGTGTTTAGGTAATAAAGATGGTAAACATATACCGCAGAACTGTCCATAAGCAAGACTCTGGAGACTAAATAGATAAGAATGAGTAATTAGTGGACAGAAAAAGAAATTGTGCAAAGAAAGCACAAGTACGAAATGTACGAAAATACGAGTATTCATACCAGGGGTGCACAAATTTTCTACAAATCTAGGGGCCACTTCAATATTCTAAGCGCCAGAAGGCTGAAGTGAGGCAAGTTCCATACTGAGAGGCGCCACAGTACAAAACTTAGTCGCCACGGCGACCTTGCGCCCGGGATTTGAGCGAGGCGCCACAGTACAAAATTTAGTCGCCACGGCGACCTGGCGCCCGGGATTTGTGCGAGGCGCCACAGTACAAAACTTAGTCGCCACGGCGACCTTGCGCCCGGGATTTGTGCGCCCATGAGACAATGAAAAATGTAAATGGGAAAATAAACTACAAGAAACGTAATATAAAAACTTGCATACGGAGGGGACTGTGCACCGTAACACGTACGTGTAAAAGGTGAAGTCACACAAACCGTGTAATGAGGACTAAACTAGAATCATATACAGGGCATACACAAAAGAATGGTGCGGTTTCAAAAGTGAATAAAAAATTTATGTCTCACATTACACGGGCACAACATACACCGTCAGCGGCGGCAACTGTCCAAGTTTCTCATGCGCTACCAGCAGTTCGCTTCTCATGCTTACTGCGTGGCCGCGGGGCCAGTTTCAAAGATGGCGTTGCAGCAGGAGAAGGCTTTCTGTGTGCTCCGTTTTGAGGTGTCCAGATCTGTGATTACAGTGCAGCGTGAGTTTCGTGCACGGTTTAAAAAAGACGCACCACACAAGAATAACATAAGCAGGTGGTACCGACAGTTTGTAGAAACTGGATGCTTGTGTAAAGGCAAGAGTCCTGGTCGACCTCGTGTGTCTGATGAAAACATTGAAAGAGTGCGTGAGGCGTTTCAGCGAAGTCCCCGCAAGTCAGTGGCTACAGGAAGCAGGGAATTGGGCATGCCAAAAATGACGGTGTGGAAGGTGTTGCGTAAGCGGGTATGTTTTAAACCGTACAAGATGCGATTGGTGCAGGCACCATTCTTTTGTGTATGCCCTGTATATCATATCTTATCGTCGTATTTCTGAGTCTCTCCACACAAATTCCGGGATACCTTACACCTTACAACTATGGCTCACTTCCACTGGACCTAGTCATTCATCATCATATCACTCCGGCATGTAAATAAACCACTGACAGCATCACGAATCAAACGATTCATTGCTCCAACTGTACATATAATGTCGAAATATTCTCCCCGTCTAGACGCTAAGCAACCTCTTATCTCAATGCGCAGTCATAAAATAACGTACGAAAGCAGCAGACAAAACTGCAGCTGAGACTTTCTCTGCAATATGTAGCAAATCCTTTGGCACACGCCTTACAATTCACGACCCTGAACGTTCAACAGGCTTATGCATTTATTTTATCAAGGGTATTTCCTTGTAGTACTGGGTGGCACGGAGGTGAAACATTGAAAACAATGGTACGATGCTGCAGACTGCAAGATCTCAGTGCATTATCAGCCCCACGCTCCACCTCCATGATGACTTTGATCCCAAGACGTGGGAGTGCCGTTCAAATTCCCTATCAGCAGCCTACGTATGTGTACAAACCGTTACGAAACTACTAGAACAGTCCGCCTAAGAGAAGAAATCGCATAAGGAAAATCTGGGCGAACACAGTGGGTACTTGGTACTGGGTACATTTGGTACCCATATTTTTTAATTATTTTCTCAACATGTGTTTTTTTTTTTTAAAGTTTGTTTCCTAGACTCAATTAAGACAAAAATTGCTTTTACTCAAAATTTTTTCATTTCGCCATCAACTGCATACAATGAAATGCCTAAAATTTTTTGAGAACAAGATAAAATAGTTTAAAACAGAAATTTGAATGAAATTTCTCTGTATTGTGATTTTTCCTTGCAATTGTAGCACATTATTTCAACTGTCTTGTTAGAGTGCGCCTGACACACCAATTCTGAGCACTAGTAACGCTTCCAGTCTGTTATTCTGTCCTTGACTCTTGGACAAATAGAACTAAAATGGGCAAAATAGTCCAGTCGGATTTGAAAAAAAAAATAAGAGCATGCAAAAAAAAACGCACTCGCTGTACAATGATAATTTTATGTCAAGGGGACTTAATAGAACAAACAGAAAAATTGGAAAGCCTGTTACTCTACACCATCGAGAACTGCTGAAGAAAACACCAAGCCTGGGTGCATTTTGTAAACAGTCAGTAAGCCAAGTGTTAAAGTCAGTCCTGCTCTCTGGATACTGGAAATCGTCACCACTTTAAAAACAAGACTGCATCCGTACCACAGTTGACAGTTTTTAAGAAAAGCGTCTTTGCAAGCTTCTGTTAAGTACCACTGATATTAAATTTCATAAAAATCCGTCTCGCTGTTCTCGACATTAAGTGTCAGGAGTCACGATCTCCAGTATACGCCTTCGTTCACGGTATGCACGTAGTTAAACAATTCACAAGCAAAATATTTATACACTAAATCTGAAATTTCTGTCACACATCACACGTGTCGTACTTGAGATGCACGCGGATTCAGTTCACAATAAAGGTACCCTCACACCAGAAACGAATGTAGTTTCAATATTACGCCCCAACGTTCCGAGCAGCACAATTTTTTTTTTTTTGGGGGGGGGGGGGGTAAATACTGTCGAATGCAGTCTGAGTCAGGGATGTCTGTATCCCCTATCACGTCCAGAACGACCCTACCAATTGGGCAGCTCTTTCCTCGGGGGCGAAGAGGGATGGTGTGTGAAACTGACCACTCACCGCCACCAACACCCAAAGTTAAGAATCCGTGGAGCTATATCTCAACCAACTCCATACATCTTCATAGCATAATAACTCATGTAGAGTGACAACTTTACTTCTGACGACTGCGTTCTTCTGGCGTATTTCACAGTGCAGTATGGTAGAAATTTACCAACGTTTCAGAGGAACCTCCCACATTTACTTTCTACCCTGAAAACACAAGCTCAGGCTACACTATGGATACCACGTGTAAAGCACAGAGCAGTGAATACTGCACTGTACAGTAAAAGGCAGCTGGTATAAACTAGACCAGGAGAAACTGGTAATGATGCAACAGCAGCATCGAAACACGTTTGTCATTAAGACAAGTCAGGTGTAGTTCTTGGTACACACAGCACGGACGTGGCGAACCGCGCAGTATGCATGACATGAATTTGTATACTGAAGCTGGAAACCGCGACTGTGGTCCGTGACTAAGCTACAGGCTGGACAATCAAGGACGAGGTGCAAAGAGACTTTTTTCCTCTCCAAAACGTCCATCTAGTGCCGAGGTTAAGAAGAAGTGTAGCTATACCTCTACTTCCCCTACACGTCTTCATGGTGTGGACAGGGGCAAATTTAACTGTACACTGAAGTTGAAGTTTCTGGTAGCAGACGGAAAGACAAAATATTCTAACCTGAGGCCTTGAGACACTCCTCAAGTGCTCGCATCCAGAAACCCTGCCGATACGGCAGTGGAAAGAGACCGTGAATTTACGTCACTCGGTGGCAAACAATGCTATTTCTGCGGTAAAAGCACAGTTATGTATTTTTAACATCGCGCCCATACAGTGCTAAAAATGAAAACAGGCCTAATGACGTTTGCTTCCGGAAGAATGGTGGAAACCTTCAGAATTGCACAGTATCTATACACGTTTTATATCTAACTTCTTGGTGTAAAGTAAGTCTTGAGAAGCAAACAGCTGCCCAGTTAGTCAATAAACCGAAAGCTAATTAACACATTCAAAAGAACCCCCGACACTGGTCCATATCCTCAGCCAGATAAATCTAGTCCACGACCTCCAATTCTATTTCTTTTTTTTTTTTAAGATCCGTTTTAATATTATTCTGCCATCTACGCCCAGGTTTCTACCAGGTCTCTTTCCGTTAGGCTTTCCGACCAAAACACCATATACGTTTCTCTTTACTCCCATGCGTGCCATAATGCATAATTTATTATTATTATTATTATTATTCCCAGTGGCCGCGCGATCTAAGGCGTCGGTCTACGGCCGCTCGCTTGCTGCGATTGTGGGTTCGAATCCCACCTAGGGCATGGATGTCTCTCTCTTGTGAGTGTTGTGTGTTGTCAGGTAGAGGTCTCTGCGGTGGGCTGGTCCCTCGTCCAGAGGAGTCCTACCGACTGTGGTGTGTCTAAAAGTGTGTGATCACGAAGCCTCGAAAAATGAGGCGGCATAGGCCCCCTAGGGGCTGTCGAGCCATAGGAAAAAAAATATTATTATTATTATTATTAAGTCACACCAGTTTCGGTAATTTTTAAAGAGTACGGTCTCACTGACCAAGCACTTCTTATTCATTATTCTACCGCAAACTTTCTGACTATACGACACGTGTCAAGTATTACTGCTTTCTGCATTAGAATATATAGAGCAGGGCGAAGATTGAGCAGTTTCAAACTGTCGCCGTGTATTTTTTCTTTGGATAATACCTGCTGTGAATAATACTAATGGTACTATACAGGGCATACACAAAAGAATGGTGCGATTTTAATAGTGTTCACTATTAAAACCGCACCATTCTTTTGTGTATGCCCTGTATAGACCGCGTTCACTTGCCATATTCTTGTTAGCTGTTCTTTCCAGTCTGTGCACTTCTGGAGCATCTCGGTGATGGTGCTGTTGAGTCTGTGACTGTTAGAACCGCTACATTTATTAAATATGCCTATTTGATGGTTCTGTCAAGCACAACTATATGTGGTCTGTTGCTGTGGGCCGTTTTTATGGACCTGTCGTAGCGTAGTTTATAATATTCATTCTCTAACACAGATTGCGGCTCACATTTATAATACGGTGTTGGTTTTCCCGTTGATAGTGAACACTTCATAACCAATTCTTAATGGATGCTGTTGGCTATTTGACTGTGACGATGGATGTCACCACCTTCGGTTAATGCACGATACGCACCAGTTGTATGGTGAATGGTTTGACTGTACAGGCCCTGAGGGTTCCAGGAGGCTGAGGTTTCCAAATTTCCAGACAATCGGCACATGAGGGTGGTAAGGTTGTCAGCCCTACGCACCGGCTGTCTTTACCCCCAAGAGATATTCCTGGTACTCATTTCTGTTAGAGGCTGAGTCAACCCCAAGGCCATAGAGCGGCCGGAAGTATTACGTCAATGAAAATCGGAATCGAACCGGCGACCTTTCGCCTTGTAGCGCAGTGCCTCAATTAACAGCGCCACCGCGTGGCCCATTTATTACAATTATTATTAGTAGTACTACTGTCGCCGATCCCAGTGGCAGCGCGGTCTAAGGCGTGGGTCTACGGCCGCTCGCTTACTGGGATTGTGGGTTCGAATCCCGCCTAGGGCATGGATGTCTGTCTGTTGTGAGTGTTGTGTGTTGTCAGGTAGAGATCTCTGCGACGGGCTGGTCACTCGTCCAGAGGAGTCCTACCGAGTGTGGTGTGTCTAAAAGTGTGATCACGAAACCTAGAAAAATGAGAAGGCCTAGGCCCCCTACGGGTTGTCGAGCCATAGGAAAAAAAAGTTTCAACTGCAGCTGTTAAGAACTTAATTATATGCTATTTATTTATTATATAACCAACATGTGTCCGCCTGTCTGTCACGATCAGTATCTCAGAAAATAACACTGTTAACGGAAGTGTAAGTATAAAAGTCGGGGCACGCGGTGGCGCAGTTGGTTGACGCACTGCTCTACATGCCGGAAGGTCGCGGGTTCCATTCCCGATGGTGTCAATGGAATTTTTCATTGACATAAACCTTTCGGTCGAACTATGACCCTGGGGTCGACTCAGCCTCTAACAGAAATGAGTACCAGGAATATTTCCTGGGGGGTAAAGGCTGCCGGTGCGTAGGGCTGACAACCTTACCACCTTCGTGTGCCGATTGTCTAGAAATCTGGGAGCCTCAACCTCCTGGAAACCTAAGGGCCTGTCCAGGCCTGTAATGGGATTGCTTTACCTTTTGCCTTATAAAAGTTACTCGTTTGGGAAACGAAAACGCGAGACGTTCGTCAATCTTTCTGCTACACCCATCAGTTCAAACCCACGTCCATTTCTTTCCTCATTGTGTTACGCAATTCCGGGGAAAATCCGAAATAGCGCCGTTGCTAGGATACGGGAAAACACGCGGTAAATTCCGCTGGAAAAACCCAACCT
The DNA here is from genome assembly GCA_021186555.1 of Reticulitermes speratus. Taxonomy (NCBI): domain Eukaryota; kingdom Metazoa; phylum Arthropoda; class Insecta; order Blattodea; family Rhinotermitidae; genus Reticulitermes; species Reticulitermes speratus. The sequence continues at coordinate 4,476,825 of JAJKFL010000004.1, forward strand.
TCGACCACAGCGCCATTGCTGATAGTCGGAAAAATAAGGTACTCCGTGCACATTTTCAAGCATGGACATTCTCGTTCCTTTTGTCGTTATTGTTACCATTGTTTTTATTATCATCATCATTACTACTAGTACTACTACTACTACTGCTAATGCTACTAGCAGCAGCAACACTATTACATCAACAGTTCATACAGTCATTACCCTTCCCCCCAACAAACCGAGCGATCCTGACGTCACACTCTCATGTACACGCCCACCACCATCCTCCATAATATAGCATTAAGGCACAGGGATACTCCTCACCTTGACCTTTTGACTTCTGACATAACTTCCCGGATCTTTCACTTTCGCGTTTGCCTGTTGCTGTGTTTCGTCTTCCTTCCTATCAGACATTACTTCCAACTGTTCTCGTAACTTTACACATGTTGATTGCCCCGGTCTTCAGAGCGTCTCGTAATTCCCTAAGACCAACGCGACTTCTTTCACGGATGTCCCCGTATGTGACTCCTAAAGCATCCTGTGGATCCTCTGGCCAGCTTGTCCGTCCTTCGTTCAGCAGTGCAACATTAAGTTCAAAGGTGAAATCTGTGTATCTCTCTGTTTATGCTGATTACACCGCATGACTCAATGCCCACTTACATTATGAGTAAGTCCGATGGTGGTACAGCGCTTGGGAGACGAGATAAATACATACAGAAACTGAACGGTTACACTAAAATTTGTTCCCTCTTAAAAATGGATAACTAAGATGAGACTATACTCATATGACGTTTATCAAATAACATGCAATGACGGTTCTTTCTGTCGATAACCAAACGTTTATCTCCACAATTTAAGATAATTTACAAACATTCTTATATCAACAGAACGTGAGAATTAATAAGATATTGAAACATGTACAGTACAGAAACGCAATAAAATTTCAAGGTAACAATGTGCGTCAGACCTGACTAATAACACAGACCACCCACAGAGCACAAGTAAATAAATTTAAATTTTGAAAATTTGCACTGTCACATTACGAAAACATAGATTTAAAACAAAAAATCAGAAACTTGTAATTTTAGTAATGGAAATATTAAACAGTACTTTCGAATACAGGGGGTAAAATTTTACAAAGCAATATCAATTCCAAGCTTACTATAAGGGTGGGGGGGGAGGATGAATCATAATGAAAGAAGGGGAAAAGAAAAATGATACTCCACGTTAGGCCCGCTGTCCGGATCTTTTCTTTGCTTTCCGACTCCATCCACTGTCTACAGCGTGACTGCAGCAAGTGACATCTGAGGTTCTAATGATGATGACTGCAATGATTGCTGTCTGCCAAAGTAATATTGCACTGGAACATGATTAGGGAGCCCATTCGTCCCGGTTCTAACGGAACAGTTCCGGTTTTATGCGTTTTAAAGAGCTCTTCCCCGGTGCCCTGCAAAATTCGGTTCTGAACGCCAAACGTCCTCGGTGTTTCCAAGTCATATAACTATATTTCTGACAATATGTACGAACATTTTGACTTTTCCACTGTGGAAGAAAACATTATAGTAGTAAGAGAGCCATCAGCCAGCCACTAACAGAAAGGAGAAGCAGAGGGAGAGGAAGATGTGCAGATTACTGATTACAGAGCTGGACCGAGACTGCGAAGGTGAGACACGGATACGTAAAGCAAACTCGGTATATGAACTGAGTTTATTAATAATAATAGTATTATTATTATTACTATTATTATTGTGTTTGTACGTAATAACTTTGTTCTCTAAGTGAAATTATTCTAGTAACATTACTCAATAACTCTGCTCGTTTCAATGCGCGACAGGTTAAGATTTTTTGTCTTCCACGCCCCCCTCCCCCGCCACCTGTTATTAAGTGTGCCGGATATTGGTTCTTAAAAATGGGATCCCTAAAGATGACACTTCCATCTTAAAAATGGGATCCCTAAAGATGACACTTCCATCTTAAAAATGGGATTCCTAAAGATGACACTTCCATCTTAAAAATGGGATCCCTAAAGATGACACTTCCATCTTAAGAATGGGATCCCTAAAGATGACACTTCAATCTTAAAAATGGGATTCCTAAAGATGACACTTCCATCTTAAAAATGGGATCCCTAAAGATGACACTTCCATCTTAAAAATGGGATCCCTAAAGATGACACTTCCATCTTAAAAATGGGATCCCTAAAGATGACACTTCCATCTTAAAAATGGGATCCCTAAAGATGACACTTCCATCTTAAAAATGGGATCCCTAAAGATGACACCTCCATCTTAAAAATGGGATCCCTAAAGATGACACTTCAATCTTAAAAATGGGATTCCTAAAGATGACACTTCCATCTTAAAAATGGGATCCCTAAAGATGACACTTCCATCTTAAAAATGGGATCCCTAAAGATGACACTTCCATCTTAAGAATGGGATCCCTAAAGATGACACTTCAATCTTAAAAATGGGATTCCTAAAGATGACACTTCCATCTTAAAAATGGGATCCCTAAAGATGACACTTCCATCTTAAAAATGGGATCCCTAAAGATGACACTTCCATCTTAAAAATGGGATCCCTAAAGATGACACTTCCATCTTAAAAATGGGATCCCTAAAGATGACACCTCCATCTTAAAAATGGGATCCCTAAAGATGACACTTCCATATTAAAAATGGGATCCATAAAGATGACACTTCCATCTTAAAAATGGGATCCCTAAAGATGACACTTCCATCTTAAGGACAGAATATTCCTGGTACCTAGCTACAAGATAACACGGCGTCACGTCCCAGAAGACAGCCATGTATGCAATAGCTTTGTATCTGCAATAGTCACCAATGGGGTAAGTAAATTCGTAAACAGATATGGAAAATGTGTGTAAGGAAGACATCGTACCGCTACCGTTACAAAACCACGGCGTTTAGAAATCAACGTATTACAGGTCATCAACACGTCAGACGCCGCTGCGGTGCCTGTCTTGCGTCACTTCATGTGGCTTTACAACAGTCACGTTGTTTACAGACTCTCAGTCTGTCTCCCCAGTCGACTGTTCTTCCACGCCTCCAGACATAAGGCTGCTACTGACTACATGGTATTCGGATTGTATTCAGATCACTGTCTTCTGTAGTTTGGTACGCAGAGGCCAACAACTGCCTTCATCTACTCCGAAAATGGAAAAGCCAGTTTCCTCAGAAACGCTGGTTTACCAACTACTGGTCGTTGCATCTCAGAACACCGTGCTCTGGACAGGCACTATTCACCGCCGTGGTAATTCAGGGTCGGACTCAGGTACGGGCCAGCCGGGCAGCTGCCCGGGGCGCCAACCTATAAGGGGCGCTAAGACGTCACTGGAATAATCGGATGTATGGTGCTTGTAAACTGACGTTTCCACACGAGAGAGAATTTATCCGTAAAATATCCACAATTTGGGTATGCCCCCTGAAAAAGGTTCGCCAGCCCTGTTCTGGACCGAAAAATTTTGAAGAATATCGGTTTGAAAGGGCGCCAAATTATTAGCCTGCCCGGGGCGCCCATATGTCTCGGGCCGGCCCTGTGGTAATTTAAATGTGATTAAGTGATGGATCAGAAGTATCTGGAAAGTTTTAAAATGTGGTGCTGGAGAAAAATGGAGAAGATCAGTTGGACCGATCGCGTGAGAAATGAAGAAGTATTACATAGAGTCAAAGAGGAGAGGAATATCCTACATACAATAAAAAGAAGAAAGGCTAACTGGATTGGTCACATCTTGCGTAGAAACTGCCTTCTGAAACACGTGATTGAAGGAAAGTTAGAAAGAAGGATAGAAATGACGGGAAGACGAGGGAGAAGACGTAAGCAGCTACTGGATGACCTTAAGGAAAAGAAAAGATACTGGAAATTGAAAGAGGAAGCACTAGATCGCACTCAATGGAGAACTCGCTTTGGAAGAGGCTACGGACCTGTCGTAAGACAGACTACAGAATGGAGAGGCTACGGACCTGTCGTAAGACAGACTACAGAATGAAGAGGCTACGGACCTGTCGTAAGACAGACTGCAGAATGAAGAGGCTACGGACCTGTCGTAAGACAGACTACAGAATGAAGAGGCTACGGACCTGTCGTAAGACAGACTGCAGAATGAAGAGGCTACGGACCTGTCGTAAGACAGACTACAGAATGAAGAGGCTACGGACCTGTCGTAAGACAGACTGCAGAATGAAGAGGCTACGGACCTGTCGTAAGACAGACTACAGAATGAAGAGGCTACGGACCTGTCGTAAGACAGACCGCAGAATGAATGACGTTAGTTCAAAATTTCTGCCGTAACCGGTAAAACAAACCAAATTTACACAAAACAAGTTATGTAATGTATGCATAATAATTTTGACGCACCCGCTCTGTTCTAGTTATCTTGAAAACCGTAAGATAGAGATAAAATGTACTTAGGCATAACATTTATATTTATCAGTACTGACAACGTCTGTTTCAGGCACTTTTCGCTGTAATAAACACTTGGAAAGTCACGCGCAAGCTAAGCTCGTGATGCTCCAGATAAGTATGTTAAGTCTTCACGTGGCGTCCGTTACTGATATACGATTATAACCAAAACTGGCCTCGGCCAACAAACTTCGCTTCAACTCTCCGGCACCAAATTTCATGAAAATCCGCTTCGTAATTCTCCGGCTATTTAATGTGATGTGATGGGGCGAAAGGAAGATATGATTTTAACAGGCGCTTCGCGTGGATGCCAAAGTACATGGAAAGTTCGGGTCTCGTCCGATAATGGCCGCGCTTTGTGCTGAACAGGCCTGCACGGTGCACTCCAATCGATTGTTAGAGATGAAACCACGAAAAATGGGCAGGGAAGGATCTACCGATACTGACTATGGAGTTTGCAGTTAACCTCGGCAGTGGTTTGCGCTGGGGAAACGCGACCGTCCCTTGTTTGTGACCAGTGCATAAATTTGAACTTGGGCTTCTTATTACGGAAACAAAAAACTGTCGCACAATGATAGAGACTCACGATTTTGATAGACGTCTGTCCGTCCGCATGGAAAAACTCGGCTCCCACTGGACGGATTTTCATTAAATGTGATATGAGTATTTTTCGAAAATATGTCCAGAATATTCAAGTTTGATTGAAATCTGACAAGAATAACGGGTACTTCACATGAAGACCTATGTACATTTATGATAGCATCTCGCTCAATTCCTCTTAAAATGAGAAATGTTTCAGACAAAGCTTGTAGGGAAAATCAACACACTCATTTTGTGTTCAATAACAGTTTCTCGAAAATCGTGCCGTTTATAAGATAATGTGGAAAATATGGTAGAGCCAGACAAGCCATAGACGATAATACAGTACCGCACATGCGCATTGCATACTGGATAACCAGGCTACAGATACACTCAGAATATGAAATACTTATTGCTTTTCCATGACAACAACGGTTACGCAAACGCGCCCTAATGTTACGTTATACGTACAGTGCCTGTGTTGTTATAATTTAGAGAATGTGTTCACTGGGAGGTACGGGCTGAGGTTGAAGAAACAGTTGATCATCGAGCATATAACACAAAAATGACACAACCAAATGGTAGCAATGCGATAAAAATTAACGAGTGGGTTGGCATAGGAATAAAGAAACGCGTGATAAAATATTACGTGGAGCAGCGCGTGAATATTAGGGCAGCCCGTTATTTGCAGGACACGTGGCTATTCTTAACGTATTTCCACAGTAAGTTCTACTCCTTACAAGCCACGAGAGGTTTTTAATTGCTGCAAAATGTAGAAGAACATTTCTTTAAGTTATTTCAAATATCAAGCATATCCCAACCAGCAGGACTAGTACAATATTTATAATTGTATACCCAGATAAGTCGTGCGCTACGTAGCAAGGTTAAAACAAACAAAAGCGTGTAACTGTATTTTTCGGATGGAATCTGATCAGAACAGACACGTAAGCCACTGGAAAACATGGTTTAACAGACGGAAGGAGGATGTACTTACGGCCCTGGTGCAGATGACGTGGGCTGCACTATGGCCACTGATATCCACTTCCGCCTACCGCTGACAGACACGTGTTTCCTCAGCAGCCTCTGCCACAACGCTGCAGCTCGCTTCTTCTTGTGGTGAACTCCGTCATCTGAGTACTGATGACGGGACCGTTCAGACGAAATCTCCTCTACCTGGTTGCACTGTGAAATCGTGTCTTCACCCCGCGTCTCTGTAACACACTGTAGTCTAGTCTTATCTTCGACTGACGGGCACAAAAGCCACTGCTGACACCCACTTAATCGATCCAGTTCCGGTGCCATTATCTGTTTTCCTAGTGCACATTCTTGGCACCCCAAAGTACTTTCTTGGCACCTGAAACGAACCTGCTTTCTTCCTGGTAGGCCACTTTGAAAAATTCGTTTGCCAAACTCACACAGACGACAATTAATTCCTACATCTACTTCCAGAGTGTTTCTTTGTTTCTCCAACATGTATTCCTGGCACCCCAAAACATCTTTATGACACTTAACATGTACTCTGTCTTTTTCAGGTGCCATCGCTTGGAATTTCGTTTGCATCTCACACTGCTGGCAAACAGTTCCTTGTCTTGCTTCTGACAAATTCCTTCGATTTTCCATTTGGCATTCCTGACAATCCAAAACAACTCCATGATACTTTGCACGCACTGTGTTTCTTTCTGGCATATCCATTTGGGACATCCGTTTTTCCAGGTCACACTGATGACAAACAGACACATTCAGCTCCTGCTTAGATTGAAATGGGCCACTCACTGGGATCCCTGAGTTTGAAATTCGTTTTTCTAATACAAACTGATGACATGCTGCGTCGTGGTTATATACGTGACCATCAGACAAGCTACACTGTGAGTGACATTCCTGACAAACAGTCGTAACGTCCTTTGGATTCTGAACATAAGTTTTACTTCTGAATTTCAAAGCCTCTTGTTCTACATTACACCAACAAACTGGCGGGGCACTTTGCTCAGATGTCTGATGTTCGCAGAAGACATTCTTAATGTCTCCGTCACGAAATTGTGCCACTGCCTGAGACAACATTTCAAATTTGCACCGCCCACAAATTTCAAATGCCTTCTCCTGGTGTTTTTTTGGATATATATTACCTGCAGATTTCTCATCTGAAGAGAGACTACCAACATTTGAAGTACTCCGACTTACTGAAGAACAGTCATGTCCTGCCGACTCGCTACCCCCGCAAATCTGCTCCAGGAGCGCGGCTTCTTTGAGTCTGTTCACACAGGACTCTCCCGAAAACTGACATGTAAAAGACTGACAATAAGTTGGTTTTGAGATATATTCTGTGGGTTCTTTCTTCAGCATTTGCCACTGAGGGAACGAGTTCTGTAGCTCTGTCTGACAACTTAGCACATTATCACGAAAGGGTTTTGATGAAAAAGCGTTATTAACCGTTGTATGAAGATAGATCTGTTGATTCTGACAGCCACTGCCACTAACTACGGATTCAACCCCAGAAGCGCCATTCGCTTCCTGCGCCTGTCTTTTCAATTCACCTTTCTGTACTTCGAACTGGTGACAATTCATGTCATTCACAGCTACGGTCGGTACATGCTTACCCTGTAAATTTAAAACCCCTGAACGATCGCCACCGGTCTCTGAAAATATATGTTCAGCTTGTTCACATTCTTGACAATTTAAAACAGCCACGACTTCTTCTGTTCTATTCAAGTGTTCCAGTCGATGTAGCATGTGGTGCAAATTTAAGGTTTCACATACGGGTCCCACTTGTTTTCTCGGCTGTGGCTGGTCAATTTTCGAAAATGTTCCCACCCGATGTGTTTCTTCACATGTTTCAGGTCTCCACCCCTCGTCGTGGTCGGATTTTCCAAATTTCGGTATCACACCTTGTTTTACGTTAAAGCCTGTATCGAATATACACTGCGTTTTTCCGATATTTTTTAACGCTTCAGCATTTATTACATCAGTATCTTCGTTCAAACTGTTCCGTTGTATGTCTTCATTTTTCGTAATTTGCATATGCGTTTTTAGCGGTTTTCTGGGCCACAGTATCGCATCATGAGCACTGCACTCCTGATCTTCAGGCAACCGCCCCAAACCATCTGACGTTCTGTTTCCACCACAATCGGAAAGAGAGTATTTCTTAGCATATGTTTGTTCTTGTATTAAATTCGTGAAATTGTCACTACATTTCGACATGCCATCAGAAAGAGGTGATTCACGAGTCGACTGAATAGACATGCCCTCATCCTGAATAACCAATCTCTGTGAGGCCACCAAATCAAGGAAATGTGTCACGGCATCCCAGTGGGCTTCAGTAATGGCACCTGACAGCCTGATGGAATCCAATCGCAAAGGGAGAAGTTGTCCGTCTCGCCGACACCAAACCAGAGCCCCTGACACAACCATCGCGGTACGTGTGGTCACATAACTGTGGACCCATCAACGAGATGAGACAGGCACAACTCCTGCCCTACTTTCTGTCTACAAGCCCTGGTGCCTCCCAAGTTCTGAGAATACGTACAAACATCATAGCCCGCAGGTTATGGAGTCTGCCACACGCAACAGCGTAGTGGTTACACAGGCGAGACGGAAAAGGCTTGATTTGCGAACTGCTGAAAATCACAGCACTCCACTTGTTTCGACACTTCACAGGTTAAATGCCAACTGCGTTATCACTTACTGTTTAACAACCCTTGTCTTCTGCAGTAGAAGCTTGAACATTCGTTATGTTACGTTTCTCTCTTTATTGTGCCGTCACTGAAAGTCACTGGTTAAAATCGCACAGTTCACAAAGTTCAGCAATACACATTGCTGTATCTCGGCTCACTAATTATTACCAATTACCGTATCGCATATATATATTCCGCCAACTGTACCCAGCAGATGGACACTCCATAATAAACATTTATCTCAATAATCCACACTATACCGCAAGTGTTACTGTTTAAAAATTCTATGACCCGTGCACTAAGTCCCGACACGTGTGAGAAAATGAGTATTAAAAACACCACAACCAAATCACTTAACACCTTGTAAGCCAGTTGCACAAACTTAAAAAGTTCCTTCTGTTACAAACTTTTGAGATAAACAGCCACATAACACACCACTAACTGCATGCCATGAGGTATTCCAGTCTGGAAATTAACCTGGAAATGAAGAATGGTAGGAGTTTCCCTCGAAATATTAACTACAAACGGAACTACGTCTTTCTGTCGCCAGGTCTCCTTTTAAAATGTGTGACCAGTACATGATACCGGTAATTATCAAGTACTCGGGGTCACCACTGTAATTCCTTTCCTCACTTCCTCCGCGCACGGATTATGAATGAAGGCAAATCGCGCACTTCCCCCCCTCACCGCAAGAGTATAAGTCTGAAAACAGACGAAGCGACTTCGGTCGAGCCGACCGTCGAGTCGATGGTCGAATCGACGCGTCACTCAATAGTTTTAAAAGTAACAAAACACATGGCACTCGACGCGGCCTGCCGCCGCTCGAAGGTCGACTCGACTCATGATTTCCCCGCGACTTTGGAGCGGCACGGAAGGTCGTTTCGACACATCAGTCCATGGTTGACAGTGGAAGAGTTCACATGTGAAGGAGCCAGATTGTTTAGACGCCGTGAGACGAGACAAGCCAAGCAAGTCGACCGCCGTCACGACAGCCGTCTCGACAAGAGTCCTTCCGTGTGGACACTTGCGCGCGACGTCGTGGCAACGGTCGGCTCGACCAAAGTCGCTTCGTCTGTTTCCGGCCTAAAAGTCTAAGCTTATATAACAAATAATAAAAACAAGTGCTTGACCCCAATTCTAATTATGGTCGTAAACAAGAGACATCCCACAAACCATATTGGACAACTATTTCCATCAAGTATGGAAGGTTAGTAACAACATACTTTCCTTGTCCGCGGAAATACAGAGTGTTGCCGTGACACAAAGAGGCACAGGAAGGTCGCATTATTCAAATGAACCCGGCGTACAGAGGCGAATGACAAAAGAAACTTTGGCGCCGAAAAGGCCAGTTAAACAAGATAGGCAGTGTAGGTGTATGTATAACGTAAGATTGTGACAAATGTTGCTATAAAAACGAAATAATGCGTTTCCTTCGTATTGTTATCAATCTGCATGTAGCTGTCAACAATATAAAACCGATGAGTGTTGCAATGGAAACGCGACAATGGGTTCCCTTTGTACTGTTGTCGAGCTACGAAATATTTCGCACTGCTGTCAACAATATAAACGTACTTTAAGTCTTCATGCAAAGATTTTAACCAAATCTGGAGCTTCTCGACACATTTTCGTAGAAGTCCCCAGCACCTAATTTCACGAAAATCCACCCAGTGGAAGCCGTGCTGATAATGCGGACAGACAGGCAGACGAACGGCCTGACATGAAGCTAACAGGCGCTTTTCGCTATTTATGCGAACGCGCCTAAAAACATGACCTTTAAAATACGGAACTTGACATTTTCATGGCCGTGGTCTTCTGGGTTATGACGTTGTGTAGTCGCGTACGTCGTTACCGATGTTTGGGAGCAACATGCTGTCGCAATCTTCAGCCTAATCCGAACACCGTTGCCGAGAGAGGCACGTAACACCAGGACAGGTGAACAACGACCTAACTACCTGACAAACTGATAACATGATGATGATGGTGGTGGTGGTGGTGGTGGCGGTGATTCAATGTTTTAGGTTATCATACCTTAATAATTTGTATCCTTCGCTATATATTTTACTGATGTTGAAATCGAGAAGAATAAGACGGACAGCAAATTCAACATGCGGAAAAAGATGGGAAATGTACAAAATATTTTGATGGAAAACCTCTCGGGAAGAGACCAAATTGAAGACCTGGGTGCAGAAGGGAGAATATTATTAAAGCTGATCTTATGGTAGCATAGTGGTCTGGATTAATCTGGCTCAGAGTACTGACCATTTGTGGGTTCTTGTGAACATCATAATGAACATTCATGCACGCAAAATGTTCAATTCTTGGAGCAGCTACGCGACTATAAGCTTCATAAGGAAGCCTATATGGAGCTGGTTAACTTCATGCTGTTGTCGCTCCTGAAGCTACAAATCGATACGTAACATGGCCTTCTACATTACGAAGAAAAATAAAGTACAAAGCGAAGTAAAACTGTCCGTGTTTAATCAAGCACGTCACGAAACATATGGAGGAATGGAGGTATATCTCCATGCGTTCTTCACCTCGGTACTAGATGAAGATGAATAATCAGCTTCACGCCACGGCCGTTTTATTCCCGGGGGAAAATCCCCCCGACACCCGTTAAATAGGAGGCACGAAGCCATAACCATAACCGCTGTGGACGTTTCGGAGAAAAATCTCTTGCCCCGCCGGGAATCGAACCAAGATACCTGCGTCGTCCAGCCCGCAGCCTAGTCACTATACTATCTGAGCTTTCTTGACCCTATCACCTAAGCTGTAGAGGTTTTCTTAAACCTTATTACCTTGTACGCTATGCTGCAGGAAGCTGTCAATGCGGACTCAGACATACAGTCCCAAAAGAGCAAAAGACACAAAAGAGATTCGAACACACAACCCCCACTGTATGAGAGGTTTCAATACAGTACGATCACAATCGTACGTACTTCAGATCAAGCGATCGACTATCGAATTGGAAGAAAAAATCGTTAATGTAAATCATCCTTGCTCGTAATGAGACATCAGACATCAGTGAGGCATTACAGTACAAGAACAGTAGCCTATTCTAAACGCTTTGAAAATGCTTTGATTTTTCTCTTCTCCAAAACGCTCAGGCCGATAATGGGTACAGGAGGATCTTTCTCCTGGGGTAAAGTGGCCGCGGCGTGAAGCTGATCACCCACCTCCAACTAGTATCAAGATTAAGAATGAGTGGAGCTATACCTCCACTCCCCCATACGCTTTCATGGCGTGCACGAAAACATTAATACCTCCAATCTACATACAGTTCTTGCAACTCGCTTCACCCTTCCCAGGACTCGAACCAAAAATAACGTAAATATTTCTTAATTCCATATCCGAGTTACACATTATGCGCATCTTATAGACCTACTTCTTAATTAAGTCACTGCAACGGTATAAGGAGCAGAGTGCGAGCAGTGCGGCCGCTCATTGCGTATTATTCCGCAGCTCCAATTAGTCTCTCCTTACCCACGCGTGCAGCATGTCCAATTCATCCCACCCGTCTTTATGTAGGCCGTGTTACTTTGACAGTATCTGCCAAAGAACATGAGGAGTTAGGATGATAGCTGAGTACAATGACAACACTGCGAGCTGACCGACCGGCGGATCGGGGTTCGATTCCCGGTGCCCAGAAATTTTCTCTTCGCCTAAGCATCCAGACCTGCTCTGAGGACCACTCAGCCTCCCAGCCAATGGTTTCCGGAGCGTTTCCTCGAAGATAAAGCGGCCTAGGATAAGAATGCCTGGAGTCGTACACCTCCAGAGAAACCTTTATTTTCTCTGTCCTCCTGTTACCCACATGCAACTTACGTCACTACATTCCATTCAAAACACTGTTTTCACATTCATGTACTCTTTAATTCAACGTAAAGAATGCCTCTAGTGATATCAACAGAGTGTATATTTTCATTTTTCTCTCTTAGTACTCTCAATATTGTTTCGTGTCCCATTAGTTACAACAGAGTAGTCAGCGGTCAGCTCAGAATGACTCGCCAACCTACGTCCGCCATGCTGACCGACCCATCCGTTCTCCTCTGAAAACACCTTGCAAGTGTGTTACATGGGTCCTTCTTCCGCATAACCAATCAATGAACAACGATTAACGTGCATTCCGGAAGGGTAATCGTGATCAGTGTAACGGTACTGCGGAACATTACCAAAACGGGGACTGGGAAACAGACATCGAACCTTCGGTAACCCCCGTCACTGACAGAGATAATAAGTAAATGGCGAAGGAACGAACAGTAACCTAGGAGATCCAAATATCTTCACAAGCACGTTTCTTTAAAGCATCAGACTACATTAACAGCAACACAAAAAATGCAACATGCTGTAGAGAATTTACACACAGCTCAACAATTCTGGCGACCGCCCTGTTACTGTCTCCTGTTAAGCCCAAATGTCTTCCTCAGTACCCCATTCTCGAACACCCCCAGCCCAAGTCCTTCCTTTAATGTAAGAGACCAAGTTTCATATCCATATACAACAGCGGGCAATATATATATATATTTTTTTCCAATGGCTCGACAGCTCCTTGGGGGCCTAGGGCGCCTCATTTTTCGAGGCTTCACGATCACACTTTTTAGACACACTACACTCGGTAGGACTCCTCTGGACGAGTGACCAGCTCGTCGCAGAGACCTCTACCTGACAACACACAACACTCACAAGAGACAGACATCCATGCCCCCGGCGGGATTCGAACCCACAATCCCAGTAAGCTATCGGCCGCAGACCCACGCCTTAGACCGCACGGCCACTGGGATTGGCGGGCAATATTATAGTTCTGCATATTTTACTATTCACAGGTCTATTTCTAGATACCAAACAGAAAGACACAATATTTTGGACTGAAAGGTAGCATGCCCTCCCTGAATTTAATCTGCCCTTAACGTCTTCAGGCATGCAATTTTCATTTGCCCGTGGCGCTCCCAAATATTTGAAATCTGACACATTCTCAAAGGACATTCTCTTACAAACAGGAACCCATCTTAAAAGCAACCTGGGCATAACGGAAACCTGTCTTTAGAGGAAAGCTTTTACAGCCCCAAGGATCTGTAGTCCCTGAGATCCAAACTTCAAATATCTGTATGAAACCGAAACTGCCTGCAACGGAAAAAATTGGTTGCTTGCGGTTCCGTCATAGGCAGGTTTCACTACTTTACAAGTTCGCTCCAGAAGCGTAACACAAACGCACGTCGGTCTTCATGCAAAGTGTCCGTTATTTGTCAAATTTTAACAATAAATTAAATGTATCAACACATTTTCGTGAAATGCACGATATCGAATGTCAGCGGTTCTGGAGACGAGATATTCGCTCTTCTGCGATGTTACGCAGCACAGATTGGTAGTTAGTTACCGTCAGTCTTGAACTGCTTGAACCTTGGAAGATGGAACCGATATGTTGTCCCGAAACGTCGGTAACAATCTACGATGCGTAACATTGCAGAAGAGCGAAGATCTCATTCACACCGCGGTGGAAGCCTGAAATCACGGTTCTGGAGATGTCTCACGCAATAGTCAAGATAATGGCTCATTTTTGTTAACTTTTCCAAGCAAATGCACCAGAAAGACGACAAAAATGTCACAATTATTTCTGTTTCCACAAAACATAATTGCATCCTAATTACAAGACTATACTGTTCTGTTTATAAATGTAAAAAGAAAGGACTATCTCTCTCTCTCTCTCTCTGTACTTTCTCGGCACGTCGCCGCACAAGACATTCCAATCGCCGACACACAGACAGAGAGTCAATTACACCCTTCAGTTTCACTAAAAGTCCTCCACTGTGTGGAAATGCATCACATCTTTAGTTCCCCTGTAAACAGCTTTCAATTTAAGTGATTACAATTATACACGACGTCATTAAAACTTCTCTGAACTAAAGAAAACTACTTGAAAACAATCCTGTCATTAATGTTTCTTCAATTTATCACATTCCGTTCGTGATGTGCAAAGCTACCGGCATCCAGTACAAGTTAGGCTCAGTTCGCAGTCAGACGACAGTTACGTTACAAATACGAACTGCCACAATTAAATACCTAACAGTTGGCGCACTGATGACAGTAATACATTTATATATTATCAATGGGCATGAAACTGCATTGTTTCAATTTTTCCCATCCGCCTGTAGGAACAGACACACCGCCACGCCCAATAACCAACTGACACTAAAACTACCCGCGTTTTAAGCAGCCAGAAGTTCATTACCGTGTTCACAACAGTCCACTCCTGGATTCTATCCTGAGCCATATGGCATCTGCGATACAGAAAAGTTTAGCTCTAACCATCCTTAACCTTGGCAGGACAAACATGTGTGCTCAGCTTCACGGAAGTTGCTTTAAGCTAGAGAAAGGACACCTGGTACCTCCATTGGTGAAGAGGCGGCGTGGATCCTGTCTGGAGCAAATGACAAATGTTACCGCTTGAAAATCTAACCTTACTGCTCCGTATGCGTTCATTGACAGAGCTATCCCGAATGAACGTTTTAATATTACCGCACACGCATTTCGGCCTTCCAACCGTTCGCTTTAAGACGGGGAAGGAGCCCCCGGAACCCAACTGGAGAGGAGGCCGCGTAAATCCCAGATCCTGCCTGAAGGCTGTGCAGAAAATAGAAATCTCCCGGCTGCAAATCTAACCTTGCCACTATGCGTTCAATGGCACAGCTATCCCGGCCAAACATCTCAATATTATCCTACAACACTTACCTTCTGAATCGCAACATACAGGGTGATTGAGGAGGAAAGGTCAATATTTTGGGAGGTAATAGTATTGGCCATTGTGAGAAAAAAAGTCGATACGAACATGTGTCTAATTCTGAATGGTTACCGAGATAGAGCTGTTTGGATCTCAATACCTAACACAGTTAGATTTTTGTTTGTGGGGTTGGATGAAGAGCGAAGTTTACAAAAGAAAGGTGGATATACGAAATGAATTGCTCGCTCGCATCTTGGCTGCTGCTGCTGCTGCTGCTGCCCGCATAAAGAAACGTGAAGATCAACACGCGATCTTCGCAACACGAGTTGCAAAGTACACTGAGGTTGACGGTGGGATTTTCGAACATTTATTGTTAACTGTAATAAATTTGCCATTTCTGTGTCACAAATTTGTCATTTAAACATTAAATTAAAATAAAATTAACAGTAATTTCTCTTTCTTTATTACCATTCTCGATGCTTCTGTACTTGTTGATTCAAACGGCTCTATCTCGGTAACCACTCAGAATTAGACACATGTCCATACACACATTTTTTCTCACAATGACCGATACTATCATCTCCCAAAATATTGACCTTTCCTCCTCAATCACCCTGTATAAAGTGTTCAAAACTCGGAAGCTTCCCCCAGCTTCATTCGTTACTCCCCTTGAGCCAATTCGTCAGCCAACATCCTGTAGCTGCCCCGTAACATATCAAGGTCTGTCAAGGCAAACTAAAAGTACGCATAAACAACAATAATCACCCGACTTACCTCGGGCTAGTGCCACACTACCTTGTGCACTAACATTTTTGGAACTGCTAAGGACGTGTCTGATGTGGGCAAAATCGACAATTAAGAATAACAATTACACACAAGGAGGTCAGGGATACTTAAATACAGATCACAACAGGACCATGCGCACTGGACAGATATGTGATCACGTGATATCTTAATTCGCTATCCGTTCTTTGCAGTGGATAAGATGAACATATATCGAATGGTCTGCCTGTACCGTCCATTACTCAAACGATTTTGATTAAATTTGGTATCGTAGGGATTGGCACTACACGTTGTACGGCGAATTTTATTTTCATCAATGTTCGTCTAACTGAAAAACTGTCTTGTGTTTAATAAGACACTACGACATAAACACATACAGGTGAGTGAAAGTATGTCGTTGAATAAAACGCAATGATCAGTCTAAACAAAACTATAATTTATATTCCAAATTGTTCCGCTACATGTTTCGAGCCCAGTAAGGACCATTACAAGGCTTTTGCATACGAAGGTTGCCCAGAAGTTTTTGGGATGACCGCAGTGGGGAACTGTTATTAGCTTTCGGTTAGACGGTCGTAACTAATGAAGCTGCTGGAGCTAGGGCTGTGACATTTTGGTACTGAGGCAGATCATGAATATACGAAGGTTGCGTCTAACCGTGATTTTATCAACAACACTGACACCATATGTTTTTAACGGCCTATGAATGTTCGTTACCGATTCCTTCTCTGCCACAAAATATTAAAAACAGCCCGATGTTTAAAACGCAAATCACAATACCACGCCATTTTGACGACCCCCTTGCTCATGCACGAGAAAACGTATTGTTATGCGGCGCTGCAGCAGCAAGCGGGACATTCAAAATTAACCACAGAATAAATTGCAGACATTTCCTGTTGACTTTGTATGAAGTATAGAAAGTGTTGCAAAACGTTTTGGACAACCCTCGTAAAACTGTATATTAAAGATAAGAAGGGCATACGATACTTGATTATGACATCTCGTAATTTACTATCTCTCCAGAAGATGATAAGCAATCAGGCAGGCTCAATTTAATGTAAAGATAATGGTCGATGTCACTCGTTCTTACTTTACGCTGAGTAAACTTACCTTTAATATAATTATGCATCTTATTTTCCTCCTTGAACTAAAATTCAAGAACTTACTTTATGACAGCATCTTTAAATATGCGTCACTTTTACATTACAAACTACGCTGCATTCATCACAATTCATTTTGCGTCTGAATGGATGGTCACAACCTCGCCTTTGTAAGTTGCGAGTGCACATATTTCATACATCTTGCTTAACGAACACACAAAATACATTGATGTCTAGTCTGCTGTGTTCAATATACCAACAGCTACACAACTAACTGCCATCAGCACATAAACACTGGTGCGGGAAGGGGACATGTTCCATTGTTCGCTTCACGTGAAATAAAGGAATATACAGTGATACCTCGGCTAACGAGTGACCCTGCTAACGAATTTTTCGGCTAACGAAGATTTTTTTTCGCTGTTTTTCGTACTCGGCTAACGAATATGGATTCGGCTAACGAATGTTTTAGTGGATGCTCGCGCTAACATAAAGCAGCAAACATGAACGGTCGGGCCATTCCAGGAGCTTATCTTTTCCGTCTGTATGTGTGTGACAAAGAAATGAGCTGACCACATCACATAGGGGAGACCCACCAACCAAAAAAAGTAAGCGACAAACCCAAGGGAAGCAGAAAGTTGCTCACGTTTCGGCTAACGAAGATTTCGGCTAACGAATGTGATTCCGGAACGAATTATCTTCGTTAGCCGAGGTATCACTGTACACGTATACGATCTCAGGCTTTGTTGGCAGTAAAGACTCATACTGTGGTCTTCTGGTTTAAGACAGAATGACGGAACTGCCTCCAACTACAGGGAAGAAATGAAGGTGAAGAAAACTCCCCCCCCCACCAAAAAAAACGCTGGTATTTACCTACCAGACTACACTGCGTCATGACACAAAGACCACAATATGAACTAAGAAGAATGCAGAATCCAGAACTTTTGTAAATTTGATACATTTGCCTTACATTCCGTTATTACTTGCAACACGTCGCACGTAATAAAACGTGGTGTTTTATGATATAACTTACATCATCGTCAAACACCAAGCAAACACCATTTTATTTCACTATTCCAATAAACAAAAGTTATGGCTTGTGTTCGTCAGACAAGATCACCGCCGAATGGGATATGACACCAAGCAGTTGGCTACCAACATCAGGGCCCTGAAGGAGCAGGCAGCACGTTCATGCAGCATGTACCAAAGTACACGGCGTCACATCCTAAAAGGCTATAATTTTAACTTAGTCGCAGCTAAACACTGAATGAATACCACTTTCAACATTTCACGGGTAAAAATATCCTGCCTAAGCTCTTCACTTGAATTTTAGTCCCGACAACATACAGCACACACAGGCTTGCCTACACTATTTGCCTTATGGCAGGGATGCACAAATTTTCCAAAACTCTAGAAATAACATAAAGTTTATATGAACTGTCTTTCCATTTTCTTTGTCCATAACACAATGTAAGTTTTATCCGCAGCGCTGTTGCTGTAACAAAGCGACAACGTGTTACTCTGCGCGTACGCGTATGTGCATGTGCAACAACAGCAAGGTGTGAAGCTTCGAATTCGTATTACACCAACTCCTCGCTTTACGCCCTTGCTGTGTTTCTCAAAACAAGTGGGCGCAAATAAAAAATGCGAACATAAAAAATGATATTCCCGTAAGAATGAGACTTACGTAGGCCTGAATGGAAATAAACCAGCCAAAGAGCGTTAAACCGAAAATGAGAGGGCGTGAATTAAAAAGTGGTGTAAATTGGTAAGGGGCGTTAAAGGGAGCGTAAAACGAGGCCTTTGGTGTAAATGCAAATAAACCAGCCAAAGCGGCGAAAATGAGAGAAGGCAAATTAAGAAGTGGTGTAAATTGGCAAGGGGCGTTAAAGGAACGTAAACTAAAACAAACACGCGTAAAACAAGGCCACGGTGTATACAAAAACCAGTGCTTCCACTGCAGTCTGAACAAAATCAGAAGTGGTTTTTTTTTGCGTGGGATGATGAGCAGGCCTAAAAGCAAGTTGGTCTTCATGTAAACCGTACGTACGTTATGTTATGTTATTATGTTCATCCGATTGTAACCAACACTGCAACGGCTCGACTAAAATCCCCAATATCAAATATCGTAAGTTCCGTCAACGGATAACGAATAACATGTTACATATTTTAACAAGCGCTCTGCAGGGATGTGAACATGCCTAAATAGATATGGGGAAACATAACGATAAAAGGTAAAGATAAAACAATCTCTGGAGTGGCCCTTAGAGCTCCACGAGGTTGAGGCTCCCATAATTTCTACACAATCGGCACATGAAGGTGGCAAAGTGGTCAGCTCCACGAACCGGCCGCCTTTAGCCCAGGGGACATCCATAGTACTTATTTCTGTTAGAGGCTCAGTCGACCCCAGGGCCACAGTGCGGCCGGAAGGATTAAGTCAATGAAAAATCCCAATGATCATATCGGAAATCGAGCCCGCGACCTTCCGGCTTGTAGCGCAGTGCTTCAACCAACTGCGCCACCGCGTGCCCCAAACACAATGACATTTAGTAATTTTCACTCTACACTAAACATTGTAAGAGTAATTAAATTAATAGAATGAGCCAGGTACCTTCATAGTCACTGTCAAGTGGTCTCAAAATCCCGCATTTAAAATGTTGATAGCAGAACCTCAACGTAAGATGGCATTTGGGAAATCCTAAAAAGGTACAGGGTAAGAGAGGAATTAAAAGACATGTGTGCCTAATTAAAGTCCCTACCCGTTGATATGACATGGTGGAGCGCCTTCGGGTTTCACAAATGTACATACTTGCTTCCTAGCTACTTACGACGACTCCATACCATGCAGTTCAACCACTGAATCAATAAAAGTTTGCGAACACATGCCCCATCAGTGACGCCAATTTCTTTCAGTGATAAACACAGCCCAGGTACATATATCAACCACAAAAAGGTCTATGTCAAAGAGCCAAATGTTTGTTTATATAAAGACCCATGGCTTATGCGAGCAACAGGCGTAACACTGGAAACGGTTAAATTTGGAGAAATGTTTGTATACATACAGAGGACTCTTCAACTGCCGGTCTAAGACCAGAAAGTCCAATAAACAGACAGCTCCTGCAGCCATTTATAACTTCACAAATTCGAAAGTTTCCAACTCTCTGGTAGCAGGACAACTACGTTCAACAATGCACACAATCCCGAGCCAGTTCAATCGTCCTCCCATCCTCACGACCTACTAGTATTCCCTCAGACCCACCTCACTAATTAACTAACCCTCTGGTAACAGAACCGCAAGGTTCAACACAGCTAATAGCAAGCCTACCACTGGACATGATCCTCAGCCAGTTCCATTCAACTCCCAATCTCACAATCTAAGTCCCTAACATTCATATTAATATAAACATCCTGGGCCCTGCCATGGCTCAGACGTTAGTCACCGGCCTTCCACCGCGGAGGCCCGGGTTCGATCCCGGGTCAGTCCACGTGGGATTTTTGGTGGACAAAGTGGCACTGGGACAGGGTTTTTTCTCGAGTACTTCGGTTTTCCCCCTGTCAATTTCATTCCACCGGTGCTCCATTAAAATGGAAAACAGAAAAAAACCTCATCACAGGGCTGCACAATCAGCCTTAAGGCTGCGGTGCCTCCGTAGCATCTGCTGCGGGGCCCTTCACCAAAAAAAAAAAAAGTTAACATCCTAGCTCATACTTGTCATTTATGGTTCATTTAAGGTCAGCAGCTCAAACTGTATGGTATTAACAGTTCATCCCCCTCATGTAGGTGACTATTTTCCAACATTTTCCCCACCAAAGTTCTGCACAAACTCCTGGTTTCCCCTGTCCGAGCTACGCACTTCATTACCGTAACAACACCACATGATCTGTAAATGTCACAACATTTCTTATTATGTTATAAACTGGCCACTTAATTAATCTTTCTTAGGTTCAAATAATTTACAAGCTTTTATAAAGGCCTGATAAGGTTTGAATCCTTCAAATTCAGTTCCACTGTACACAGTTCTATTTCTGCATCTATAATTATTATGCCAATCCCACACATTCCAATCTACTCCAAGACTTGAAAGCACATGTGTCATATCACAAAAGCCCACAATATGGATACTATTATGAGTCACTTCAATCCGGTTCACAACCTAATTAAATAACATCAATTTTAATATTGTCTGTCAATTTATGCCCAACTCTCACAAGAGACCACTGACCATACACAATTATAACTCAAAACTGTATACACATTGTGAGATACTGTAAAATACAGGGATATTATTTTCTCTGACCAATATAATTTGTTACTTCCTGTCAGTTCGCTTATTGCATGAACCGCAGCTCACTCAGCAGCCTGCACACACACACACACCACACATTTTCGGTGGAGCAAATGCGTATGTCTGCATAATCAGCACGAAATGCAACGAAATTGCTGTATTTGAATCCATACAAGACAGGCAATGTACATATAAGGTAACACTGACAGGTGTTCGCGGAACCGTGCAAAAGCAATAAGTATTTCATATTCCGTGTGTCTGTAGCCTTAGTTACCCAGCAAACAAAGTGTATGTGCCATATTATATTGTCATCTGTAGCCTGTCTGGCTCTACCATATTTTTCCACATTATCTCATAAACAGCAAGACTTTTGGAAAAAGGTTATTGAACATAAAATGTGTTTTGATTTTCTATACAACTTTTGTCTAAAAAATTTCTCATTCTAAGAAGAACTGAGTGAGATATTATCATAAATGTACATATGCCTTCGTGTGAAGTACCGTTATTTTTGTCAGATTTTAATCAAACATGAATTTTCTAAATAGATTTTCGAAAACCACTCAAATATCAAAATTCATGAAAATCCATCCTGTGGACAGGCAGACATGACAAAGCTAATAGCTGCTTTTCGCAATTTTGTAAACGTGCCTAATAAGACACTTCTGCTTCACAAACTCTATGACACTGATCATAAAGCAAGCCTGAATTTTGTGAACTGCTACCTTCATGAGATGAATGATGGACAACTAGACCCTACACTCGTTCTGTCTGGCAATAAAGCTTGGCTTCATATAAGCAGATACAGGAACTCTCAGAATAACAGGTATTAGTTTGCATAAAATCTGGTGTTAATCAAACAGCACCACTACATGGTGTTAATGCTGCTGTGTGGTGTCCTATGACTGTAATGAGGCAATCTGTTTTTCTGAGAATCAAATTCACACCAATACGTTATACATGCCCATGTCATTTTTGAACACCTATCAAACTATAAGTGAACCTACGCCTCTTTTCAGCAAGACCGTGCAACAGCTCACACTGCAAAAGATTCTAAACCTCATTTACAGTGTTTCTGGTGACAGAATATTAATTGGGGGATTATAGCATTCTCATGTGCCAAATCTGAATCCACGTGATTTTTATGTGTGGGCTTGTTAAAAGATAAGTCTACAATAATAATCCTCACAATGAATATGATCTGAAAGAAAGCATTCAGAATATGATGTCTTCAACTTCAGTAAATGAACTTCAATTTGCAAAGAATGTCTTTGTTAGATGTGAGCATTTACATGTGGTATGTAACAGTAAAAACCTAATATTAACTGCAAAATATTACACTAATGCTTTTGGGCACCTTTAAATAAATAAAATGATTAGGAATGAACATTAACTGCAATATATTAAATTAAAATATGTAGACCCCAGTTCATGGTGAGTTGGAATAGCAGCACATTGGATATTGGTCACATAAAATAATGACCTCATTTTTTACAATGTGCCTTACCACCTGGCAAAAGGACAACTCCTTGTTAAGTATTCGCAACTCATTATTCAGCAGCTGCTACACACATCTTTAAGGCCATCACCTCCATCTGTAATGTCAGGACATCACATGCAGTTGTGACAATTGTTCAGTCTTACACACACACAATCCCTTCCAACTGATGTCATGGCAAAAGTTTCCACATTAATACAGCAATAATCTTGAAGAAGTTTTGAGTTTCTTGGAGAGAAATATGGTGAAAAAGCTTAAGATTTTCTAACAGCAAACAAAAATTCATACTACCTGCCAAACCAATCCTGCTCAGCAAAATCCTTCTTAGGAAGCTAACAGTTGCTCAGTCTGTCAAAAAATTTCCTGCATTTATGAAACCCAAAGGTACACAATCATCATCACAAAAGCACACCACTGGTTGCTATATTGAGCCTAAGGTAACAGAACCAAAAATAATGCCCACATTCCAAGTGAAATTTAAAAGAAACAGATGTCTTTCCGAAAAAATTAAAACTGGTACTTCATACACACTTAATAAAAGATACAATCACCTTCCTATTACACTCACCCACATTGTCATATCCATGGAAGACATAAAACTCTAAACTACACAAAATAAGCTGTCATACATGGCTTAATGTTTATAATCATAATTTATCAAATCTTTCAATCTCACAACTTCTTAACCAAATAATGGAAGACGAATGTAAGCACCATGAAGAACAAATTTCACGCAAAAAAAGGACACTCCATATTCACTCCATCCCACCACAAACAATGGCTGTTAAAGATATGTTAAAATGATTCCACAACCATATACAAAGCATACAAAAAGTTTGGGTTATGCCACATCTCAAATTTTTTACCTCTTGGGACCAAACTGTTAGCAAATATAATTTACTAATTTTTCCTTCTTCTTTTAAATACTGGCTCTGAAAGGGTTACGTATCTTAGTTGACAAAGAATTCCTTCACAATCATTCCCAACATCTAATTAAATGGCACGCCATAGATCTAGTCACACTGTATGTCGAATAGTGGCCATCTGCATCGCATAATTTACAATAGTTTGTATTCCAGTTACTAACACTTGAATTCAGTGAAGAGTATGGAAAGTGAGACTAGTGAAAACAGTATTTACACCAAAAATTCAGTGACATATTACACTATCTTTTTACTTTGGCAGCTGACAAAATTGTGTGCATTATAATGGTTATGGTGAGCACATTATTCTGAAACATACTTGCTTTCATGGAGTACTGAATTGCTAGAATACACAGAATAATTATGAAATGTATCTAATACTTAACCAAACAAAGGCCTGTACTTACGGTTCTGCCTCAATGGACTTCAACTTTGCAACATAATTTGAGGGTATATATCCTTCTTGTTTTGTAGCTTTGCTCCTTGCTAACCACCAGTCACCTTGGGTGTCATTCAAGATTTCCAAATGTTCTCCCTTTCTGAAACTTAAATCTTCATCTGTCCTTGCATCATAATCGTATAACGCGACAAATATTTTTGCATTTGTACTGCCAGAACTCTCAGGTTCAGGAATTGGTGGCATAGGACCATTTCTTCCTGGCTCTCTGGGGCCACCCCCAACTATTGGATCAGGTCCTCCAGATAGAGGAGGATTTACAGGGCTTGGAGCATTAGGATCTTTTATAAGAGACGGCAGGTCTTTTTTCGGCGTGGGTCTCGGACGGCTGAAACAATTCCCCATACTGACACTTCGCTAACAGTATGAATTAGGCTGAGTACCGACCGCAGGGTCTTCAAAATGCAGTGACACAAACCCTGTATTCAGAATCCTCACCGTTCGATATGCACACTACACGACACACACATCTTTATTAATAATGATGTTTCAATCAAAGCACCATTTTAAACCTACTGCAATCATAAATCCGCTATTTTAATACAAAAATACAACTCACAGTAAAACAATCATCCATCCTCAATGGTTCACATCATCAAGGCCTACTATACATAGCACAGACCATACATATACACTTTCGCCATGAATGGCATTTTCTTTCGTACTCGTTGGATAGGTTGTTGACTTGCGCTATCTACTAAACCGTTATCTCTGCCTGGTACTAACACACATTTGTACACGAAATGCAATAATTGATTACATTGACGTTATCGGGTTAAGAAAAATAATTAAAAGAAACTTTAAATATCGTAGCTCATTTATTTCAATACTGACGGTATGTACTGGCACAGATCGTCAATGACTATGGGACAATGCGAAAATATCTACAGCTTCTCGAATCCACGAAATCCCTTGCTCCCATCTGTTGACAGTCATGTAAACTAGATACTACTTGGGCTATACGATGTCAATTACTCTCTAGCTGCGCACGCACAACAGGCATTGAAATCAAGGCATTATTTCGTTTGTGGACTCCCTGACCCTTCAAGATTTACGTTTTTTCAAAATGTCAAGAACCACAAACAACCAAAAGTGCCTCACATTCCACAAGACCTGACTCCTCATATGTAATTTACCTCGCAATAAATTCCTTCATTTGGCTCCAGCGTCATAATAATGCCTTAGTATATAAATCGCTATGTACTTTTAAACAGAGCTAGAGCAGAATACATTAAAATGTATATGCAGTATAATAAGAGCCCCTATTCTATCACCACAGTTATGATAACCCTGCAACTAAGTACCATACCATACACACGCACACAAGTCTGAGGGCACGGCAAGATATAGCAATGAGATGTGTCTGTTGTCTTCTAAGTTCTGAGAATATGTAGTCTTCTCATTCATCTCTCATTCAACTGTCTTACATCCTGTATAATAAAACAAAAGTAGATACAACAGCTTGAACAAAACAACTGTTATAATTCACTCACAAATTTTTTTTTACAGTATGCTGTAATTTACTGCTTTATTTTTTCCAGTGTTGGTAAAGGGGCAGAGGAATAAGGAAAGGGTGACAGGCTGATATTTGTAACAAAACATGAGAAATGCATAGTAACAAAAGCAAGGATCAACAAAATGTTTATTTTTGCAGGCATCCATTAGGTTCTTCATGACACATCAATGCTGGGGAGACGATGATGAAGTTTCCATCGGAGACTGTGCTGCTGCTTCCTCTACTGTGTTAGGTTTGATGTTTTCATCCACTGGCAGTTCAAGTATTCGTGGTCCATACAAAAGTACATAAGCACAATGCCAGTCTCCTGTTTGAAAAAACAAAAGAGCATATTGTCTTTTGATTCTCACATTTTCATTCCTCTCTTCACTAAAATTGTCATGTAAAGGGCACCTTGATGCCTTCAGCGGTATGTTCAGAACTTTTCAGTGATTCACGCTCTGCTCCTATTCCAGATACCCCAAATAATTTCTGGGCTCAGTAAACAGCAGTGTCTGTTACATTCTGCTGTTTCTGCCAGCTAAGTAACAACTGCCATATGTACTTCTTAGGTTTCTCAAAAGATGACAATACCACACTGAATCATTTAAATGGTGGGTGTGACAACAATGTATGTCACACTAAGGGATGAGAAATTTAATTTTAAGTCACTATTGATGGGCTAAGTCTGGTTAATTCTGACTTTCTGTATGACTTTTCAAGACAGCTATTGGCTTGCTTACAGTGGGGACTCAAACTGGGTACAAAATTTGTTGAGTGAAAATGGTCTAAAAATCATCTGGACAAGAATTTTTCAGCATGTTAATATCAACTTCATATTCTGCATACCATGTGGTTTACCCTTTAAATAACCTACATTCGCATATGTCAACGCACATAAAAAACACCCCTAGAAATTAATTTGTATATACAGTGATACCTCGGCTAACGAGTGACCCTGCTAACGAATTTTTGGCTAACGAAGATTTTTTCGCTGTTTTTCGGACTCTGCTAACGAATATGGATTCGGCTAACGAATGTTTTAGTGGATGCTCGCGCTAACATAAAGCAGCAAACATGAACGGTCGGGCCATTCCAGGAGCTTATCTTTTCCGTCTGTATGTGTGTGACAAAGAAATGAGCTGACCACATCACATAGGGGAGACCCACCAACCAAAAAAAGTAAGCGACAAACCCAAGGGAAGCAGAAAGTTGCTCACGTTTCGGCTAACGAGATTTCGGCTAACGAATGTGATTCCGGAACGAATTATCTTCGTTAGCCGAGGTATCACTGTATTTAGGCAACAAGAACATTTACTGCATTTTTAAGATATGCTGCATAAGCTGTTTTATTTCACATAAAATGTCATTTATTTTATAATGTCTTTTTCTATTCAAATAATACTTGTGTTTCTCACAAACCATGCACTAAAATCGAAATACCAACCCAGTCGTTCAAAGGGTTAAAATATCAGAAGAAGTGTTATTTCTCCTGCCTTTACTGTGGTGCTTCATCTTCATAGTGAACACAGAATACACACATGCATCTACATCATAAGACATAACTAATAATAATTCTAAAAATTCAAGACAAGAAATATCTAACAATGTTTTGCATCTGTTACGGCTTTATTAACCAACTGACACACTATGTATGTGCTCCAAACTGAATAAAACCACATGCAAACAGTGTGGAATCAATAATACAAAAGGGTGCAACAGTGTATACAGCTCATAATTATACTCAAAATGGAGTAAAGCAATATGCAAATAGTGCAGATTCAACAACAAAAATAGTGCAATAGCAAAAGAAGTGCAATTAACATTAGTCCAAAGACACACTAGAGTATACCTGTTCTTAGCTTACAGCCAGTAGATCATGCTCTTGATATCAGGGGGATATGTTTATCAAGGGGCAGGAACACTTGTATAAATAATTAACACTATTTTGAAATTTAACCAAATGTTTTATCCCTGCACTTCTTTTTACTGTCTATAATTATTCTAGAGTTAATTGTTTTTGAGTTATGAATGTGGCACCGAATACTTTTGTTACTTTTAAACTAATTTCACTATCGAACACTGTAACACCTTATAAGTAATGGACTTATAAACCATTAGTTATAAACATTAAAATGTAACTGACTAAATCAGCATGACCCAAATCACGTATTCACCCAGTAAAGTCAAAATTCGAACTGCCCCTTGGCGTCTGTATGTGGTCACTGGTATACCGGCCAAATTCATCCCACTACTCGAATTTTTCCCATTGTCTCCAACTGGCTAACTTTTAATTTTATTGTTTCCTAATAGGTCCAAAAAGTTAAAATTTTGAATACTTTCTTGTCATTGGCTACTAATGACTTAACGTGTTTCCCGTGCGATAACTCGTATGTACCCCTACACTTGTCATACTGGTTTTTCTTAATGTGCAAGCTTGACTAACATAGTATCCACCCTCGCTTAATTTAAGATGACCAAAAGCTGTCAAAGTAAAATTCCGTGTGCTCCAAAAATGTCCCAAAACCATTAATTTTGACACTGACAAACGGCGAACATGCTAGCTTACTGTACCCGACCTAAACTGTCTCTCTGCTATCCCCTCTAAGATGCGTTACAATTTCCTTTACACCCTTAAACTAAATTACTAATTCTAAACAAATCTGTCCTGTCTGCTAAATACAAATTTTGATACCTAATAAAACAATCATACCACACATAATGGTTATAACGCACTGAAACTTTTCTAAAAGTCCAGTATGTCCAAGTTCATAAAAATGTAAGGATTACTAACCAAAAAATAGTTTTAACAGATTTTAATACTCAATACTAGTATGATATTTTAACTTTTGTCAGTAAATGGCAGGTAACATATGCAGTGGACATTGCAATGCCCCAAACACAATAGCCATAACTGTTAATCACATGTGCAACCAACATTAGTATTAGTAACGCTAACGTTAGTGCTAAATGAAAGCAGAAAAGCACATATCCCATAATTTTAAGATACACACATGTGCACAGAAGTTCTAGTATGTTCCTAACACTATATAGGTGCGCTGGCATAAATACCAACACAAGAAATTGAAATTATATGTTTTAACTAACCCTCTTATTACAGAATCCTGCTAAACTGAAGCCTACCACTGTGCCCAATCCAGTTTACATTTTTAAAACTAATTCTTGATGAACTTTTTTGATACTAACCCATATCTTCAGCTTTGCCTTGCAAGGTGGTTTCCCCACCAAAATAAAAACATTCACGACATGCAATACTTACCACCTCCTGATAATTTCAGAACATCCTCTGCGGTAACTGGAGACACCTGATCATCATCACATTTCAGCCAGGTGTCCCCTTTCTGATGCACCCATGCAACATAATGCCCGCTAGAACTAGAACGCCCACGATGTGTCAGCACTGCCTGTAGTCTATAGTACCAGAGTTGTTTGAGCCCAAGTCTGTAACACATCATGATAATTTCTCACATTGCCATGAAACTAACAATACAACTCACATAAAATAGAATGATACTTGGCTGTGCACATTTTTTTAAAAGCTGAGGAGCATTTGTTTGATGTTCCATTACAAACAAAAGTCACTAAAGACACGTGCAAACTCAGTCTCAACATTTACACCACAATACTTGCAATATGGGCCGATCCCAGCGGCCGTGCGGTCTAAGGCATGGGTCTTCGGCCGCTCGCTTACTAGGATCGTGGGTTCGAATCCCACCGGAGGCATGGATGTCTGTCTGTTGTGAGTGTTGTGTGTTGTCAGGTAGAGGTCTCTGCGACGAGCTGGTCCCTCGTCCAGAGGAGTCCTACCGAACGTGGTGTGTCTATCAGTGTGATCGTGAAGCGTCGTCGTCGTAAAATGACGAGGCCTAGGCCCCCAAGGGGCTGTCAAGCCATAGGAAAAAAAAAAAAAACTTGCAATATGGTGCAGTCATTAATTAATACATCAACAAACTTATGCACTTAATAAAATATGTATTAATTATAAGAATATGCATGGTATCAATAACATAAAAAATGGAGCAGTCATGTTCACTGCAAGTTGCCAAGTGTTCTGGGCATCATGCACTAAACCTTATGATAAAAATGTTAGCCTAACTTGTTAGGTTAGTACCACACAGAACACTGCACTCCTTCCCCAAGTTTTAACACTGTCTGTGATTGGCAAGATTTTGATATAATGTGGAAAGACAACACAGACTGTGAGCAAGGTAGTCTGTTTACACTTGTGTTCATCTGGCTATGACTCACTGAGTTTGAAGACATCTATAGTTCTAGTAATTCTTTTGTAAGAGAATATTACGTCAATGGGATGGCTGCCTGACATCACTGACCATTGCGCAAGTGACTAAGAAGTACCACTCTGCAGATGAACATATGAAACATGGATAATTTTAACGTAATATTGCTCAAGAAGTAAGAAGCATAGGAATGAAAACTAAATGCATTTTGGCAGGTTATATGATCTATTCGCCAGGTTGGCGTAGTCAGTATAGCGACTTGCCACAGGCTGGACGGTCTGGGGGTTCGAACCTCAGTGGGGGCAAGATTTTCTGGACCCATCCAGACCAGCCCTGAGGCCAACTCGGGGGTAAAGGGGCTGGGGCTGGTGCTGACCACCCACCCCCTTCTAGTGCCGAGGTTGCGAATGGGTTGGAGTCAGACCTCCGCCTCCCCTCTGTGCCTACATAGGCATGTCCTGGGATCTTCCCAAAGGGCCGCCAGCAGAAGCTCCAGATGCACTGCAGATGTGCAGATGTCATGGGATGACCTTTACCTTTTTTATCTGTCAAGTTTTTGTGACCTGCACTTAACAGTATTCAGATGCTCAGTGAGGACACCATTAGTAGCTCAGCCAATATGGTACCCATGTTCAAATTCAGTCCTTACATTTGTAAGCATGGTGGGAGGACTGACTGTAGTCACTTGTATATTCCCTGCAAGTTATGGTGGAATATAAAGAGCATCCTTTATGTACCTCCAGGAAAAAAAAAAAATATATATATATATATATATATATATATATGCAAGGTCAGGGGAATGAGGTGAACAAGTGACACGGCTACCTCTGCTAATCAATCCATTTCCAAGGCAACTTGCTATCCAAGGAGTTTGCCTGAACTGCAATGTGAAAATAATGTGGAGGTGCTCCATCTTGCTGGCACAGCATGTCATTAGGACCCTCTTCTTCCACAATCAGATTGACATGAGGAATTCCTCCAGCATGTCTAGGTACACTATACCAGTCACAGCACTTTTGGGGGGTGGAGGAGGGGAAAGGCCTGAACACATTTTGTTTGGACAGAGCACAAAACACACTGAACTTCGGACAGTCCCTCTTACCTTCAACCACTGCACAAGGAATTTTGTTCCACCAGATTCTAACATATGTCAGTTAAGCCTGACCAAGTGGGAAGCAGCTTCAACACTAAACACAATTTTGGCTGTGAAAAGTTAATTCCTTGTCTTTGAGTTCTGAAAAAATGTCATGGCTAAATGTGTACTAAACTTCTTGCTCTTAGGCTGTTACATGTTGCAACAACTGATACTTGTAACTTCTAAATCTCAAATGCACTCACAGAATTTTGTGCACTGTTGACTGTGGCACGCTTCACTGTCAAGTAGCTTGTATTTTTTATTTCCTTTGACTGTAAAACAAACCTCACTCTATCATTCACCTTAGTTTCAGTGTCTGCTCACATATACTGGGGCCTTTCTCTCTACAAATGCAACCAACCCCACTGACCAACTTACACCACATGCAAATGAACATTTTTGTTAATGGTTCCCTGCCAAATCTGTACAAGATCTCCACTGCAGAGTAGCCATATATTTTAATTCATGATACCACTTAGCCTTCTGTGCTTCAAATACAATTTTACACAACTGCTGTGTTAATGCCACGGGTGGCAAGACTTGCAAACTCAAGTAGCATGCTTTCAAAACTTCATCATATTATCTACCTCAATACATTTAGCTTTCATGCCTATGCTTTTCAGTTCATGAGCAATACTACACTAAAACTGTCTACATTTCACCTGTTTACCCAGTATTTTGCATCAGTACATTGTAAATCAACACAAATTTAACCCTTTGGCACCTAATATCACGTACACCCATCACACAGTGTGACGCTCTAAACATAGAATGTAAGGCACAGGGAACAGCCATATAATGGCTTTCTTATGCAGCCCTCACTGAAATTCCTGTCTCCTTCACATTCTACCAGGCATTTAATTCCGGTACCAATGAGTTAATGTTACTTATGAGGTCCGACAATCAAATACCTAAACTGATTCTGCAGGAAGAAAAGATATAGCACCAAGACTCAGTGGGTGTGGTCAACTTTTGTCTTAACACTTTCACTGCCGGGTATTTAAATCCCAGAGGGTGTTAAATTGCCAGGGATTTATTGAATGTTAAACAACTAGTGCGTCATCTTATAAATTATAAAATATAATTGATATATAAAATTGTATATAAAATGCATATATTTTTTCTGGTTGTCAGCTAGGGATTAATAAAGATGTAAAAGTATGTTTCCTAAAAGAACTTATTGCGTGCGTGGCCTATTTAAGGCAAAAGAACAGAGTTAAGTTTTAGATCGACTAAAGTCGATGCTGGCAAATTGAGACATAAATACTTAAATCAACCATGATCGACTTTGGCAGTGAAAGTGTTAATACACACACATCATAACATGCATCACCAGCAACTTCCGAACATTTTAAAATTCAGTATGCTGGGTTGGGGTAAAAAAAAAAAAATTTGCACTGTCTCTGTCCATCTCAAACCTGGCATTTTCATTATGAGAGGCCATCAGCTAATCTAAACTTTCAGGTATGATAAAAATCAGACAGGCATGGAAATCACCAAAAATATAACATCCAAATTCATCAATAAGGCATAGCATACATCATACCATCTTCAAATGAGAATGGTTCATGCCTTTTTTTCGATTTACTGCTACCATCTCCCTTGTCTTTGATGGTCTTCTGTTGCAGAGCTTCTTCGACATGTTTATCTTCATATTCCTGCACAAAAAATTGATTTCACAATGAAACACAATAAATAAAATAATCAAATATGGATTTTCTAACAGCTGATTCATAATACTAGTGTTCAAATCATCCAGTGCCCAAGTTGCAAGACACAATATTTCAGGAGATGGCCCCCCCTTATTCTCAGATAACTGTCATTACACTGAAAGACATTTCTTACTGTCTTTATTTAAGAGCTTAGTCACACTGGTCACAGTGAAAGCTGCATCCCTTGTCTACAAAACAGTATACACATGCTCAGAACCTCAAATTAACCCACAACAGTATTGGTTTCTGGGCTTTGTTCTTCATCATCTAGTACTCAAAACAAAACCCTTCCTAGCAAACCCAACCAAGTAGGTGCCAAGCAATCTTTTCACCTGAGAAAAAAAAACAGATCCCATTTCCAAAACACTGTGCTGTGTTCAGAATACCATGTAAAAGAAAAAGTCAACAGACTCAGTAATTCTTATCTTAAAACCTTACCCAACAGACTCTTACGTACATCTGTCACTGACAGAAAATTTCCACAGAACATGTGAGGGTAATTTAATGTAACAGAAGACTTATGAACCAGAAATGGAAGTTCAGATATGTTATCCTCACTGCATGATTGTAGATGGACTAATAATTTAGTAATGTACATTTCGTGTTTCCTTAATGGTAAAGTACCACATTAAATCTGCCCTACTATACTTGCA
This sequence comes from Reticulitermes speratus, assembly GCA_021186555.1. Classification (NCBI taxonomy): domain Eukaryota; kingdom Metazoa; phylum Arthropoda; class Insecta; order Blattodea; family Rhinotermitidae; genus Reticulitermes; species Reticulitermes speratus. The sequence continues at coordinate 4,510,482 of JAJKFL010000004.1, forward strand.
GTTTGTGGTTTTGGTTTGTTGTTTGAACTGTTATCAGGATTCAGCTTTCAAAACAGCTTGAGAAATACTGATATAAGATAACATACCTTGAAACGTGTACGCATTGGTGTCAATTTCTTTTGCAGCTCAGAAGAACAGAGTTCAAATGCATCAAAATCTAATGGGAATTTCACATCCTTTAAAATCTTGGCATTGATTGATTCTTTCTCTTTATAGTAGAATCTCACAAACTGGACAGTTAGATATGCTGGCAACCTGCTGATCTTCGACTGTAATACAAAGGCGAAGGTTAAGACAATGTCATATGGGGAGAGAAGGTTTGGCAATACAAATTCTTACCCTCTGTACTAGATGGAAACTGTAATATAAAACAAACAGGTATCTGTCAGCTGCTGTTGTATTTACAGAAGCTGTAACTTAAGCTTAGAATTATGTACTCCAACTTGGAGTATTGACATTTTCGAAGTGTGTTCACTGTTGGGGAATTTCCATATCTTTTTCACCTTGATACCCAATTTAATGTTGATATTAAATTATCACAGACATAACACTACTGTTTCTAAAATAATCACAATACAGACATTACAATGCATAGAGCAGAAAACATGTCCTTCTATTTTGTTAAATATTCACCACCAGATTGAGAAATGTTTCCATCAAACATACAGGTCTTACGGAGATCCGTAATGTACGTCACGTATGTATCTTCTCGCAGTAAGCCATTTTTCAGCAAACTGATAAACTTTAATTTGTATCTCATTTACAGTAAGAGTTCTGGCATAGATCAAAAGTACAAACTGCAATGAAACATGCAGATAACAGACCCAAACAACCATCCCATTATGTTTTAATTTTATTTGCTGAAATCTTTAATTTTCGGTTCTATAGCAACACCTGATAAACAATAACAGCTAAACGTGTGAAATGAGGTATGCTGCACCCATGGAACATTTTCTGTAATCTGAAAAGTACAAATATACAAGGGCTGTAATTTCAAGGTTACTTCTGAAAAAATTGTATTCAAAATCCTCCAAATATCTCACGAAGACAGTTCAGTCACACAAATACCAGTTTTTAGGTGTGTTCACATAGCGTGAAAAGTACCTATTACCTTCGTCACATCAGTCTGCCTGTCTGTCCACATGTATCAAGTGCGGCCCCCATGGACAGATTTCCGAAAAATTTGATACTGGGGACTTTCATGCAAATCTGTAGAGAAACTCCAAAATTGTTTAAAATCAGACTAAACCACTAGATACTTTACATGAAGACCTAGGTACTTTTTTTGTTGCCAGTGACATAAATTCCCATAAAAGCATTCTTGTCAACATTCATTTTTGTGTTGTTGACAGTAACATGTAGCTCAGCAACACACACAGAATGCATTGCTGCGTTTCCACAGAAACAATGGTTACGCAAACATGCCAAAATGTTAAATAATACATACATCGCCTGTCTTGTTTATCTGTAAGTACTTCCACTACAAAATTTTAAACAGTCAAAGAAAATCTGGAGGGTTACATTCTTTTCAGAACTTTCTGTTATGGCAGTTACACCTAAAAGCAGCTGTATACAGCTATATTCCTGCAATGGCACAGAAGAAATTAAATTCAAAAAACAAAACTGATTAAAACCACCCATTTCAGTATTCAGAAGAAGGTTAACCTTTACTCGTCAGGCAATGCATATTCTAACAATGCATGCATGTAGTTCAGCTCAGCCAGACACTCTATTTTTTCAATACAATTACCCCCACTTAAAACTGGCTACCAGCCAGGCAGCAACTTGGAATTTAAAATTCCCTATTCCTGGACAATAAAGGCTTACTGTCAAAATATTGTTAGCTGCTGTTTCTATGGTAACCTGAATATGAAAAGGTTATCCAAGATCATAAAATATTCATAGTTTCACTTTTTGAAAATTTGGATTTGTTAATAAAATATAAGAAGCAACTTTTGGGAATAAGTAACACACGAGTGAAAAGGATAACATGAAACTAGCACTGCGTCACAGTGGCAATTCTTACTGTCTTTGTGTATACAGCATCTCTGTCCAACGTTGGTGACTGTTTTGTTAACTGCTCCTGCATTTTCTGGAAACAAAACAAATTAATTTTATGCTCAGTACTGCATTATTAAAAATATAAAGGAATTGCCTGATGGTACTCTGAAAACAAAATAACAGAAAAAGTTGCAATATCTCACACCTCGGGGGATCAAAGAGTTACCGGATGTCACAATTTTCCAGCCATTACGATGGTATACCTGATGTGTATCTCAAGTGTACACAGCAAAATCACAGACAGACCTAAACATTTGTCACTTGATATCCTGTCCTGTTTTCGTTGCTGCACTTTCTAGTCCCCTTTCATCATTACTTGCATAACATGGTACACATATACTCTAAAAAAACCAACACAGCTCCAATAATTAATGCCTGAACTCTCAGAACCAGTGCTGGGTGCTGCCTTTTAGTCAATTCTGATTAAACTGAGCTTTCCGGATCATCCAGTGCCAGATTTGCAGCTTTCACTGCCACTGGAAAAGTTCTTTCACACTGGAAATCAAAATTAATCTGTTGTATGGTGCCAACATAGTGCTTCACCTGTTTCTAGCATTCATACAACACTTGCAGGAAGTCAGAGCTGATTGGCTCTCATTTGCCAACAGCAGAGTAACAGTGACTTGACAGAACAGGATGCTGACTTCTGTAAATGTGGGGCAGACACACTCATCCCTGTGTCACAAAGTATCTCAGTCTCCAAGAAGACTGCACAAAAACAGGTGTATATGTCATACAGTGGCAGGGCCATGCCCATACCAACAATCAACAAATCACTTCTTATCTTCTCACCATCCCTCAAAAGTCATTATAAATGCTCTCCAAGCATTAAATGAGTTTCATAATAAAAATGTAAAAATGATACAAGCATCAATTATGATTACTAACAGATCTAAGCCCAGAGAGCATGTATCTCATGTCCTGTGAGATGAAACAGCTGAGCTGCAGGAAGTTTTCTTTACTGAAGCTAGGAGGTTCATCTTCAGCTTCAGTGCACTTCAACTCACAGTCAAATGTGCCACCAAAATATTGGTCCACCAATGACCTGCAAACATACAGTAAAATGTTATTATGTGGCATCATTATTGCTGAAATTTTAATTGTATCCAGTAATGTAATGTCAGGACATTCAACAGTGATCCTCTGGTCAAAATCCACAGTCAAAGATTACCCAGTTGAGTTGAAATATGCTGCGTGTTTGTTCATATGTTTATATGACTGTATGAAACTACATCAAATTAAAGTATCTGTATTACATGGTTTTAATAATGCTTCATATACAGTAAATTCATTTCTTGCTACCAACAATTACACTTAGATGTTTGTACAGGTTACATGGGATCAAATATCCTACAAATCTTACCAAATACACTGGCAGAAATTTCATAAATTTATATTTAACAATTCCAATAAAAGGAAAGAAGTCCATCAAAGGTAATTACAAAGTCCATCACAGACTCATTTGGTTTAATCCGTATTAAAAGAACCTGTTTCTGTACAACACAGTTCAGTAACTACAAGGAACTGAAGATTTAAGAGCTCCACGTGCTCTTCTGGTCAGCTTTTGATTTAGGTGTACAGTCAGCTTCATGCCACCTCAGCAACCTTACTCCAGCACCCACTGGGGAAAAGTTTTGGTGAGTTCCAGAACCACTCCAGATATGGTGGTGAAGCGAAAAATCCCCGCCCCTGCTGGGCATCAAACCCCACTTATCCAGTTCATATCCTTGTCACTATACTGACTGAAGGATCACAGCTAAACCCTTGTACCGGCACCTATCTTCACAACTGCCACTTTTCAGACGATATCCCAATAAAAATTATAACTGCATCTCTTTCTTTACCGACTTGTACTACAATTCCAGCCTCTAATGACTATTCCAACATATGAGAAGCCAGTATAGTGGGCATATCTAAAATGCTTGGACAAATTTCAAGAGTGAGTTTTTCATATCAAAACAAGAAAAAAGTTCATATGAACATATGTCCAGAGATGAGCAGTCTTTGAGTTTGAAAGATTACATTCAACAATAAATACCTTAACTATGAAATATTTTTCTTACAATGGATAATAAATTTGCTATACACAGTCCCAATTTAAAAACTGCTGAATTCTTATTTTTTCTCAAGTCACAATTCACGATAAAAACTCAAAAAGTCTTCCACCTGAATCAATGCACGCATGGACACACATGGACTGTCGCAAACTTGGTGAAGTGTCTCTTCATGGTCCATTGGAGCTGAATACACTGGGGATATTAAGTATCCCCTCAGATAAAAATTTAAGGATTGAGATCATGTGAACATGGGGGCTGCAGCTCGAATAAAGAAGCGTTCACATACATTGATATGAACTTTTCTCCTCGTTTTGGTGTGTGAACTCACTCCTGAAGTTTGTCCAACGATTTTAGATACACCATGTATATCAAAAATACTCCTAACATTGTTCATTGTCACCACCCACTATTAATGTATTTACCAGAATGGAAGATGACACTGAAACTAAGATGACCCCCATTAAAAACACATCTGCACCTATGTGGTAGTATGTATTAATTCCACAGTGAGATTATAAGGACACATGTGAGAGACAACAAATATCTCAAAACATGTTACACATTATGTTAAAAAGCTACTTCTTTATTACATTTATGGTCTTCATGATTGAAAATTTCATCAACCCCACCATAATATCTCTGCATTTGAAATTATTACTTCTGATTCATACCTTCAGTGGTACTATGCAACACTCATGTCATGGCACCTGGCATGGAAGCACCCCCCCCCCTTCCCCCCCCCCTCTTATTATGTTGCCAACATATGACTTGATGTTAGCATACACATCTTAAAAATATTAACCTGCTAAAGTCAAAACACTGAAAAACAATGCATAACTTGTACTCAAATTCAAAGACAGCCCTTCATGCTTCAACTCCATGAATACAGAAAAAACCTTAGCTATCATTCAGGAATATACGATAATTAGGAAGAACTATACATAAACATGAGTCTGGACCAAAGGTAAATATCGTAATTATGAGGAACCACACACAAGTGTTAGAAACAAAGTGCTCAGTAAAATATTGGGCCGAAGACAGGAAGACTAAGTGAGGAAACTTTTATGAGTTACTCATGTCACCTTGCACTTTTACATTAGCGCAGTGTATGTTACACATTGAACATGTAGCTTGGATGGTGTAATTTCATCGGAAAGGGGACCACTTGGGCACACCAAACTTGAAATGGAAGGAAAACAGGTAAATGTTTCCAGGACAAGACAAAGATGACTGGGTCAAAACTGTGTCCAATGACAGACATTGATACCAGCAGCGTTGCCTGTGCAGCAACTGCACAGAATATTTAACTTTACATACACAAACACTGTCAGATTGCTGCTGAAGCCAGTGTCTCCAGTTAGATATTTTCTGGCCTCTGCTTAACTCGGCAATGATGAAAGTCCAGTTCTGAGGTGAGGCCAGATGAGACACCACAGAAGCCAGCCTGTTAGAATAACTACAATGACCAGCAGCAGAGACCTGCAGTTCAACACAGGCCACACATCCAGACATTTACTTTCATCACAGATTTCAAAAGGAAAACACAACCTTTTTTAAAGACCGCCTGATCTCATACCAGGCCATGCTTTGGACCTAAGATTTTACGAAGATTATGATCCTTTGGGATACAACATCAGAAAGTTTGGCAGACGAGAGCATCTTCTACCACGCAAATGCACATAGCAGAATGGCATATTTCTACTAAGCAACACAGCATCACATCCCATGACTGTGATCTTCATACTTAACGTCATCAGAACCTCAAATAGCCTCATGTCAGATTCTAACATGCAATATGAACCCAAAACCTAACATCAGACTGTGACATACAACAAGAACCTCAAATCTCACATCTGACTATGGCATGCAACAAGAACCTCAAATCTTACATCAGATTGTCACATGCAGCAAGAACTTCAAATCTCACATTAGATGGTCACATGCAATAACAACCTCAAATCTTACATCTGACTATGGCATGCAACAAGAACTTCAAATCTCACATCAGGCTGTCAGACACAGCAAGAACCTCAAATCTCACATTAGATGGTCATGTGCAATAAGAACCTCAAATCTCACATCTGACTATGGCATGCAACAAGAACCTCAAATCTTACATCAGATTGTCACATGCAGCAAGAACTTCAAATCTCACATTAGATGGTCACATGCAATAACAACCTCAAATCTTACATCTGACTATGGCATGCAACAAGAACTTCAAATCTCACATCAGGCTGTCAGACACAGCAAGAACCTCAAATCTCACATTAGATGGTCATGTGCAATAAGAACCTCAAATCTCACATCTGACTATGGCATGCAACAAGAACCTCAAATCTTACATCAGATTGTCACATGCAGCAAGAACTTCAAATCTCACATTAGATGGTCACATGCAATAACAACCTCAAATCTTACATCTGACTATGGCATGCAACAAGAACTTCAAATCTCACATCAGGCTGTCAGACACAGCAAGAACCTCAAATCTCACATTAGATGGTCATGTGCAATAAGAACCTCAAATCTCACATCTGACTATGGCATGCAACAAGAACCTCAAATCTTACATCAGATTGTCACATGCAGCAAGAACTTCAAATCTCACATTAGATGGTCACATGCAATAACAACCTCAAATCTTACATCTGACTATGGCATGCAACAAGAACTTCAAATCTCACATCAGGCTGTCAGACACAGCAAGAACCTCAAATCTCACATTAGATGGTCACATGCAATAACAACCTCAAATCTTACATCTGACTATGGCATGCAACAAGAACTTCAAATCTCACATCAGGCTGTCAGACACAGCAAGAACCTCAAATCTCACATTAGATGGTCACATGCAATAAGAACCTCAAATCTTACATCTGACTATGGCATGCAACAAGAACTTCAAATCTCACATCAGGCTGTCAGACACAGCAAGAACCTCAAATCTCACATTAGATGGTCACATGCAATAAGAACCTCAAATCTTACATCTGACTATGGCATGCAACAAGAACTTCAAATCTCACATCAGGCTGTCAGACACAGCAAGAACCTCAAATCTCACATTAGATGGTCACATGCAATAAGAGCACTTACTTGAACTTTGACTTAGAATCTGATCGTTCCGGTACTTTCGGTGGCAGTTTTTGTTGCAACATTCTGACTAGTTCTGTCCAGCATTCATTAGCATCTTGCTGGGTAAAACTGCCATGTTCATTCTTTTCTGCAAACCGAGGAATGGCCATGTGGAGGACCTGAAGGAGTATAATGGGGGGGATAGAGGCACCCTTGTCCATAGAGTCATATAAATCTCGCATTGCAGCTGTTATAGACTGTGATGGAACCATGCCGCCTGCCATTGTCACTCCTGTAGGAAAAGCATAACAGATTGGTTTTCATTATTGAAGTTATCACTTAACTATCTAGCCAAATAATACACCAAGTTAATAACTGACTACCCAATTCCACAACTACAAACTCATCCTCCATCAGATGAATACTATTCAGTTCATCAACAACTCACAGCTCGTTATGTAACATTAAGGTACATCACCAGTACAATGACCATATAGTTCAAATTTTCTGTACCTATTTCTCTACCACCCATTTCAATATTATTCCCTCATATTTTCCGTTTTTTACATGGAGTCCTCCAGCAACACCTTAACATACTTTCTGTGATTACTGGCACTGCATTGCACACTGTGACAGCATAAGTATGCAATCCAGCTGAATGAACATCACAGTTCTTCAACACTGACAGTACAAGTTATGGGTTGAAATCTGACAACCACCGTCATAGTACCAATTCCCAGACAATAAAACTTAACGAAATGAAATGATCAACTTACTGACATTTCTTAAAATAAAACTAAATGTCACTTTGTGTTCAACCAACAACCAGGCCAAGCACGAAGCCCCAACTACAGATCAAATGTGTGATGGCACATAAACCCAAAATCACATGCAGTTACAATTACCCCTTTTAAAATCCCCTGAATCGACAATAAAGTACCGTATATTCTCGAATCTAATCCGCACCCAGTTTTTGGCGACTTCTTAAACGAAAAAAAGTTAGTTTGCGATTCTAATCCGCACCTTTCCTTCAACCACCCCTTGCCCACGGGGCGACTGATTGAATAATATTGGATGTTACCAATGCGTTAAAATCTGACGCTACGCCTGTGGCCGATGAGTCATACCGATAGAGGCGGGGCCTTTCTCAACAGACGTGCGCAATCTCGTCTGAAGCCAGCTGAGCCTTAGTTGTTGAAACGTGGGAGGTGCTTGTTCCAATTTGTCGTGTACCATAGTTATGGAAGAGGGACACCTGAAATCTAAACGACTCTCATATACGGCAAAGTTCAAACGTGAAGTTATTCGGTGCGCAGAGGAGAATGGAAACCGCAAAGCCACTGCAATTTTTGGAGTTGATGAAAGCAACGTTCGACTATGGCGGAAACACAAGGCAGCGATCAGCGGGTGTGAGGCGTCACGAAGGAAATTCACTGGACCCAATTATTATATTATTATAATAATAAATAATAAAATAATAGATTATTGTATTGTATTGTTCTTACGGCACGTACAGCAGCTCAATCATTTTTCCAAAATCCAGCTCTAGACCGCGAATCTAATCCGCATCTGATTTTTTAGCCCTCTAAAACTGTAAAAAGGGTGCGGATTAGATTCGAGAATATACGGTATATGCTTTTGTACCTATACCCTGTAATATGTATGTATATTATAAAGAGTATATATTGTAGAAGTAAAATAGGGTATAATTCTATGCTTAATTCTGAATAGAAACCTAAAAACAATAAAAGAATAAAAGACTCTAAACCAAGAATATGCAGTCCACATGAGCAAGTTACTCCTTTTTTTCTGCATAATTTTTAGGCAATAATTTTTATATTGAATTACTTTAACTCTTGGTGGTCATCAGGGCATCTTCTGGATCAACATCAATATTGATCCAGAAGATGCAGGGACAAGCTTGGATGATGAAGAGAGTCATGGATTAATTCATTATTGCCATATTTGCATGCCTCATGTGAGACCAACATACCATTGCTCATTAAGTCCAACACCACCAGTTTTTCCTGCAGTACTAGAACTGATCACTGTTTCTTTACTTTTAACACCAGGTTAAGTAGTTAGCTTGTGTGTAGGAGCCATGTAGTATGACAAATATGTAAACTTAAACACAGCAGAATGACACTCAACACAGCATGATGAACACATGATACACAATACACACTGTGAGGCACAGAAGCAGGCAGGCATCACACTCACTCCAGGCTTATGCACACTAAATGGCATGGCACACAGAATCTCCTGCCCTGTAAAAACTTTTATTTTTCTACTTTTCGTTTGTGAGTGCATATAGTTGAATTCATGTGAGTTAAACACGCACATGATGTGACTTGTACTCATTTCTTCAAAAAATAAACTCTCATTTACAAATTTACATTATATCAAATATTGTGTGAGATTTTTTATGTGATTCCTCATTCTATTTTCTTCATAATAAATCACTGAGTTATACACTGAGTTGACATACACCCTCATCTTTGTCATTAGCCTTCTGCATTGACACTTTTCAATCACCCGACCACCCTCTTGTCCTGTTTAGGTCAGATAATAGGTACTCTACTGTATTCCCCTTGGGGGAAATACATTTTAACAGCACACCCAGGAAAATCTTAATACTAGGAAATATAATGCTAATAACTGGATTGAGACATGAGTATTGAATCCTCAATAAAAATCTGCTTCTTACTGAAGGAGCCTCAAGCAATGAATAACAACAAACAGACTTACCACCCTGAAATTTCCGTAATGCTTCCCTGAGCTCAGGGACAGACTTGAGGCATTGCACTGTGGCATTCATGTAGCAGGTGTTCCCAAGATTTGTAAGCCCTGCTGGCATTTCCAGCTGAAATAGTGAGGAAACAATTCAAACTTAACAGATTTCAATCTGGGTAACTTGGGGACTGCCACATACTGAAATACATATTCTATTAACCAATAAACATGCAAACTATCTAGGATTACTAGGTTTCTGAACTCTGTCTGTCATCTAGTACAGACACATCACCTACTTACACACTTTCAAGTTAAGCAATTTCAGACTTACACAATTTTCCAATAACAATAAAAATATTAAAATAAAAGGATTTTGGCAATGGAGTTCTGAGGACCTAACTAATGCATTAGGAGTGTGTCTGTATTGCAAACTGAACACAGCGTTTTAGAAATTAGTTCCTAGAATGGTGCATTCTGCTTACAAAATTAAACAATGGTCAAGTCCAGAAACCCCATAATCTTAAGTGTAATATACCATCAACAGAATCCTTTCAAATTTACTTATTCAACCTATTTGTCCTTACAATTTTACCAATTATTCCTCAACATATCTCACAGTGTTACAGGGCATCCTTGTTGTCCATGGTCAAACAGAACAACAAAAAGTGCAATCTTAAAAGTGAATCCCCTTTAAGAAGGGAATTTCTGCCAATAAGAAATAATGTAAATATGGGTTAATGAGGATGGAGTTAGTGTGTACAGTACTTTTTATAAACAAATTGTGCACAAGAGTTTGTATCATGACCAGCAGAGTGGAAGTAAATGGCAGATGCATGTGACATTGAAGCCACTTCTGATGGAAAATTTGTGGTCCACATATGTGTTCCCCAGAAGTCCAGAAAATGTTTACATATAGTTCCTAAAACAATCTGGCCCTGCATGTGGAGAAAGGGATATAGAAGACTGGGATAATGTGGAACCCCACACTTATACCACGCAAAATCAAGTCCCTTATACGGCACAGCATGCTCTCCTACCCACCATTAAATTCAGAAAGGTGAAGTATAATTTTGTCTTGTTTAAAATTTAATTTCCCTTTCCTCCTGTTTAGCTTGTGAGCTGAAAGAGCAAAATCCATAACTTACATGCTATGGGTTGAATTACTGGGGTTTGATTTCCAAAAGGGACAAGGATTTTTCTCTGTCACATTATACAGAGTGGTCTGGAGCCCCTCCAGCCTACAGTATGACAGATTGTAGCAGTTCATTCACAGTGGTAGTGGTCCATACGAAGCTGACCAGATATTTCGGTCTACTGTCAAGCTTAATAACGCATGCAGCTGTACATCATTCTCCCGTGTACACCTTCATAGCACGGTTATGCAGAGGCACAATTTTTTATTAACTGTCTTCTTAAATATGAAACCTTATAGCCTTATAGGTGGCTATCGACATTTTACAAGAAAGTTATGCCTCCAGCTTCAGGGTAGAAATCTAAAGTACTGTCTATTTAACCACAAAATTTTGTAACCTAATGAAGTCTTCTCAGGCAATCAGCCATGTCATGAAGCAACAACTACCCAAAAGACTTCGCTGCATTTAATTGCCACAGAAGTATCCAAACTTATACCACTTTTTTAATCTTTAATCTTTAGGTACGCAGATATACCTGACAGTGCACACACACAAACATCGATCTGTAAACATTTACGTAACATTGACCTTTTAGAGGCATGGAAACACAAAGCGAACAACTTTTCAAAGTTATAAAAACAAACTCCAATGTCCAAAAGAAATTGAAAGAAAGAGGATGAATACTATTTTAGAAAAATTCATGGCATATTATACACATTAAATTAGAATTGTAATGAACATTGGATTAACTCACCTTCGTATAAACTGATCATTCCAGTGCGAAGAAATACAAGACTGAAGTGTGCCTCACGTATCAATATAAACTGCCTACCATCTCTATTTAAAACTATAGTTTTAACACTCATCCTATAATTTTACACAACTTTTATGCATTTTAACATAAGTTTTTATGACATATATTGTAAGGGAATGAGATCTCAATCCCACATGCATGTAATTCTTATATGGTTCTTGATAGTGAATAGATCCGATGCTGGCTTCATTGAAAAGCCAAAACTAGTAACCTGGATATTTGTAAACTGTGTTGTGCATGACGGTGGGTTGAATATATATACTTATACAAGGCGCATCCAGAAAGTACGTACCATTTGGCTACAGAAAAAATATACCTGATGTAAAAAATTTTTATTTATTGTCATCAAATTCTATATACCTTAGTCTACGTTTTGACATACTCACCAGCCACATTGAGGCACTTGTCATAACGGGGCACAAGGTTTTGTATGCCCTGTTCACAGAAGTTGGCCGCCAAACAAACGTGAGCCATTTCTCAACGCTCTCCTTCAACTCATCATCGCTGTCGAACTTCTTACCGGCAAGAAATCTCTTCACGTGCAGGAACTGATAAAAGTCTGTAAGCGGGGTAATCCACCAGTTCCCATTCGAATGAAGCAAGCAGCTGGCCTACTCGAGCCGTGGCGTGTGGGCGAGTGTTGTTGTACAAAAACACAACTCCCGCACTAAGCATGTCGCACCTTTTGTTCTGTATGCGCACCGCAACTTGTTCAGGGTTTCGCAATATGCTGCTACATTGATTGTCATGCCTCATGGGAGGAATTCAACCAACAAAATTCCGTCTGTCCCAGAACACGGTGCACATGATTTTTCTGGTCTACATCGTCTGTTTGGCGGCCAACTTCTATGAACAGGACATACAAAACCTTGTGTCCCATTACAAGTGCCTCAATGTGGGTGGTGATTATGTTGAAAAGCAGACTGAGGTATGTAGAATGTGATAACAATTAATATAAAATTCTGTACATCAAGTATTTTTATTTTATAGCCAAACGGTACTTACACTCTGGATGTGCTTTGTAACATGGTAGGTCGGCTACAGTCTGAAGAAAACTGAACTACTGTTGAGTCAATGAAAGAAAAGACCTGGATTTTCCCATCCACCTGACTAGTAGCCACCAGCCCTTAGCATACGTTCCCATTCCCACCTGTTATACAATATACAAGCGCCCTCTCTATCTCTCACTCACTCCCTCACTCTGCTTCTTCATTTGATTTCATGAAGGATATGAAGGGGGAGGTGTGCATGTAGGTACAGTGGGACAGCAGGTGGCTGACTGTTAACTTCCACCACAATGTTGATTCTTTAGTTAACTCGGCTACAGAAGCAACTCCAAGTTTACTTACAGCTGATGCTAGTTCACCCTCATTCATGTCTTCAACAAACAACGGTTTGTCTGTTGGTTCTCTAGGAACATCTTCTTCCTTACTGCCCATCAACAAGATAGTCACACCCTATCAACAATCACACAGCTTCAAAGCAACATATTTTAACCAGTCATTAAAAACACCTATCACGATTTTTTCTATTAGATGCCACTAGCAGGAGAATGTGGTAATTTTCATAACTGTCTTTGTAGCTTAGACCCTAGAAGAAGCATACAGTATGGTACAAATAGGAAATAATTTATGAACCATTAACAGGAAAAATCAAGTCACTCCCTGTCGGGCCACTTATGTTGCACACACCAACACTTTCGCTATATAAGGAAGGTAATACAGGAACTATCAATCACAACTGAGATTTTCAATTATTTAATATCGCAAAAAAAAAATCCACCATTTTATGCCCTTGCTGCTTATCACAGAGTTTCGGTCATCTACTACACAACAGAAATTCCATATCATATATACATCGTATGCATCATACATACAGGTAGTGTCAGGTACAGACAACAATTTACAAATATGTAAAAAGTTTTCAAGCAGCAGGTTCCACTTTAGTCCGTAAGAGATTGCACGTAAGACACATGTTAACTGCATCCATATGAAATAAGTGTGATTGCCAAAGTATGACACATCACGACATAAAACTGAAATTTGTGAACTGATACCTTCATGGGGTGCTTGATGGAGATGCAGACACCACATTCATCTGTTTATCAGTGAAGCTTGGTTTAAACTCAGCAGATGTGTGAACTCTCAGAATGACAGGTTCCTGTGTTACTCCATGAAGCACATATACAGGATGTTAAGGTTGGTGTGTGGTGTGCTACGAGTGCAGATAGGATTATTGGGCCTTTTTTTTTACACTAAATTCACACTGATGTGTAGTAACACATTTTGACAACATATTATGAATACCCCAGAGAACCCACGAGTTTTTTTTCACGAAAATAGTGCAACAACCCACACCGCAAACAATTTTATAAATGTTTAATGTATTCATTACTTACTACATGCTAAATATGTAATTACTTAAATAAAAGTCATACCATCATAGCAGAATATATTTTTCTCAATGCTTTCTTTCACATCATCTTCAGTGTCATGATTATCACCACACACAGTATCCTGTAACATGCTAAAATTTGCAGTAGGATTATTTGGCCCATTCCTCCACCCCCGATAAATTCACATCAACATGTTACGCACATACTGACATCATTTGTGTTATGATGGTATGATCTATAATTAAATTCTAAATCCTATACATCACTGACAATGTTTCCCGTGACAAAACAATAAGAAGGGGATAGTGGCCCCCCTCAATAGCCATATCTCAACTTATGCAATTTCACTGTGGGTCAAGAGTAATAGCAATAATCTCTGCACTGAAGACAATCTGAACGAAATCAGTCAGGACATAGTGTTTTCAACTTCACCAGCATAACTTTAATATGGAGTAAACATGTTTGTTATGTGTGAGGCTTGTCTGTCTGAAGGAAACAATTTCCAGCACCTTCTTTAAGTATTGTGATTAAAAATCTAACATTAACTGCAACACACTGAATTAACAAGTGTGGACCCTAAAACTACGGAAAACTGGTGATCATTGCACTGCCTGTCATGCAAAACAATCTAAATGTACAGTGATGTTTGTGGCCATTTTAAGAATTTACCCTGTACTATGTCAGCATCTGAATGTTACAGCATACCAGTCAGGACTCCCATTCTGCACTGAGGTTCAAGATTCACATCTTGGGCTAGTAGCCTTCTCTCTTGAATGAGACTTTTCAATTTCCCTCAAATCCTTCAGTGCCTTAACACATTCACTGCCAAAGTCGACTATGGTCGATTTAAGTATTTATGTTTTAAGTTGCCAGCGTCGACTTTAGTCGATCTAAAGTTTACTCTGCTCTTTTGCCTTAAATAGGCCATGCACACAATAAGTTCTTTCAGGAAACATATTTTACATCTTTATTAAAACCTAGCTGACAACTAGAAAAATATATATGCATTTTATATATAATTTTATACATAATTATATTTTATAATTTATAAGATGACGCAATAGTCGTTTAACATTCCAAAAATCGCTGGCAATTTAACACTGTCGGGGATTTAAATGCCCGGCAGTGAACGTGTTAACCCTTCAGAGTACAATGGTTACTCTATGTACTATATGTTTTAACATTAAAGCAGGGGTACACGAATCCCAGGCACCATGTCACCAAGGCAACTAAATTTTGTATGGCAGCTCCTATATTTGTGGATCCTCAGTATGGAACTTGCCTCATGTCACCTTTCTGACACCTGGAATTTTGAGGTGGCTTTTACATTTGGGAGAATTTGTGGACCCTTGCATTAAAGTATCCTGCATTTTTGCCACACACTGTATTTATGAGTGGCACATCCTGATCTGGAGGTCAGGTCTAAGGGAATGGTACAATGCCACATCGTGTACTGTTCTGCTAAACCTGACCTCCAAATCAGGATTTGCCACTGGTATTTATGTGTTTCATATATCCTCACAATAAACAACAAATATTTCCTTAAACAACATTAACTGGTCGGCCTTTGTAACTAGGGTATCGTGTTTTCAGTCGGGTAGGAACTAAATATTCAGAATAATTTACATAATTTAAGGCTCTACCGGCAAAAACCACTTCCTTTCACATTCTTTACAATCCATTATCCCCAATTATCCTTCCTTTAATACCACAGCACCTTGAAGAGGTACTGCAAATAAAGCAAAACACAGGCATTAATTTACATGGAATAATTGAGAAATGTCACAGGCTAAGGGTAATTGGCACAGACAGTATTTAAATCCAGTCAAATCCCTAATTACTACACAACAACTAAAAACAAAACTATTTTTAATAAAATAACATTGTTTTTATAACTAAAAATAGTAGTGTTTGACCAAGTTGTCTTATGACAATTAAGTTATAACAACACAATGGGATTCTGTCATTGAAAAAGAAAAAATCCCTGACCTTAGATCAATATTTTCCTCACACTCATAAGTTAAATTTGCATTACATTACATTCTTGTTTGCTAAAGTTAGCACTATCTTTAACACAAGTTTTGTGAGCAACATCACATCAGATGATATCTCTTGAGTACCGACAAATACTAAACACGCCCACATAGATGGGAACCATATGATTTGTTTCCTAGAGAAAAACAGTGTCATTTTTGGGAGAAAATCCTGTAATTTTTTGCAAGATGGTGCATTCCCTTATTCCGGTATGACCCTAAATCTGCAGTGACCTATTCACATTGCAAGTCAGACTTACGTTCTCACATGTATAAACATTAACACATTCACTGCCAAAGCTGACCATGGTCGATTTAAGTATTTACGTTTTAAATTGCCAGCGTCGACTTTAGTCGATCTAAAATTTTCTCTGCTCTTTTGCCTTAAATAGGCCACGCGCACAATAAGTTCTGTCAGGGAACACATTTTACATCTTTATTAATCCCTAGCTGACAACTACAAAAAATAAATGCATTTCATATATAATTATATTTTATAATTTATAAGATGACGCACTAGTTGTTTAACATTCAAAAAATCTCTGGCAACTTAACACCGTCGGGGATTTAAATGCCCGGCAGTGAACGTGTTAAGAACGCAGTCTTCCAGGATGATATGCAAAAAGACAGACAATGCAGGTTTCCCCAAACACTGGCCCCTATCTACCAAATTACCATAATGCAATTGCAACATACATCTTTCAGTTTAATGTTTCCCCAGTCTGAGTCTTTAAGCGTTGTTCCCTTAAGCATAACTCTCTGCCGCTCAGGCTGCACTCCTGTAAGAGCAAATAGCTGCGCCTTGAATACCAATGGATCCTCATCAGTATTTAGTTCAATATCTGGGTAGTTCTCCTTTCCCCACTTCACTTTCACTGAAAAGTATCAGATTTATAACAAAAATGACATTACAAATCAATGATAAAACTGCAGTATTATTCCAAATAATTGTGATAAATCACAGAACAATAATTACAACAAAATCAAATCATACAAAACAAATATTCTGATGTTACATATCCTCTTCAGTTGAAATTAACTAAAAAAATAACTCTCTCTCCCTAATACCAAAGCCCATCACTGAACATAATCCTAAGCAAGTTCTACCCACATCCCATCATCAGGTAATATTTGCTTATGATCAATCCTTATATTATACTCCCATCTCATTTTTTGTTGCCATGTGTCCATTTTCCAAAAAGTTCACACAGTCTAATTAAATAACTTGAGAATCAATTAATACCCAAACTACATAGTTACAATGAAACTCACTATTAGGGCTGAACATGTAAGCCCATCTACTAGGCCATAATCAGTAGAAATTTGTGACTGGGAAATAAAGTTAGTATAAGCTATGTGTGTTAAACATAACTGTGTCACATTCTAGTCAAATCCACAGAATTGTCATTACTATAATTCTTATATGACTGCTGAACTATGGTAATATTTTGTGCAACCTGATGTTCATGAGTGTGCATCAGCAAACACTGTGATACAATAGCCACTGAGAAGACAGTAACACTCAGAAAGCAGATTTGCTTACAAACTATAACAAACAAATTTCATGCTGCAGGGTCCTTCCTGAAATGCTAATAGACCCCTTGGCTAGTAAAGAAACTCCCCAACTTTTACAGAGCCTAAAGGTTCATTACCATATTCAACGGCCACTGGTTCCTGTTCTGATCCAGATGAATCTGGTCCACCCACCCAATTTCCTTAACATTCACTTCAGTATTATACTCCCATCAATTACAACTATGAACAAGTACAGAGCTCTCTTCTGAAGCTGTCACATAGCCACATAAAAAAATTGCCCGCTTTTTTACGGAACCTTTAGGTTCATTACCAGCATCATAAAAACCTGCCAAAACCCTGCATAACGTTTTGACATAAAGTATATTAAAAAACACAAAATACATAAACCTACAATGTCGTTCATTTAGTTGGTTCCAAAAACAATGGAATCCAGAAGCCGTACATATAAGGAATAGTTAAGATTTGTATCGCGTAAAACACACTAAAAATAAAAGATAATGAACAGCGTTGTTCAGACCGCGTGATTATCGTGTTCACATTGCTTATATAGCACAATGGGAATTATCGAGTTAAAAAAGATACATAACCATATTTTAATGTGCCCCTAAGAGGTTAGAGTTACCTTTGTATGTTGGCATATTATATGCAAG
Organism: Reticulitermes speratus; assembly: GCA_021186555.1. NCBI lineage: Eukaryota > Metazoa > Arthropoda > Insecta > Blattodea > Rhinotermitidae > Reticulitermes > Reticulitermes speratus. The sequence continues at coordinate 4,528,972 of JAJKFL010000004.1, forward strand.
TTTTTCTCACAAATTACAAAGCTGCAACACTTCTTCCTTTGCGGAAAGGAAAGATGCAATAGATAACTGTTCACGCGCAGAGTATGTTTTAAAATCATACACGATTTACAATTCTAAAAGTAAGCAGTCACCATCACTGCTCCCTAGACTTCCTATGCAGAATTTTCTCACGTTTGGGGCAGTACGAGACAAAGGTTTTTATAACCTTCGGCCACTTGGAGATGAGTGAGTTTTATTATCTTAGACTTGGTTTCCGCCCATCCCTCAGAGATGGCGGGAAGACGATATGTCATTAAATCGACAAGTCGATATACTTTTCCGAAGTACTGAATAGCATCATACATACAAAAGATAAACTGAAAATGAAAAACTGTTTATCTGAAGAACAATTTTACGAATAATATTAAAAACTGAGAAATTTATACGAACATTCTTCAACAACATTGTCTGTGTTATCAACATCATTCAGCTTACAATATTATTGTATAATATTTGCCCATGGGCAAACGTTAGTTGTCCATAAAATTGTTTTACTTTAACTCCATTACTCAAGTGGTGATGTCGAAGTGTGTTTTTCAGCGAGGGGAAAGAAACTGTAAAGTAAATGGTATCAACGTTTAAACTATGAGGTATCATAGTTCTCCACAACCTTTCAACTTTGCCACTCCAGAAATTTTATGTTAAGCATTCATTTTATATAAGGAATTGTAATGCCTCAACAAGTTTCTTGTGCCAACCTGTAGTCCGAATCTTTGTATTGCAAAGAACACCTAGTTAAAATTACATTTAATTAAAAGTAACGTGTGGGGAAAACAAGTCTCTGTCGTGAAGTGAAAGCTATGCATATCACATTATATTCACCGTGCATCATGATAACAAATCACAAGATTAAAACCAACATATGCACTGTATTTTCATACACAGAGTTTATTGCCCCTACATATGTTTCGGCTTTACTTGGATATCCCGTACACTAAAGACAAGACTGCCATGAATTTCAAACCAACATATATAAATGTAATCTTAAAAGCTTTTTAAACTTTTTGACCTTATATACTTATATATACATATAGCATAAATACGCAACTATTCCCAGGATTTTATATGCTTAAATACTGGTATTATGTGTGATATAAGAGACGTTATTAGATGAACTAAAGGATGTGTAGTACGTGTAAAATTGGGACCCCCTTATGATGGCTTCGTGAAGCCGAAACATATGTAGGGGCAATTGACTCTGTGTATGAAAATACAGTGCATATGTTGGTTTTAATCTTGTGATCTATGAATATCAGTTTTTGGGCGTCAGTGTTACGTAGCAATCAACGATAATCCTGATCAAACACACTTCTTGATGCTTTCATACAAAGCATCCAATATCAAAATTTCTTACCTAAAGGTCACCGAATTTACAACATTCTATTTCCAGTGTTTTTACATATGATAATTTTGAATTATTGGTGCCGAATTTCGAGGCTAAGGTTAGGTTGGTAACTCCTTTTATCCCAGCTTTCTTAGCGCTTCCCGTATGTTGTGCAGTTTAAAGCAGGTGTTAACAGCACTGTCGTGTCATTCAAGTGGGCACGTCTTCTCTGCCAGCAATCGAATACAGCACACCCTGCTCCCTTTACGCAGGTGCTGTTACCTGGTGACAGTAAACAGAAGTAGGAAGCGTCGTGCCATTGTTCACGGTCATTCTGATGTTGAAGTTTCTGCGAGCCGAAGACCACCAGTGCCTCCGCAATCAGTGCTGTCTCTTCGTGTATGACGGTTGGATGTATTACTCGAGTGTGCTCTGGCGACGATAGGTCACACTAAAGGCGAGTGTCGTTTGTTTGCACATTCGTGTGTCTTCATATTCACTGGCGAACGATTTGTAAGAAGAACATGAATTGTTGAAATCTTTAGTGTCTCATTGTTCAATCGTGGTTTGTTTAGTAAACATCAGTGGGGCTCAGATGTGTAAAGCCTGTGTTAAAGAAGCTGTTTTTATTTTGCTGCTTTAATCCACTACCAGGTCTTCATATTAACAACAAAAAAAAAACAGTGGTTTCTTCTTCATCATGATCATCGCTGGTTGCTAAGCAATTGTAAGGTGAGTGACCTTATCCTAGGCGCTTCCACTCGCGTAGTGCATGCACTATGGCATAACTAAATCTAACAGCGGAGGAAAACTATTGAGATAAACCGACTGATTCTTTCGAAATGAATCTACTTTCCTTCACGAATACTTTTAATTGCCGCCCTTACGCTGAATGTACCCTGAATATAAACAGTTGTTTTTATGTGCTCCAAGTGTCCTGTAGCAAGTCCCAAAGCCACCGTGACAAATCGTGAAGATGACCATCAAAAAGATGAACACAAGATCCGTAAAATATCGTATTCCTCGAGACACGCGATGCACTGACCTTGATTTTAAGCATTGCTTATCGGTGTCTAATAAGAACAAAATGTTCACACTTATTCTTTCAATAGCCCGTCATTTACCGATACATTCTCAATTTCATGAAATACTGCTGTGCATTTGTTAACCACTTTTACAGCAAGTGTATTTTAGAATCCACATTCCGCAACACATTCTACTTTTTTCTGGCAATAATAAACGACGTGTGAAAATTGACTGCTGATCGTGTTTTGACATCTAGTGTGGATAAGAAATTTAATTTCCTAATTTAATATCTAATACAGACTTACAAATGTAAAGAAGTATACAAGTTAAGGAAAGTGAAATCTGTCCCTGTTCACACCATGAAAGCTTATTATACGGAGAGTAGAGGTATAACTCCATTCATTGTTAGCCTGAACACTAGGTGGGAGTGAATGGTAAACTTCACGCCCCGGCCGCTTTACCCCCGGGGGTAGAACCCCGGTACCCATTGATTGGCAGTCTGGGTGGGCCACAGATGCGGTCTAGACTTTTTGGAAAAGAGAAAAATCTCTTTGACCTGCCGGAAACCGAACCTCGAAGCGTCCAGTCTAGTCACTATACACACTACGCTCTCCCGGCTCCAGACAACAATGCTTAATTAATCATTGTTTATGAAGACGTATGGTGGAGTGAAATGGAAGCGCCATACATCCATCAATCTCCTTGTCAGATACTGCCGAATATTCAGCTTCACGTTCCGGCAGCCTTATCACCTTCAAAAAGCCTTCGGTACGTAGTAGGTAGAAGGCAGGTCAAGGCAAAACGGAGGCGCAGAGAATTACTCCGCCTCTGTCGGCATAGAACACTGGTCATCGCAATCACTTTACAAATCAAGCTAGTATATGTACCTCCGATTACATTGACATAAACACATATATACATAAATATATTCTGTGTAGGCATATAAGACAAATGCATAAATATACGCATCTTATAAGCTCATAAGACATTACTGGGTCTAAGCCATCTGAATGGCTCAATCGTTAACGGCGAAGCGTGTGGCCTTTGAGTAACCTACCCATCAGACACCGGGCACGCTCCAAATCAGTTTCGCTCAACCCGTAGTTCGCGGGCAACATGGTGCCCGCGACACAGTGCTATGTTGCCTGCGGAGACTTTTCGAATGGAAGAAGTCTTTTAACCTTTTCCTTGGTAAATCCGAGATAGAACGTCAAAACAATTTTGAAAACTTGTGGAGACATACATTACATTATAATTCATTTTGTTAGAACGTGCTAAAAATAACGACAACCTAGCTTATATAGAGAATAGCATTTTTTTATATTTTTTCTGTTATCAGTAATCTATATTTTTATTGCACATGATGTATAGAAAAAACACAGATAAAATTGTTTATATAATTACAGTGTACTGATTCATTCTTCATTCTGTGTATTGAATTTGCTGCCCGCAAGCAGAACAAATTTTACTGAAGTTTCCCGTACCACATAAAATGCTGAACAGGCCTCTTCCAAATAAATTTAGCAAATTGTGAACAAAATAGAAATTTTCGTAACACAACAACGAATATTAAATTGTTTTAGTGTTAAAATTATCTTGCAAATTCGTGCACGTATCACTTGCAGTATTAGGACTGATATTCAATGATATTTAAAACAGTTGTATAGTTTTCACCTAAAAACAGCCTAAGGATATGAGGACCCTGTCGGAATCTAGCGAAACGACTGACAGTTCGGTGTTTGTGCTGCAAGAAGGGTGGGGTTTGGGGAGTTCAAAGGTTATCTGTCGCCTTTGGCTGTCTGTCACCACCACTGAAAGGGGAGGACTTAACACGCCGCTATGGGACATAAGTTGTCTTTTTTTCTGTTATTCATACCGTGCATATTCTTACAATTAATACAACAACCACCTTATACACTTAATAAAATACATTCATAAACAAGTATAAAACTCCTACATGTTTCGGCACCGGTGTGCCATCATCAGGAAGTTATTCAGACACAAAGGAGTACATGGAAAACACGCCAATTAAAATTCTAAAATACACAGAGTTAACAAGCATAAAATTACAATGTTGTAATAGTAAAAGTGAGCCATTCTAGATACAAGTTCACAGTTGTTTACGCTCTGTATACAAACATCTGTCTCGATCTTATGTGAACCCAAGAGATCTCTTCCACATGGAGCGTGTGAAGTGTGTCGTGTCGGAAGGTGTGTACTGAATGAGTGAACGCATTCATTCAGTATTAATTATAAATTATCCTATCTGATAATTGATCCCAATTTAAGACTGGCACTGAAATGTATTTAAAATAATGACGCTAGCTGAAATTCTAGAATCAGAGTCACTACAGGACAAAAAATAAATACGGTTTTGCAGCTTTTAGATCATGGACTTGATACTTGATACTACCGTCTATAATAGTTTTTAGTGACTCTAGAACTGTGTTTTATAAAAACATCATACACGACTAGACTTTATATGCTCACATGTAAGTGTGTTTTACATATGGACATAGCATTTTAATGTAGTGTACCCCTGAAGATGGTCAGGTACCTGGCCGAAACATGTCGGGTTTAATGTAATACTACTATTAAAGTTTTTAATAGTGATTGTGCATCTAGTTGGTTCTTGATTTTTTGAAAAGGTTCTTAGTTTGACGCTATCCGTCCCGTTGTGTATATAGACTTACATAAATAACACTACGTATTGCGTCTGACACAACCTGCATTATTTTTTTTTCAAACACTACATTTTTCGATCACGTTATTTTAACATTTGGGTTGTTTACCACACCGTTCGTGTTAAATGACACACCACCAAGATTACAAGTTGATTGTAATTTATATTTATATTTTATATATTTTATATCATTTGTGGGATCTCGCAAAATCGAAACATGCCGTTTTTTAAAGAAAATAAATACAGGTTGTGTCAAACGGAATACGTAGTGTTATTTCTGTAAAAGGTTCTTAGGCTCGTTCGATTTATAGCTGAGCGCCTTTTAAAATCTCTGGGTCCGTTCGTTTATTCGTACGTACGAGTGTAGAACTCGAAAATATTTTATATTTTGTGAACTCGAAAATATCCGAAGGCGTTTTCATGAAATGTTTATATTTAATAGTTTAACGGAAGAATGCCCAGTTATTGTAACTTAAATTTAGATTGAATAATTTCAACCACGTTTAGACTTTGTACGGGGCGATGGAAGAAGTGAAATATGTGTGCTCTCACAATAACATCCTGTCGTCACAAATATGTAAACGAAAGTCATAAAAGTCTTGTTTCAGTACTCCTCTCGCACTTTAACAGCCAAAAGTCAGAGGCATATGCTTCCACAATAACATCATCGTCACAAATATTTAAACTAATCTGTTACAATCTTGTTTCAGTATTCCTCTCGCACTTTAACAGCCAAAAGTCAGAGGCATATGCTTCCACAATAACATCATCGTCACAAATATTTAAACTAATCTGTTACAATCTTGTTTCAGTATTCCTCTCGCACTTTAACAGCCAAAAGTCAGAGGCATATGCTTCCACAATAACATCATCGTCACAAATATTTAAACTAATCTGTTACAATCTTGTTTCAGTACTCCTCTCGCACTTTAACAGCCAAAAGTCAGAGGCATATGCTTCCACAATAACATCATCGTCACAAATATTTAAACTAATCTGTTACAATCTTGTTTCAGTACTCCTCTCGCACTTTAACAGCCAAAAGTCAGAGGCATATGCTTCCACAATAACATCATCGTCACAAATATTTAAACTAATCTGTTACAATCTTGTTTCAGTACTCCTCTCGCACTTTAACAGCCAAAAGTCAGAGGCATATGCTTCCACAATAACATCATCGTCACAAATATTTAAACTAATCTGTTACAATCTTGTTTCAGTACTCCTCTCGCACTTTAACAGCCAAAAGTCAGAGGCATATGCTTCCACAATAACATCATCGTCACAAATATTTAAACTAATCTGTTACAATCTTGTTTCAGTACTCCTCTCGCACTTTAACAGCCAAAAGTCAGAGGCATATGCTTCCACAATAACATCATCGTCACAAATATTTAAACTAATCTGTTACAATCTTGTTTCAGTACTCCTCTCGCACTTTAACAGCCAAAAGTCAGAGGCATATGCTTCCACAATAACATCATCGTCACAAATATTTAAACTAATCTGTTACAATCTTGTTTCAGTACTCCTCTCGCACTTTAACAGCCAAAAGTCAGAGGCATATGCTTCCACAATAACATCATCGTCACAAATATTTAAACTAATCTGTTACAATCTTGTTTCAGTACTCCTCTCGCACTTTAACAGCCAAAAGTCAGAGGCATATGCTTCCACAATAACATCATCGTCACAAATATTTAAACTAATCTGTTACAATCTTGTTTCAGTACTCCTCTCGCACTTTAACAGCCAAAAGTCAGAGGCATATGCTTCCACAATAACATCATCGTCACAAATATTTAAACTAATCTGTTACAATCTTGTTTCAGTACTCCTCTCGCACTTTAACAGCCAAAAGTCAGAGGCATATGCTTCCACAATAACATCATCGTCACAAATATTTAAACTAATCTGTTACAATCTTGTTTCAGTACTCCTCTCGCACTTTAACAGCCAAAAGTCAGAGGCATATGCTTCCACAATAACATCATCGTCACAAATATTTAAACTAATCTGTTACAATCTTGTTTCAGTACTCCTCTCGCACTTTAACAGCCAAAAGTCAGAGGCATATGCTTCCACAATAACATCATCGTCACAAATATTTAAACTAATCTGTTACAATCTTGTTTCAGTATTCCTCTCGCACTTTAACAGCCAAAAGTCAGAGGCATATGCTTCCACAATAACATCATCGTCACAAATATTTAAACTAATCTGTTACAGTCTTGTTTCAGTACTACTCTCGCAAATGGACTAAAAAATTCTAAATATGAAATCAAATTAAATTAAAATTAAAACCAACTAGATGCACACTCACTATTTAAAAAAACTTTATTAGTAGATTAATTAACCCGACATGTTTCGGTCAGGTACCTGACCATCTTCAGGGGTATACTACATTAAATTGCGTAGTCCATATGTTAAAACACACATAAGATATGAGCCTATAAGGTCTCGTCGTATATAAAGTTTTTCACAAGTCGCTAAAAATCACTAAAAACTTTTTTAAAAAAGTCAACACTTGTAATCCCACAATAGTTCCCCTGAAGATGGTCAGGTACCTGACCGAAACATGTCGGGTTAATTAATCTACTATTAAAGTGTTTTTAATAGTGAGAGTGCATCAAGTTGGTTTTAATTTTAATTTTAATTTATACAAGATGCACGGTGAATACAATATTAAATGAAATCAAATGTTGCACCAACGTTCCTCAAATTCCTTTTCTTTAATCCTTAATGTAAAATGAGCCTGTACATAATCAATGCATACAAGCTTGTTTAACAGCATGTGGCCCAAAATATAATTCGTTACTCTGTGTAAAGTGTTCAGTTTGAGATACCAAGTTTTCATGGATGTGACGCCGTGTATGTTGGTATATCGATACCAACTTCCCTCCAGTACATTGTTACCCATCTGTCACATTACACGACGTAGACAAATATTCACAAGGGGTTCATATTTACGTAACTTTGCGCCGTGGTCTAACAACTGTAACATTACGAAATTAGGCAAATGGCTTTGGTTTCTCATGCAGACAGGTGCAATGAAATTGTCTGTGTACTTACTTAAGAATCACGGCATGAAGGAATATGGATGGGGTTGTGTAGGTACAGCTCCACTCATTCTTAACCTCTGCATTAAATGGAGGTGAGTGGTCAGCTTGACGACCCTGTCGCTTTAACCCAATAATCTTTGGATAGGAGGCTGAGTAATTTCCAGAACCGGTCTGGGCGTATTAGAGAAGGCAAAACCCTCCGACCCCTGACAGGAATAAGACTTTGATTTCTCGGTCGCCCAGCCCATAGCTCACTCGCTGTGTCGACTGGAACCGAAACTTCCTTCACGTCAATAAAAATAATCCGCAAGTGGATCCTGTCCCATGTTAAGCTAAGATAAAGCTATCCCTGGACAGGCCCCTAGGGCTGCAGGAGATTGAGGCTCCCAGGATTTTTAGCCATTCGGCACATGAAAATGGTATGGATATCAGCTCTACACACCGGCTGCCTTATCCCCCCCCCCCCCCCAAGACATATTCCTGGTACTCATTTCTGATAGAGGATGAGTCGATCCCAAAGCCATAGTGTGGCCAGAAGGATTAAGTCAATAAAAAAAATCCAACGACCCAATCGGTAATCGAACCCGCGACCTCCGGCTTGTAGCGCAGTGCCTCAACGAACTGCGTCACCGTCGTTAAGCCCTGTTAAATGTCCCTGAAGTTCCATTTTAAGATCATGAGCAAACAGTTGTGTAGGCGTTCCGGCTTCTTGCGGACAGCGGTAGACAATTCCCGTATGCGGAGTTGAAAGATAAGATCTCTCTGGCAATGGAACACAATGGTCAACACTGGACAATTTGTCTGATGACGTCATTTTGTCACGCGAAGGCATTCCGATCAATGGGCATTAACAGCATGCAGCACTTATCCCGGGTCACAAAGACGTTGCCAACAACAGCGTCTGGAGCCACAAGAACTCTACTTGCTGGCCGCTACTGAAAAGTGTTCCTGGCAGCGAGGGTTTAGTTCCAATGTCTGATAACTAGAAAGTGCCTTCACATTACTGGATAACATCGATTGACAGTCGATTACCGGAAAGTCCCAGGTTCGAATATCAGGCACCGCACACCATGATCGTGTGGGTAAAGTTCCTGCTTCGTTTTCTGTTGAGGGGAGGGGGATATGGAGAGTGGTGCCGGCTTCAAATCTTGGCCACAAGACCGGCTACTTTAAGGTCCCTTCTTTAGCCCCTCCAGGACAGCGGTTTAAATAGGCCACGACCGCATCTTTCTACGTCCTTTTCATTATTCACTATCATACCAACCACTCTGAGCTACTAAGGCCGTCGTTAAAGGACTCACAAGTATTAAATGACTACGAATTTAATCTCACGCTGTATACCCACCTTTATGAGTGACGTTTACAGTAGTTTTCTCCCAAATCCTACGGTCACATGCTATGACAGCACAAGTGGACCTCCAAGTTACGCGGTAATTACGTTCTTATATAACGCATCGCAACGCAAAAGGCGTAATTAGAAGACATCCCCGCCATTAGTTCTACGAGTAGGTTAAAAAATGAGAATTACCTTATATGGACTAGATATATTGAATGGTAAACTGCGATATTGTGAGACTTTCTGGCGAAATAGACCTACTGTTGTAAAAACTACAATAAATGGAGCGTTAAATACTCAATATTGCATTATTTACATTAAAAGGGTTGGGCTTATTTGTTTATTATCATTTTGTTACAGCATGGTCCAAAAGTGCCGTTTTTGATGTGTTAATGCAAGTAAATTGCAGGGGTTAATTTCAGGAATTTGTGATATTTCTATTTATTTTGGGCCTTTTTTCAAGAGATGAATGAACCTTGCATGTACATGCAGAGCCGTGGCGCGTGTGTGTGGATTCTTATTGAGGATGAACGCCTCGTTTATAAGGAAAGGCGCTAACAGAAGCTGGGTATACCAAAGTGTTACTGTATCCCTGACAAGCACGGTTGTTACGTCTGACGGTCTTCGCGGCTCATACTCATGAACTTAAGTTGATACAGCGCTGCTAAACAAATAAAAAAAATAATTTCTGATGTTAACTTGCTACGTGAAGTATAAATATACGGAATTAAAGGGCTTGGAATGCCGAATGAAACTAAAGCCGGGTTCTCACGGGGCGTGAACTACGCGCGTGAATCACAGTTTCGTGGGCCACTACCCGTGTGAACGCGGCGTCGTGGACCTTGCGTGTGACGTCAGCAGTCCACGATCCTGTCGTGGCAGGATCAAACCATGTTTGATTTTCAGTCGTGGTAGTGGCGTGCGGATGTAAGATGTCGCCAGTGTGATTTACGCGCGTGGTTCACGTCCCGTGAGAACCCGGTTTAATTCGCATGACAAGCATGTGGAGATGTAGCTGCACGATGATCGAGATATGTAACGCGCGGCTGAGCAGCGGACACGTGAGGACGCATGTACTTGCGTTGTCAGGACCGTGTTCTGTTCTGTAAGCTGACACACAAGTGACACGTGAGGACGTTTGAACATGCGCTTGAGGATTATGTTCGTGCACCTGAAGACACGATTCTAAACTGCTTTCAATGTGCATTTTCTGGCCTGCATTGCTTCTTGTAAAATCCTATTAACTTAAATAATACTTTCTTCTAGAATGTGACGCCATTTAATCTGATAGATATGTACCGACGTTTCAGAGGAACCTCCTGCCTCCATTTTCAAGGTTGATGAATAATTCGCCAGGAAATTACGCGAAGCGTTTGGCAGGGTGCACCTGGAGAAGACATGTAGGGCGCATAGAAACGCGTGACATATAGGAGTGCATAGAAACAAAATGGGGCCCTTGATATGGACATTTTGCAGTGTAAGAAACAGGAGAGGAAGAAAGTAAAACATTATATTTATATACCGTATAAGGGAGGAAGCAGGTTCCTCTGAAACGTCGGTAGGCATATATATATATATATATATTATATATATATCTTCCAAACTACACGACGTCACATCCCAGAAGATGTCTTCGTGGTCACCGCAGGGACAGCCTCTAATCTCGCACAACTTTGAATTAAAGCTAGGCGATCTTTCTTGAAAAGTTTGTAATAAGAAATTCTCTGCTTTGGAACCCAAATGTTTATCGCTTTGTTCACACGTGTCTGGCACTGGATCCAGTATTGAGCCGACTGAATTCACGCCACACTTTTAAAAGCTATCATATATATTAATAGGGTAAGGTCAGTTTGCGCATATGATTAATGAAAGTACTGAAGGACTTACATACATACATACGACTACATCATACATACTATATATACATATACTTCCATGATCCATATTTGTAAAGATAAGACAGACATTTACTGGAAATGAAAGCTTATGATTCAACATTGATGGCAATTTCCTTTGTTTTCATTAACTCCCTCTCAAATAATTGTTTTTAACAAAAAAGCAAACGTTAAAAATTGATAGTGCTGTCTGTAGAGGAGGCCATGGGAAGTACATGAAATATGCTAGCTCCCTTGGCCTTCGGTAGTGGCAGCACCGCACTGCATAGCAGAGTTAGTTAGCGGCTCTAGAGAAATTAATCCTTATGTCCAGAATTCAGTTATTTCCATCAGCTCCTACCATACCCTTCAAACTGTGCAGAAGACGATTTCCGATCACAATCGCCTTGGCTATGACAATAAATTTGGCTTAAAAGTGTTGCAATATATTCTACCATTGTATGTCTTTCTCCATGGCCAGCTCTATGTGGCATTTTCCCGAACCTCTTCATTTGACAACGTCGTTGTTGCAATTATTGAACGGCACCGACAACCTACAGAAAATGAGAGATTGATAACATTATATGTTTAACATCGAGAAATGTTTTAAATTTTCAAATATATAAATAAATGTGTGGGGCCGTGATAGCGCAGTCGGTATAGCGACTCGCTACGGGCTGGACGGTCCGGGGATCGAATCCCTGTGGGGACGAGATTTTCCGCACCCGTCCAGACCGGCCCTGGGTCCCACCCAGCCTCCTATAAAATGGGTACCGGTCCTCTTTCCCGGGGGTAAAGCGGCCGGGGCGTGGAGTTGAACACCCACCCTCATCTAGTGCCAGGGTTAAAGAAAGAGTAGAGCTATACCTCTACTCCCCCTCTGGGCCTTCATGGCCTGTTCTAGGGAGACCTTTACCTTTACCTTTATAAAGAAATGTTCGTTGATAAAATATTTTATTGCTTCTACGTGCGAATTATTCGCACGTGTACAAGTAGCTTCTACAAAACCAGTCTTAGTATTTATCAGCCAGTTACAATTACTTCCCCTAAGTGATCCCTCTTCAAGAAATTTTCTAATGTAATTATATATTGTAAAACGTAAGTATTTGATATATTATATTATTATTATTATTATATTATTGTCAATGAGCCAGGGCCAAAGTCTTGTCCCGTGCTCAGCTGTTAGGAAATCCCTGTATATCATGGACAGCGAAGATGCTTTATAACGCAGACTAAGAATGTTTGAAAGCGCGGTGATGAGGGGAATATTTGGACTTAGTGTCACGAGGTGACAGCAGAGTGCAGCAGGTGCAATGTGAGGAACGTTGTGATCTGCATCGCTCGCCAAATATTACTGGGATGACAATGGCAAGTAGGGTGGAATGGGCGGGGCGTGTGATAAGCGTGCGGGAGTAGGGCAATGCTTACAGGAGTTTGGTGGGGAAACCTGAAAGAAAGAGGACTATTTGAAAGACATAGAAGTAAGTGAGAGGTTACTATTGTAAGGGACCTTAAAGAACTCTGATGGGAGGGTGTATCCTGGATTAATGTGGCTGAGGATATGTAACCACTGATAGAGTCTTTTTTAATGCGGTAATTAAATTTCGGATCCCATAAAATGCGGGTATTTCTTACCAGGTAAGCAACTATTAGCTCCTCAATAGGGAATCAGCTCCATGGAGTTACTTGGTTAGTTAGAAGGTTAATTTTTTTCTGGCACGACAGCCCCTAGTGGGCCAAAGCCTCCTCTTTGTTGAGGTTTCCACATCACATTCAGACACACCACACTCGGTACAACTCCTCTGGACGGATGATCAGCCCGACGCAGAGACTTCTACCTGACAACACACAACACTCACAAGAGACAGATATCCATGCCGCCGGCGGGATTCGAAGAATGTTATTTTACATAGCCAAAATAACGTGTCATTAATCGATATTCTGGGCCTGTTAAATTCAGTCCATGTTTAATTTCCCCACATTTACATCTACTTTGCCCAAATGTACCCTTCTTTCGAGTTTTCAGACTAAATATTTATAAAAATAAATTGTTAACTGAAAAGCTTGTAGACTATAATTATCATTGACAGTCGCAGAGGTTGTTCAATGACGCTGTGTCAACTGTGTGATTAACGTAGAATGTTAAAGAAAATTAAATCGGTTGCCTAATCTGCTACACTTTATCCGAAAGATATTAATGCAACTGACATAACTTAGAGGCTAGATGCCTTGAGCTTATTGTGCCATGCTTATCACTATATCCCACGGAGTGGCGATATGCTGCACGCGATGCTTCTATATATCAGGGGGCTCTGACTTTAGATTGCAGTGTTGGCTACCTATCAGGCGCAAAATTGAATATTCGCGGCCCGGATACCAGGTCAGCAAGAAGTTGCGGCGACCGTGGAATAAAAACAAAAAAAAAAATGAAGTTTTACACAAAAGAGCCGTTAGTGAAATGGAACATTTTTATGTAAAGAGAACTGTTGGATACAAAAGTACTGTCATGCCAGCTGTTACAGTGACTGACTTATAAATTCACTGTAGACTTACAAGGTCTTCCTCGGAAAGCTAATAGTGACTCATGTAGGCAGAATCTTCCAGCTTCAAGAACAAAAAAGTTAAAAGTGTCCCTGTCCACGCCATGAAAGCGTACTGGGGGAAGAGACGTATAGTTCCACTCATTCTTAACCTTGGTAGCAGATGGAGGTGAGAGGTCAAATTAACTCCGCTTCCATTTTACCCCCGGGAAATAACTGTGGTGGCCTTGAATAGGTGGCTGGATGGGTTCCAGGGCCGGTCTGGACGATTTTGGTAAAGAAACATTTCTTGCCCCTCTCTTAATTCGACCCGCGACCTTCCAGCTTGTAGGCAGTCGCTATACCGTCTCCCATCTTCCAGCTTCATAGGAACTAACAGACCTGAGGTGGTTAGATCCTGTCTGTCATCAACGGACACACATGAGGTGGCAAAATTACTGAATCTTTCCAGTTGGTCCTTAAAATAAACTGTCCTTTAACAAATAAATGGCTTATTCATTTCGACGACGTTTCTATTGTTTATGGCCGTGACGTCACATAGCGATGATCTGGTTGCCACTCAAAGCAACGACGATTGACTTCAGGCTTCTTTTGTAGTGCCATAGAGAAACCGGTTAAGAAAGTCTGGCAACCATACTAGAGACGGGGAAACTGAGAAAAAAAAACAGGTCGAAAGAACTGTGTGGTTTTTGTCGTCTTGTTCTTACTTTCTTTATTTTTTTATAGCTCTACTCTTTCTTTAACCTCGGCACTAGATGGGAGTGGGTGGTCAGCACCACGCCCCGGCCGCTTTATCTCGCGAAAGAGACTCGATACCCATTGTATAGGAGCCTGGATGGGCCGCGGGGCTGCTCGGGACGGCAAGGAAAATTAGTGCCGAACTTTGCACTTTGTTGTATGTGAAACGGAAATGGCGTAACTCTTACGACGTGAACACAACATGGTAGCTGTAATTACGCGAGTCTTATCTGCCATCTTGCTTTCTGTCCCAATGTTTGAACATATGTTCAGACTACGTTATACTATCCTTGGAAAGAACGTTAAGTCGAAGAGGCCCTAAAACTTACATGTATATTGCACCAAGCAAATTTACTGTATGCTGTTCGTTAAGTACAACGAATATTTGGCACTGTATCGTTTATTATTTGCAAGAGTCTCGGCTGGAAACTGCCATCATCAGGCGAAAATGTCATTATTCTAAAAATTGTTGCAATTGCAAAATATGTGCGTCATTTAAAATAGACCTTATAAGAGTTTGCAGTAACAAATGTATGAAATAATTAAAGTGGATGATAATTGTCACTTTGTTGAGTTTTTACGTCTTTTTCAGTTACGTATTTATTGTTATTAATTGTTAGTTGTTAATTTATTTATTATTTATTGTTAATTTATAGTTGTAATGTTGCCCCTTTTTTTTTGGGTCTTGTGGAGATGTGTTCTTTTTTAGAGTTCTATTACTCTTGCGGCTATCGATGCACAACGCACTGGTAGTTTGGTTGTATAATTTGTTGTAGAGAGGAGCATACTGTGTGTTGATTTGTGTCGTGTATGAAGAGGTAGAGAGGGGCGTAGTTGGTTGAGGCACTACGCTACAAACCGGAACGTCGCGGGTTCGATTCCCGATGGTGTCATTGGAATTAATTCCTTGACATAATCGTTTCGGTCGCACTATGGCCCTGGGGTCGACTCAGCCTCTAACAGAAATTAGTACCAGGAATATTTCCTGGGGGGGTAAAGGCGGCCGGTGCGTAGGGCTGACAACCTTACCACCTTTATGTGCCGATTGTCTACAAATCTGGAAGCTTCAACCTCCTGGGCCCCTCAGGGCCTGTCTAGGCCTGTAATGGGGTTGCTTTACTTTACATGTAGAGGTAGAGTAGCTGATGTCTGATATTAGTGATGAAAAATGCACATTCATGTTGCAAGAATTTTGAAATTAATGATATTTTCTCTTGATGGTGGCAGTTTTCCGCTGAAACTCCTTTCAAAATATAAATGATATAGTACCAGATATTAGTTTGGGTTTGACAAGAACATGCAGTAAATAATTAGATATTTTACTGCATGATGCATATACAGGGTATACACAAAGAATGGTGCGGTTTACTATGTAATTAGTATGGACACCGCACCATTCTTTTGTGTATACCCTGTATAGGCCTGTGCTATTTGTATCCTGTCGTTAGGTATATTAGCAGCCAATTTGGTATATATAGTATCAGTATTTGGCAGCTGTAGACGAGAGTAGGTAGGTGAGTATGAAGTGCCTACCTCTGCTGAAAAATGCCCATAAAGTACCTCCAGAATAGAGGACCTTTTATTGCATAAGGTAGGGGTCCTCAAAATGTTCGCTGGCCTACCACTAAATTGAATGTAACAATATCAGTATAGTAAAGTTTTCTTTGTATTTAAACAAAACAAACTGAAATTGGAAAGATTGGCTGAGAGCAGGGATGACTTATAAAATTTTGCCAGCAATGCTGCGTATTAGCGAATATATGTGGCTTAAGGTTTATTTATTTTTAAAAGGTTTTATTATTTTTATACTTCGATTATTTATTTAGGCCGTTTACCAGTAAAAATTGGCGTACCGCTACGATACGTACCAAAATTTGAGAAACCATTGGACGATGTACTGGTACTCTAACGAAGTTTGGTATCTCGTATAAACGTAGTCTCTTTAAGGAAACTTTCAAAATACTTGAGTCGGGTATTTTTGGAAGTTTTTTCTCTGAGAAAATATTTTGCTTCTGCACAGGTGCACATAATTTTATTCAATTTAGACTCCATATTCAAGATTGAATAATAGTGTTCCTAAAAGCAAATATTTCCCCATTAAAGTTTCGAAACACTTTATGCCAGTACAAATATAAAACACGGCAGAGATTATTCCTTTCGTATGTAATATGGGACCTATTTCCAGCGGTACGAGATTCATATCCTGTTACGAGTAACTGTTTTTGTCATCTCCATCCCTGTCTCCGCTCCTGCAGTTAGTACCTTGTCCATCAAGACTCCTTTCCAGAGGAAAGGCGATGCTCTTTCTCCGGGACTAAAATGATCACGACATGAAGCAAATCAATCGCGTGCTTCTACTAGGCTACGGACTAAACACCTGAAGACTGGAGTTCGATTCTCTGTAGGGGAAAGAGAAAACTCTCCTCTCCAAATCATACAGGCCGATTCTGGGATCCATCCAGCCTTTTTTCAATGAATAGAAGGGACTCTTCCCGGGCGTGCTAATCGCTGCTCACATCCATCTAATGCCGAGTTTAATGATGTGTGGAGCTGTACCTCCGCTCCCCCATATGCCTTACTGACGTGGAGTTAATCCAGTCCCAATGTTAAGGATCTATAGGCGTGTGTGCACGTCGCCATTCGCTCTCATGCTGTGGTAGTTAATTAAGCAGAGGGACATCTTTGCACCGTTGTCAACAGTGAGCACAGCTGAACTCTACGGCAAGACAACCAATAGCCAGTCGTCCTTTTCATCTCGCAGCTTGCGAGGATCTGAGCTGGACTGGATTCCGCAGGATCATTACACACTTTTTAAAGCTTCTTGTTGTTTATTCAAATTGAATCTCCTGATTTATGACGCCATGTATTAGGCCTATCATTACTGCGTACACAACCGTTATCAACCGGAAGATGGCAATTTAAATTTCACTGCCGTGAAAATATCAATTCCTGGATGTGCAATTTTCATTTCACTGTTGTATCATTTGCCTGATGTCCGAATTGTAATTTTTAGCACTTTGTACTCGTGCATACTCAATACATTTTCATTTCATTGTTACATCATTTGCCTGAAGTCTGAATCACAGTTTTGAGCACTTTGTATTCATGCACGCTCAATTCATTTTAATTTTCCTGTTACATCATTTGCCTGATGCCCGAGTTGAAATTATCAGCTCTTTGTACTTAAGCACTCTCAATACATTTTCTCCACAGAACAGTAGACAATCTCAAGCTTCTCTTTGCCATTTATAGAACTGCATATAGAATATAAATGTTGTTATATTTTCCTACAACGCCTTCATTCTATGTGCTTTCAGATTAAGTGGTAAATACCGTAAAACACACGTATTTTATTGAAAAGAATACTTTGACAATAAAGTAATTTGTTCAGTGAACAGATGTGTTCGATGGTCTTTACCACTGACACAATTTTACACGTAAATCAAAACAGTGTGTCCCATCCTGAGGCTGTGTGATTTCCTCAGTCTGGTACCCAGGTTTTATAACGAATCGCGTGTCTGTAGACATAAGTGTCAGTTTAATTTTTGGTTTCTGTTAGTCTGTTTTCTTTCCTCGGCAGCAGACATGTTTTATAACTACCTTTCGTGCTTGTGCAGCTTCATATCAATACATTCCTGCAGAAAATGCTTTGCTAGGTTGGTTACTGAAGAAGAGAGTCGCCTGTAATAAGGCAGACAAATATTTGCCACACCGCGCTGGGCGCTCTTGCGAGATGACTGGCACAGTACTGTTCACCGGTCACTCAACCTGGCATAGAGTTGGTCGCATCTGTTGGCGGACACCTGTTGGAGGCCAAGATCATGAAGTAACTAACACATTTACAGGGAAGAACTCATTAAATGTACGAAAGTGCACTATTACATATTGCTGTAGACAGGTGTCTTTGGTTAGGGTTTCTGTGAGGCAGTGTTTTCTTTCCTAATTTGGAAGGCTACCCATCTACGTAACAATAGTCACACCCGGAAGACCAGGCTTAATAGACACCGCCGTGAGAACCTCAGATGTCACAGGTGTATCTTGCCGAGAATCTTAAACGGTAAGAGTCCGCTTGGAAGACCTACTTGTAGATGAGAGGATGATAGTCAATGGATCTAGAAATCGAGGTGGAATGCTGTGTACTGGATTGATGTGGCTCAAGGTATGGTCAGGCGGCGCAATTGTATGAACATGGAACGGTCTAAAGAACCTTCGTATTCAAAATAGGAGAAGAATTTCTTATCTATCTGAGCAAATATCAGCTTCTCAAGAAGGTCTATGCTCAGTTGAGTTAGTTTGCTTTATGTGCGTTTGAAAATTGTTCTCTCACATGAGGCGAAGAACACAGATTTTAGGGACATTGAGAACGGGCGTTGAAGGGAAAGTTTGGACCTGAGAGGGAGGGACTGACAGGAGTATGGAGAAAAGTGGGTAATGTGGGGCGTCGTTGTTTGTATTTCATTCTGTTAATCTGGAGCTTGAGTAAATGAGGATGGTCTGGGACTCAGTGTGATGGTGTGGATTGGTCACACATAGGTCTTTGTCAGTACAATGGAAATAAGGTGTGATGGTGTGGATTGGTCACACATAGGTCTTTGTCAGTACAATGGAAATAAGGTGTGATGGTGTGGATTGGTCATACGTAGGTCTTTGTCAGTACAATGGAAATAAGGTGTGATGGTGTGGATTGGTCACACATAGGTCTTTGTCAGTACAATGGAAATAAGGTGTGATGGTGTGGATTGGTCATACGTAGGTCTTTGTCAGTACAATGGAAATAAGGTGTGATGGTGTGGATTGGTCATACGTAGGTCTTTGTCAGTACAATGGAAATAAGGTGTGATGGTGTGGATTGGTCATACGTAGGTCTTTGTCAGTACAATGGAAATAAGGTGTGATGGTGTGGATTGGTCATACGTAGGTCTTTGTCAGTGCAGTGGAAGTAAGGTGTGATGGTGTGGATTGGTCATACGTAGGTCTTTGTCAGTACAATGGAAATAAGGTGTGATGGTGTGGATTGGTCATACGTAGGTCTTTGTCAGTACAATGGAAATAAGGTGTGATGGTGTGGATTGGTCATACGTAGGTCTTTGTCAGTACAATGGAAATAAGGTGTGATGGTGTGGATTGGTCATACGTAGGTCTTTGTCAGTGCAGTGGAAGTAAGGTGTGATGGTGTGGATTGGTCATACGTAGGTCTTTGTCAGTGCAGTGGAAATAAGGTGTGATGGTGTGGATTGGTCATACGTAGGTCTTTGTCAGTACAATGGAAATAAGGTGTGATGGTGTGGATTGGTCATACGTAGGTCTTTGTCAGTACAATGGAAATAAGGTGTGATGGTGTGGATTGGTCCCAACTAAGTGTCTGTCAGTTCAGTGGAAACAGAGTGGAAGGGTGTGGGCTGATGCCAACTCTCTGTCAGTAAAACGGGAATAAAGTGTGAGGGTGTGGATTGGTCATAGCTGTCTTTGCCAGTACAATGGAAATAAGGTCTAACGATGTGGATTGGTCAGAGCAAGTGTCAGTTTAGTGGAAATAGAGAGTGATAGTGTGGATTGGTCATAGTTAAATCTTTGTCAGTCAAATGGAAATAAGGTGTGAAGGTGTGGATTGGTCATAGATAAGCCTTTGTCGCTAGGTGTGAGGGTGTGGATTGGTCATAGCTGTCTTTGTCAGTCAAATGGAAATAAGGTGTGAAGGTGTGGATTGGTTCAGTTGTCAATCTGGCAGTGTTCCATATCATTAGACATTCCTACTTACAACACGTCTATATGCTGCCGCTGTAGCAAGGGATCCTTATAACAGACCTCTTAAAAACTGCCTTTTCTAGGCGCGTTTGCAAAATTGCGAAAAGCGACTCTCAGCATTGTCATGTCTGTCTGTCTGTCCGTCCGTTCGTCTGTCTGTCCGCATGGAACAACTCGGATCCCACTGGACGGATTTTCATGAAAATTGATATCTGAGTATTTTTCGAAAAATCTGTCGAGGAAATTCAAGTTTCATTAAAATCTGACGAGAATAACGGGTACTCTACATGTGGACCAATATATATTTGTGATCAAATGTTTCAGACAAAAGTTGTAGAGAAAATCAAAACACACATTTTATGTTCAATATCCTTTTTTTTAAAAAAAATCGTGCCTTTCTGAAATAATGTGGAAAAAAAATGGTAGAGCCAGACAGGCCACAGATGAAAATATAATACGGCGCATGCACTTTGCATGCTGGATAACTAAGGCTACAGACACGCACTCAGAACATGTAATACTCATTGCCTTTCCACGGCAACAATGGTTACACGAACGTGCCTCAATGTTACGTTTATACCTACATTGCCTGTCTTGTTTGTACTAAAACAAAACTGTTGTCTCCATTGTTATGCTTTATTGCGTGTACATGCTGCTTAATGCAGGTAATGTGCGCGTAAAAGAGAGATGTGTCACTGATGTAATGAAACTCATGCATAGGAGGAACTTGCCTCTGTCTGCCTGAGAAGTTTTATCTGCGATGCTGTGTATGTGTAAGTCCCCGCAGTGATATCCTGCCGATTTTTGTTGAATTTAGTAAATATTGCCATCGTATGAAGGATGTTCTGTTATATGAGCTGTGATCCCGTTTAGTTTTATACAAATTTGCCGACGTTTCGCAAGAAACATCTGCCTCTATCTTTACAGCTGTTTTGAAGATGGAAACACCGGCAAATTTCTACCACAACATACATCACATTCCAGAGTAACCGCACTCTATAGTCACGTCCGCTAGTGCCTCAAATCTCACCGCCCACATCGTAACCACATCATGGCGGTATTACCACATCGCAACCACAAATTAACCAGCTGTTCATCACGGCGGTGTTACATATGTATGTGGTAGGAACAGCATAAGCTGGTATAACACTTATCAAATTTATATCAAAGAAGGTAAGTTAAAGCTATCCCTATACAGGCCTGGACAGACCGCTAGAGTTCCAGGAGGTTAAGGCTCCCTGGATTTCTAGACAATCGGCACATGAAGGTGGCAAGGTTGTCAGTCCTACACACCTGCCGCCTTGACCCCCAGGAGATATCACTGGTAGTCATTTATGTTAGAGGCTGAGTCGACCCCAGGGCCATAGTGCGGCAGGTAGGAATAAGGCAATGAAAAGTCCCAATGACCCCATAAGGAATCGAACTCGCGACCTTCCTGCTTGTTGCGCAGTGCCTCAACTAGCTGTGCCACCACGTGCCCCCGTATCAAAGACAGGAATAGAACAAAATAAGATAGGGAACAATTTAATAAAAGCAAAACCCAATAAAGAACGAAATTAAAAGAAATAGCGCAAAAGGAGCGGAAAATATGGAGTGTGAAACGAGCAATAAAATGCGAACTAAGAGGACACAATTGCACAAAAAGCCTTAAGGCTGTGGTGCGGGGGCCCTTCATAAAAAAAAGAAAGAGGACACAACGTAATAACAAGTAGACGGCAACATTTCCGAATTTCTGGTTAGACAGAGCTGCCCTCTGTGAGAAGTTTCTAGAATCCAACATTTCTGCTGATACAGAGCGGTGTATGGAAATATGCTTCATTTCTGCAGAGAATTACGTCCTGCCTCTAAGCATATGTTAAAGACTGTGCATCCTTTCCTGAAGGTTTACTTCAAAATCACGTCTCGATTACGTAATATGTACAATCCCACGATCTTTTCCTTTATTCCATGTAAGTCAGTTGCTTAGTATTTATTATAAAAGGGTAATTATGTTTGTTTTGTATTTACCTGCGTTGGAAAATAGTTACAAATAAGAGCAGAAAATGGTAAAAAAAATGGCAGCGGCACGTAAGTTGAGTCTGTCGATATTGCCGAAACTTTTCAGGGTAGAATCACTGCCAAGTGCACATCGTTAATCTTAGTAATAATTTACGTAGAGGAGTAGAGGATGGTAAGAGTAAACGGCAGTAGAAGATATGACTGCGTATATGCTGCAGTTCGCCTTTACCGGAAATATTTTCTAGACAGCAACACCGTTTGGTGAATATTATTCTAAAAACTTTAGTAACTTAGAATAAATGTTCTGTATTTCCAACATTTTTTAAGTTATTGTCGGAAGGAGGGCGTTTTTGGCAACATTTTTAAAACAAATTTCCGCTGAACGTCCAACGGTCCTTGTGCTGTCCATAAATCGTGGTTTCCTTTACTAAATCACATAAAATTCTTCAGGTTTCTGCATATTTTATCCCCATAATGCTCTGTCTAGGGGGAATATTTAAAACGATATTTATGTTATACATACATATATCTTCATCCGTAACACTTTCCACATCCTGAGGTTGGAGGGGTTGATTGAATTTTATGGCCGCCACGGTCTCCTGACTTCACGTCCTTGTGACTTACTTCACGAACCGCGGATACTATCATGCTGACAGTCAGCTAGCACAGTTATAAATGTTATATTGCCATAAACAGTGGCCGTATTGAATGGCATTAACCTAACTGCTATGATGCCACGTGGCGTAGTCATATTGAACTTATAAACACAGAACTTCTTAGGGGCTTTAACATTCTTACAGCCGTGTTGCTGAAGACTCAAGTCTTCATAAAATTTCCTAGATGTGTAACAAAGCCTGTTACTTTGTAGTTAGTAATTCGACTCTGTACGAGTTTACGTAGTAGCAACAGTTCACAGACACTCTGTACATACGTCGCATTTACTGGAACGCACTTTTGTGTTATGCATACTCTTTCATTCTGATCGATCTTATGTACTTTTAACATATATGGCAAAACACGAAGCAGAACGACACGTGACAGTGTCGTAGTTGCAGTGTCTGTACAGGGCATACACAAAAGAATGGTGCGGTTTCAAAAGTGAATAAAAAATTTATTTCTCACCTTACACGGGCACAACATACACCGTCAGCGGCGGCAACTGTCCACGTTTCTCATTTGGTAATTACAATCCTTCAATGTATGCACCCTGGGTCACACGACACACATCCACACATCAAACTCATCCCAGACCCGGTGTAGCATGTCCGCTGTAATGGCCTGCAGTGCATGCGTTATCCGATCACGAATTTCATGGATGGACGTGGGCAATGGTGGTACATAAACGCTGTCTTTAACGAACCCCCAAAAAACTAAATCGCACGGTGTAAGATCTGGCGAATGGGGTGGCCACCTCTGGACACCTCAAAACGGAGCACACAGAAAGCCTTCTCCTGCTGCAACGCCATCTTTGAAACTGGCCCCGTGGCCATGCAGTAAGCATGAGAAGCGAACTGCTGGTAGAGCATGAGAAACTTGGACAGTTGCCGCCGCTGACGGTGTATGTTGTGCCCGTGTAATATGAGACATAAATTTTATATTCACTTTTGAAACCGCACCATTCTTTTGTGTATGCCCTGTATTTATTCATTATTCGACATTTCCCGACCAATATCGTGACAGAAGGTGTGATGTCATATAACCAGGGATTTTTTTTTTGTTTTGCTCAGCAGAAAACTGCGAAATTTCAACCGTGGATTAGTACGATATTTTGAAGCCTGGTATTCCTTTAAATAATATTGACGAGTTAAATCTTCTATTTACAGTAAATGCTTTATTCCAGAACGTCGGTAAATTTTTAACAAATTATATTCCTTTACATCCCAGAAGTCTGTCATCTTCGATGTTGTAGCGATGCGTGTATCCGTTCTGAAAGCTATAATGACCTGATAAAGAAAGCAGAGTCATGTATCAGGATTGCTTTTCTCTTTGTCTTCATAGACAAACCACAATAATAACACTTAAGGAACGTATGCTCGTTATTGTAACGGGTTAGTAGGACACGTGCGCGAGCTTCAATTCGATTGAAAGAAAAACGGTCGCCGTATCAGGAATTTAACCTGGATATTTTGCTCTCCGTTCTGTCCCTTGGACTATACATAAAAGATAGCAATAGGATAGCAACACGATGTATGCTTTACTGTTAGTTGTTACAGACATACCGCTTATTTCATGCCGTATTGGATCGGCCCACCGGCCCATAAACTGTGTAGGCAATGTTTTGTCAAAAATTGCTGGAAAATAATAAGCTGCAAAGATCTACATAATTATTTCGTTTAGATTTACTCAGTCAATTCTTATAATCATCCGGAATTTACAATTGTATTTAACGCCGTTTTCAGTAGCTCAGATAAATGATTTGGAAAGGTATTAATTAATTATGAAGTGGAAGAGATTGCAAAGAAAGCGATTATGGCTTAATTTTTGGTACTGTCTAGGACTCCGCATGGAGAAATTGAGGAAAACCGCAGAAAATCTGTCACGATAAAGGCAAATTTATTTTCGCAGTTTATTTAAAATGCCGCCAGTTAAAGGTAAAGGTAAAGCTCTCCCTAGAACAGGCCATGAAGGCCTAGAGGGGGAGTAGAGGTATAGCTCTACTCTTTCTTTAGCCTCGGCGCAGGATGGAGTTGGGTGCTCAGCGCCACATCCCAGCCGCTTTACTCCCGAGAAAGAGACCCGGTACCCATTTTACAGGAGGCTGGTTGGACCCCATGGTCAGTCTGGACAGACGCGGAAAATCTTGCCCTCACCGGCATTCGATCCCCGGACCGTCCAGCCTGTAGCGAGTCGCTGTACAGCCTGCGATCTCCAGGCCCCCAAGATGCCGTCAGTAAATCAGGTGAGGGGCCGTGCCATGGCTCAGGCGGTTAGTCGCCGGCCTCTCACCACGGAGGCCCGGGTTCGATCCCAGGTCAAGTCCATGTGAGATTTGTGGTGGACAAAGTGGCACTGGGACAGGTTTTTCTCCGAGTTGTCGGTTTTCCCCTGTCAATTTCATTCCAATGGTGCTCCATTACTTGTAAAACTTGGTAAAAAAACTGCTCATCCTCATCACAGGGGTTGCACAATAAGCCTTAAGGCTGTGGTGCGTCCGTAGCATCAGCTGCGGGGCCCCTTCACCACAAAAAAAAAAAAAATCCGCACGTACGGCGGATGACGACGACACAAAGACATACTGAATCCTGACTTTCTTAACGTCCATAAAACATTCCGTCACTTGACGCTGCTGCATCTCCAAATTACCTTAGTTCCATTTTGATAACATTTTCTCCGAGGGGTCCGCAGATTTTGAAAAAATCTAGGAGCCACCTCAACAATCTAGGCTATAGAAGGGTGACGTTAAACAAGTTACGTACTGAGGACCCGCAAATATTAGGTGCCACCGTGCGAAATGTAATCGCAGCTCAGTCCTCCCTTCCACACCGTAATTCTTAAGTTGTATTTTTTCAAGCTATGAATTTTTGATCCATTGTACTGTAACTGGCTAAATGAGCTCCATGCAGCAGAAACCTCAATAAGCTGATAGTTGCTGAGCTAGTCAAGATTTTTCCCGCCTTTATTGGAACCCAAATTTTGTTATCGCATTTACAAGAGTTCGCCACTGGCCGATGTCCTGAGACAGTTGTATACAAGATGACGGATCTTCTCTCGCCGTGAAGGCTGGTCATATTCACCGACGTGCAGATGTGGGCTGCATGTTTCTCCAAAAATTTTTTTTTCGATATAGACGAAACTGATGTCGTAAACTTGATGCCGTAACCAAAACCTATCAGACCTCACACAGATGAACTGACGTTTGCATCCTCACGCGATCTTTCTTTAAGATCAATGTTAATACTGTCTTTGCAAGCTCGTCTAGATGCCCCAAACTCTCTCTTCATTTGAATTTCCGACCTAAATTTTGTATGGATTGTTTGCATTCGCCATACCTACTAAATGCCGCTCCCCCGTCTTTTCTTACTCGATCACTCTATATTAGGGATGTCCAAACCACGGCCCGACTAGTTCTGCTATGCGGTCCGCGGCCACATTTTTAAATTACGTACACTCATACTGTAAGAATTACGCAGTATTTTAGGCGGTTAAACTTGCCACTTATTTTGACTTTCACACGTGAGGCTCATGAACATGTACACAATAACGACTGTTGCCCTTTGCCAAAAAATGTTTAACACCCCTGCTCTATATAATTATTATTATTATTATTATTATTATTGGAGGTGGTGGTAGTAGTAGTAGCAGCGGCAATAGTAGTAGTAGTAATGTTTCTGAATCCCATGCCCCCTGCCAGGTACGTGCTACATGGTACAGTACATTGAACTCACAGTCTCCACGGCTGCGTTGGTATTACTGCAGCACGAGGGCAATTCTTGTCTCTAAACGAGCAGGTCAATGGGTCGGAGAGAATATGCATGTTCCTCTTTCAGAATAAGGCCACGTTCAAGCGTTTTAATTGTCGAATGGATAAATGCCATGGGAACAAGAGTTTGACATGAAAAATAGTAATTCTGAAACTAGTAGTTCTTTTTTTTTTTACGGCAGTATTTGGTGGGAGAACAGATGTGTGAATACACAGATCACACAGTTCATTGTCAGGTAATGTGGAACAGCATTGTACCGCTTTGTTAATTTAGATGGTGCATAACTCTCGGTGATGAGACCGTGTAGGGGGACGCTGTTCTTACCTACTGGGTAACAGTTCACTGCATGAAAAATTACCAGCAGTTTTCTACATGTACAATTAGATCTAATCATTATTGTTTTATGCAACGACTGATGTACTCCATGATGAAAAACCAGTAAGGTCCGAAACTTGTACGAGTGTAGTGTGTTTTTTTGAATATCTTATTGTTAATTTGTGACAGTTTAATTACATTTGTTGGTTGATATTAAAAAATCGTCTTAACATTATTTTCCTATCTGTTTGTCTTTCTTCGAAATGGTCGTTTTTCGAAAGTTTCTTCCAGAAAAAAATCCCAATGTGATTACTGCCTCCCCACTGTAGCCACATGCCCAACACAACAATCTTTCACTAAACTAACAATATTACGTGACATATTTAAATCACGAAGCATATCGTAGTGTAATTACAGTACATCGAAAAGTTACTTCAACCCTATTGCTTCAAATAAGAAGGCGGATAAATGAGTCTGTGGTCAATTACGAAGTGCTGACGTTGTACAAAGACCCAGTGCCCACTCAGCCTGTTTCTACGTATACTGTATCCGAAACCAGGGCACGTGGCCATCAGAATGTTTAGAGAAAGAATTTTTGCAATGGGGACAAGCGTCAAACTTTGTTAAACGCCTTTCCAGAAGGCCATGGGAAGTGTTCTTATAACAAAGGCTTCATGCATGTATCACAGTGTTTACACGAGCAGTGTGTGGTCTTTGTGGCCTGGCTGAAGGCTTCTAGTTTGCAACATCTGTGGAATGCGTGACATTTTTTGTATAACGAATTCCGTATATTTCAGTGAGGTGAAATATACATCTGTGTTATACGTTAACAAAGTAGGAAAGTTCCAAGTTAATACCTTTAGTAACCTTCAGTAAGAAAAATAATCTTTTCACCAGCAAACTGGACTTAAATTTAAGGAAGAAACTAGTAAAGTGCTACATTTGGAGCATAGCTTTCTATGGTGCTGAAATGTGGACACTTCGGAAAGTAGATCAGAAATTCCTGGAAAGTTTTGGAAAGTGATGGTGGAGAAGAATGGAGATGATCAGTTGGACCGATCGTGTGAGAAATGAAGAAGTATTACACAGAGTCAAGGAGGAGAGGAATATCGTACATACAATAAAAAGAAGAAAGGCTAACTGGATTGGTCACATCTTGCGTAGAAACTGCCTTCTGAAACACGTGATTGAAGGAAAGTTAGAAGGATAGGATAGAAATGAAGGGAATACGAGGAAGAAGGCGTAAGCAGCTACTGGATGACCTTAAGGAAAAGAGATGATATTGGAAATTGAAAGAGGACGCACTATATCGCACTCTGGAGAACTGGCTTTGGAAGAGGCTACGGACCTGTCGTAAGACAGACTACAGAATCAATCAGTAACCTACTGGCTTCAAGGGCACAGTCCTTGAAACCTTAACAGTTGCTCAACTAGTCAATAAGACCCTAGCATTTTGTGTTACGCGAATTTTATTGCCTTATTCATAACACAACCACTTTCCTTCTTCCGGTCCAAAATAATACAGTCCACATTCTTACGACACATTTCTTTAAAATTCATTTTAATATTATCTCCCGCTTAGACCAAGCCATTATCTTCTAAGTGGTCTTTTTTTCTTATTTTCCAACAAACATTGTAAGCACTTCACTTCTCTCCTCTTTGTGCTACATACCCTGACCGTGTCAACTCCATTTGATCATTCTAACATTTGGCGAAGTTTACAAATTACGGAAACCCTAATTGTGCATGCAAGGTCACCCCATAAACATGCCTATGTCGGCACAGATGAGAGGTGAAGGTATAGCTCCAACCCATTCGGAAGCCGGCACTAAAAGGAGGTGGGTGGTCAGAATCACGCTCCGGCCGCTTTAACTCGGGAAAGATCCAGTCCCCATCGTGTAACAGGCTTGATGGACCTCGGGGCCGCTACGGAAGGCACGGAAAATCTCACTTCCACCGGGATTCGATCCCCGGACCGTCCAGCCCGTAGCGAGTCGCAATATCGACTACACTATCCCGGCCGCCCATTTTGCATGCTACATATTGCTGGCATTAGTGACAAGGGGCGAAATGTCAATTAAGCTTTACTTACTGACCAGTAAAGACACAATGACATCTAGCTGTCGTTGAACTTCGGTCTTAAGGCGGTTATTTCAGTTTAATTTTAATCGTTCCGAACTAAAGATCTTATTACTGCGGACGTAACGTTTTATTTCAGTCACTAGAAGGTAATTGTGTGTGTTTTTACGAAGCAAATATGGAACGTCCCTTTTATGGACGCCGGCACTAGGAGGACATAAGCAAATACAGAACAGCGGTCTTACAGGCGGTGGCATTAGGGGGGCGAAACACACAGTAGTGACAGTAACGGAACGGGACAGCAGGAGACTATGTTGACACAGTGCAAACTTTTCTAAATCCATCGGCTGGAAAACTGAAATTTGAAAAGTTTCATCTGAAGGAAGGCAGCCGGAATATCGCAGTCGGTATAGCGACAGGCTGCGGGGTAGCCGTTGCGGGGTTTGAAATCCTTGAGGCCGAGATTTTCCGTGGCCGTCCAGATTGGCCCCGAGGCCCACTCATCCTCCAGTGCAATGGGTACTGGGTCTCTTTCCCGGGGGGTAAAACGGCCGGCCCGTGGCTTTGACTACCCAAGCCCTTCTAGGCCCGAGGTTAAAGAAGGGGTAGAGCTGTACCTCTAATCCCCTCTGTGCCTTCATGACATTTTGTAGGGAGGATGAGATCTGCGCTCTTCTGGGATATTACGCGGCGTCGTGTGGTAATTGTTTACCGACGTTTCGGGACAACGTATCGGTCCCAGCTTCACGGATCAAGAGTCCGAGTAGTTTTTTTTCTACTCGGATTCTTGACCAGTGAAGATGGAACCGAAACGTTGTCCCGAAACGTCGGTAAACAATTACCACACGACGCCGTGTAATATCCCAAAAGAGCGCAGATCTCATCAACAGCGCGGCGGAAGCCTGAAATCAAGGTTGTAGGAAGGAATTCACATGTTTTATATCTTAAGGAAATATAACGTGTTTGGAAGTGGCTGATAATCGTAACGAAAGTTGGACTGTTTATTAGCAGTGTTGAACTTTTGGGTTCCGATATCAGAGAGTGAATAAAACTTCATTTGACCTAAAATCCTTTTATCATTGTTATCAAATTGATCAACATCACACTAACCGACGAACCATCCTATTCCTGTCCGTTCGGATTCGGTCTGTGTATTCTTGACGTGGACTTCACGTGTTTTCTGTCTTTTGTTTCACGTAATTCAGCTCTTATTTCCCGTTTTCTGACCGCGTGTAATAGCTAATTTGTGTGCTGACAGGTATGTGTGCTGACAGCTATGTGTGCTGACAGGTATTGTGCTGACAGGTATGTGTGCTGACAGGTGTGTGTGCTGACAGGTGTGTGTGCTGACAGGTATGTGTGCTGACAGGTATGTGTGCTGACAGGTACGTGTGGTGACAGCTACGTGTGCTGACAGGTATGTGTGCTGACAGGTATGTGTGCTGACAGCTACGTGTGCTGACAGGTATGTGTGCTGACAGCTATGTCGTTTAGAATATCGAATGCAGTATATGCCGATCCCAGTGGCCGAGTGTTCTGAGGCGTGGGTCTGCGGTCGCTCGCTTACTGGGATTGTGGGTTCGAATCCCGCCTGGAGCATGGATGCCTGTCTATTGTGAGTGTTGTGTGTTGTCAGGTACAGGTCTCTGTGGCGGCCGATCCCTCGTCCAGAGCAGTCCTACCGAGTGTGTGTGTGAGTCCTTTAGTGTGATCAGGTGCGACAATAACCCTCTACACTTACAATGAGTAGGTAGAAGAGGGCAGACTAAGAAAGAAAGAATACATTGTATTTTCGTTCATTTTTTATCGTTTAATATAGAGTATGTTCCCCTCGCACAAACACAGGCAGTCCTTACAGTCCCAATTATTGGTATTTATGCTGTTGTTTGCTGACAGTCAGGATTGCCAACTGTTCTTTGTAATCTAAGTGTGGCGATTCACATGTAATACCGCATTTTGCTGCGTTCTTGTAACACATTAGTGTTCCTTGCTTGTCGGCTGTCACTGATATGAGAAAGTAATGCATGCCATATTGTGTGTAGTGTTAATTACAATGCTACAAGCAATTAGACTTAATGAACGTTATCAGGCCAAGCTGTATCCGTAACTTCCTGTTGTTCGTCTTCTGCGAGAGACATTTCGTCCCTTTATGGCTTACTGTACATTAAACTGGCACATAACATGAAATGTAAGCTCACACTTCATTAAAATTTAAAGTTTGCATTTCAAATATTATTCGATGAGGTGAGTATTGAGCGGAATACATATAAAACTAGCTGTCAGCTATATGCACAGTCATATAGTGTGTTTATCTTAACGAAAATGGATGCGTGTTTGTAGTAAATGCACATGAAGTGCCGTGCCATGACTCAGACGGTTAGTCGCCAGCCTCTCACCGCGGAGGCCCGGGTTCGATCCCGGGTCAGTCCATGTGGGATTTGTGGTGGGCAAAGTGGTACTGGGACAGGTTTTTCCCCCCCCGAGTACTTCGGTTTTCCCCTGTCAATTTAATTCCACCGGTGCTCCATTACAAGGAAAAATGAAAAAAAAAACTATGATCTTCATCACAGGGTTGCACAATGAGCCTCATGGCTGCGGTGCGTCCGTAGTTTCTGCTGCGGTGCCCTTCACAAAAAAATGCACATGAAAATAATCGTGTGAAAGAAACAGGTAAGAAAGCGCATGTGCAAACACGTACTGAAGTTGTGGCTTCGTATGTGTGCTGAATTAACCAATTCAATGGACTGGATTGAAAACAATTGAAAGCAACTCGGATCTGCCCTCTTCTTGGCCTATACATTCACTACTAGCCCTTTTACTGCTACAGGCTAAGTAACATTACTGTCTAGTCAGCGATATTTCCTCTATCCGTGCGCTCAAAAAGACCGGTTAGAAACACAAGGGTCGTGACACGATTGCACGGCCAGTCTCACCTTCGGGATCAGTCTTCTTGCGACCCCGGTATAAGACCTCTCTGCCAGTAGACCTTTCTTATTATGTTACGTTGAAGGCAGCCTTCGGAATGAGAAATCTGGTACATGTTTTGTAGGTTAGAACAGTTTGCAGAGACTCGGAAATTATCTGCATTACATTAAAAGGAAGGATGGAGAAGATCACTTGGACGGATCGTGTGAAAAATGGAGAAGTATTACATGAAGTCAAGGAGAAAAGGAATATCCTACGTACAATAAAAGTAAGGAAGGCTAACTGGCTTGGTCACCTCTTGCATAAGACCTGCCTTCTGAAACGTGTTACTGAAGGAAAAATAGAAGGAATGATAGAAGTGACGGGAAGATGAGGAAGAAGACGTAAGCAGCTACTGGGTGACCTTAAGGAAATGAGAGGATACTGAAAATAAAGAGGGCGCACTAGATCGCACTATGTTGAGAACTCGCTTTGGAAGAGGCTACGAATATGTAAAGGAAATGAGAGGATACTGAAAATAAAGAGGACGCACTAGATCGCACTATGTTGAGAACTCGCTTTGGAAGAGGCTACGAATATGTAAAGGAAATGAGAGGATACTGAAAATAAAGAGGACGCACTAGATCGCACTATGTTGAGAACTCGCTTTGGAAGAGGCTACGAATATGTAAAGGAAATGAGAGGATACTGAAAATAAAGAGGACGCACTAGATCGCACTATGTTGAGAACTCGCTTTGGAAGAGGCTACGAATATGTCGTAAGACAGACTACGGAATGAATGCACGTTACAAAGGTGACCACAAATTGGCTCGCGCAAGTTCGCCGTAAGAAATAATAAGCAGGCAGTTTACTTGCACACAAGGCTGGTCGTGAGGGGCGTTTTAAAGATTTTCTAGAGAAAAGACATTTATGACTAACTGAATCTAGCATGTTGTGTGTGGATGAACAGAAAAAAGAAGTCATACAATAAGGAAACAGTAGTTTTTTTTTATTAATGCATGTATTTCGCCTAAGTTATCTTCTAAATTGGAGCCCCCGAAGCTTGTCAACCTGACCGCCCTTATTATACACGTAGGCTACTACTTTAAACGGGCATGAAGTAAAAAAATGTTTCAAGTAAAAACGAATGTATAGAATAATGTTATCATCAAAGGCATACAGGTATATTGAAATTAGTTTGTACACACAGTGAACTCCTACATGTTTCGGCCAACCATGTGGCCATCTTCAGGGATGTAAAATACAAAGGTTAGATACGTTAAGAGTATCAAACAAAATTATAAAATGTTAGAACCATTCCATAGGTGTAATTACAGTTTACTTTTGTAATTTTATTTGATACTTTTAATGTATATAAATTTTGTGTTTCAAATGCCTGAAAATGGCCACGTTTTTGGCCTAAACATGTAGGAGTTAATTATATATAATAATAACCATGGCTCAACAGCCCTGTATGGGCTCAGGCCTCCTCTTTCCGAGGTTACTGGGTCGTGCGCATTCGTGGCAGTTGGTGACTGGCCAACTGGCTTGGGTGAGAAATGACCACTTTGAATTTTGCTTACGGAACATTTCTATTCATGCTCGTAAGGTTCTTTTACATGCCGTAAATCTACGACATGGGACCGACGGCTTTACTTCCCCTCCGAAGGAAGTGGTGCTACGGATTTTTATCACGTAGGAGTTCATTATATAGTATAAATTTATTTCAATACACTTGTGGGCATCTGTTGGTACCATTATTTTATGTATTCAAATAATGCACGGATCGTGGATCATATAAAGCTTATAGACGAATATTCAAGTCCTCCGAACTATTACGCCGTGTCGGTGGGCAAGTAGTTACAAAGGTTTCAACGGATCGTAGCCCAATTTGACGTTGTGTTCACCGTGCATCTTAATGTCACGTTGTGTTCACCGTGCATCTTAATGTCACGTTGTGTTCACCGTGCATCTTAATGTCACGTTGTGTTCACCGTCCATCTTAACATTAATTCTTAGTTTTTCAACCAACAAATGCATTTGTTGGTTGAAAAACTAAAGGATCGTAGCTCGTTTATCTTCAGGTTCAGTAAGGCTAACTAAGGGGACTGAAGCCTGAAGAGGAAAGCACTACGATTCTTCGAAACGTCGGAAGACATTTACCAGCCGACAGCGTAACGTTCCAGCAGTACCGCTGCGAGAACCGCAAACTTCACGACCTTATAGATCTTTAAATGTCTCAATATTTTATGAGGCGTGGCATTTTTTGAATGATGAACCACTGAGAGAATCGATAAAACATGACTTCGTTTTCATGTAATGTAAGCCTACTGGTTATACTCGATCTGTATGAAATTCCTACAATAGTTGCTAGAGTTCGCCTCCGAAACCAAGTTTCATCGAAGCTCCTTCATTAATTTGGAAATGAAATATGAGAGCCGATCCCAGTGGCCGTGCGGTCTAAGGCGTGGGTCTTCGGCCGCTCGCTTACTAGGATCGTGGGTTCGAATGCCGATCCCAGTGGCCGTGCGGTCTAAGGCGTGGGTCTTCGGCCGCTCGCTTACTAGGATCGTGGGTTCGAATGCCGATCCCAGTGGCCGTGCGGTCTAAGGCGTGGGTCTGCGGCCGCTCGCTTACTAGGATCGTGGGTTCGAATGCCGATCCCAGTGGCCGTGCGGTCTAAGGCGTGGGTCTTCGGCCGTTCGCTTGCTGGGATTGTGGGTTCGAATCCCACCGGGGGCATGGATGTTTGTGTTGTGTTTGTTGTAAGGACGGTAGCATGGAACGTAAAGTGACATGAAGGACGAAAGGATTTAAACAGTACAAAAATGGATCAAAGGGGAAAAAACCCCGGACAGGCAAAAAAAAAAAAAATCTCACCGGGGACATGGATGTCTGTCTCTCGAGAGTGTTGTGTGTTGTTGTCAGGTAGAGGCCTCTGCGACGAGCCGATCCCTCGTCCAGAGGAGTCCTACCGACTGTGGTGTGTCTCTCAGTGTGATCAAAAGAAACTACAACCTCGACACTGAAACGGGAAACCCGGAGTAGGTAGAAGAGGACGACTTAAAAAAAAATATGACAGCAGACGCGTCTAATTTCGCCCGTTCAACATTCACTTCCTTTTTTTGTATAAAGAATGCCCGATAAATTAACGCTGTGAGGTTAATTCTGCAATTATGAATCTGTGGCTGTCTGCACCGAGTCCATATCTGGCTGGCAGACAAGTCAAGGCCAGACAGCAGCACAATGAGTCACGCGACGTTCAAGTCCACGGCCGTGCCTCCTCCTGCCAACGGAACTGGTTTTCAATACATCTCTTGAAATGGGTACCAGTTGGTATGCTGCCTGCTCCGCAGCTCTCACATTTGCTGCAATCTTAGTCAAAGTGTGCCAAATTTTAAACAGATTCAGCTGCTTATGTAAGGAACTGCTCTCCTTTTGTGTGTACAGTTACACTCAACGTATGAAAACCACTCTGTTATCGTTACACAGCTGTCAACTTCTGAAATGCTTTGTTTGGGTTCTCATTCCAACAGACTCTGTGATTTCTTATAAATATGCCAATAAATTTAATAACATAATGGATGATAAAGAAACCAGGGGTGTAATTGTGGATTGGATTAATCTGGCTCAGGATGGATCCTACTGGTGGGCTTTTGTGAACTCGTTAATAAACCTTCAGCTTTTTTTTAACTCCGGGATTTTCTCAGCCAGCAGAGTAGCAAACTGTCAACGAAGGTATGCACCATGGAGCAAGTTGTATTATAGAGAGTGTCCTTTCTATCGTGTACCTGAGCCTATGCTCAGGTACACGATAGCTTTATTGCTTAGAAATCCTGCGTTCGCCGGGACATCCCGTGACAGCTGCCTTTCTCAGGGACAAGAGAAAAGAGGCGCCCTGTCTTTAGACAAAAATGTGGTTATGAAAATTATGGATTTCTCACACAAGGAGGAAAATCATGCGTTTTATAGTTTACGTGTTTGTCGCAGTTGTTAGGGAAGTGACGTCAAACGGTTTGTTTTGGTATAAAAATATAACTTGTATGGGGGTCATAATAAATGTAATATACGCAATTTTTATGGAAAACCTTGCAACATGGAATTTAGAGGAAAAGTGGGATTTCAACGAAAATACTACGATGAGTAATACAGATTGTAAAGTTAGGAGGTAGATGGAACAGGTTCAAAATTCTATTCATTGTAACCTGTCGGTTTAGAAGCACTGAACTTTCGAGTTCCGCTCCCATAAATTTAGTGTATTCCAATACTTATACATCTTATCGAAATTTGTTTTTAAACATAACTTAATAGATACGAAGTCTTCATTCCAGTCACCAAGTCGTTGTATTAAGTTGTTTATAACAATAAAACTGACAAAAAAAAAAGGATGTGAAGGGCGTATAAAGTGGCAGGTATTTTAGACTTATGCAGATTTTAAATGTTATTCTCAAAGCAACATTTAGTGTAGACCAGAAACATTGAATGTCATCGAAATTTTCCGTTCATTTTATAAGTAAAATATTCACTCAGAAAGACAACCTACGGACAATACCGGAGGGGCAAGGCCTCCTTGGGAAACCTAGGTGTAGATGGGAGAATGATATTAAAACTAACCTTAAAGAATTAGAGTGGGAGGATGTGGGCTGGATTTGTCTGGCTCACGATGTGGTTGGTTAAGGGATTAGGGTTATGAACGGTCGGGATTCGTACAAGATACGAGTAGCTGAGTGACTAATGCATGGCGTTGATTTAGTTAGAAAGACCAATGAATATTACCTGCTTAAGAATATGTGGCATAATTATTTCCAACTAACTGAACATCTGTTGGTAAACATGTACGTATATTGTTACTTCTCCGACATGTTTCGACTAATAATTATATAGCCATCCTCAGGGAGGCTGTTGGCGCAAAGGAGCGTTTGATGCTAAAACATATCGTTATCGGTTATACTTGGTAAATTATACATTATAAAATTAAATGTTTAAAATATCAACATTTTATATTAAACAATTTCTAAAATTAGGTTAAAATTGTAATTATTAAAATTAGATTAAAATCATAATTTTAACCTAAACTTAGTAATTTTTAATATTAAATATTGATATTTTAAGCATTTAATTTTACAATGTACCACGTGTCAAACAATTACGACGATATGTTTTAGCATCAAACGCTCCTTAGTGTCAACGGTCTCTTTGAGGATGGCTATTTATTATTACTGGCCGAAACATGTCGCAGAAGTAACACTATACATGTTAACCAACAGATGTGCAAATAATTGGAAATAAATGTATTCTCACTTGTGTCTGTTGCATGGAAGTTTTATAGTATCAAGCTACCCGCATATTATGCTCTATTTCCTGAAATTTGTATGAAGAACGCAAGTGTGTTTTACTTTTCTATATATTCAATATATTATAACGATAAGAATTAAAATTTGCTTAAATATTTTACTTGTTGCAGACATGAAAACACAAATGTTACATTAGCGTGGATGATTGTACTAACTAGGCCATGTATGGTAAACATTTGAAATTTCTGTACCTACATTCTACATTCTACATTCTACATTCTATGTTGACGAAGCGGCCTGCTTTAAAGCGAAGCTTCACAGCAAAAACCAGCGTGCACCACGCAGCCAGTGTTTACACCTGTCAATTACACTTCGTGCTGTGTGTAGCCGTCTAACACGTGACTTCATTTATTCCGTTACTCAGGTGTTAGCTAAGTATTTGCGTTAAGGTCCAGTGAATAAACAGTGAACACGGGCAACTCTGTGATGTCGAACTCGTTCTGAAGTTTAATTAAAATTTTAAAAACTTTAAAGACTGATTAATTATTTTATTCCAACAAATGCACTACACTATTTTAGTGTATTATTGTCCCTACATATGTTTCGGCACTCCTTGTGTCATCCTCAGGTTCACAATTTTCAAATGCATCCAATTCACTTCCACAACATAAATTCACTATAACTGAATATCACTTATCTTCTTGTTCATGGTGGTCAGCTTGTCTTGTTTGGTGTTTTATTAAAACTGAATAATTAAAACTTTATAAATGAAGATTTTTTTTTTCCTATGGCTCGACAGCCTTATATGGGCCTGGGCCTCCTAGTTTCGTTGAGGTTTCATGGTCACACACATTTGAGACACACCACACTCGGTAGGACTCCTCTGCACGAGGGACCAGCTTGTCGCAGAGACCTCTACCTGACATCACACAACACTCACAACAGACAGACATCCATGCCCCCGGTGGGATTTTTTTTTGTCTGTCCGGGGTTTTTCCCCTTTGATCCATTTTTGTACTGTTTAATCCTTTTTTTTTGTCCTTCATGCCACTTTACGTTCCATACTACTGTCCTTCTACAACAAACACAACACAAACATCCATGCCCCCGGTGGGGATTTTTTTTTGACTAATTCCTGAGTTTTCCCCTTTGATCCATTTTTGTCCTGTATTAATCCTTTTTTCGTCCTTTCGTGTCACTTACGGTCCACAACCGTCTTTTTACAACACAACACAAACATCCATGCCCCCGGTGGGATTTTTTTTTTATTAATTCCTGGGTTTTCCCCTTTGATCCATTTGTACTGTTGAAGTCCTTTTTGTCCTGCATGTCACCTTATGTTTCATGCTATCGTCCATACATCTAACACAACACAAACATCCATGCCCCCGGTGGGATTTTTTTTTTTTTTTTTTTTTATTTTTTTTATTAATTCCTGGGTTTTCCCCTTTCATCCATTTGTACTGTTGAAGTCCTTTTTGTCCTGCATGTCACCTTATGTTTCATGCTATCGTCCATACATCTAACACAACACAAACATCCATGCCCCCGGTGGGATTCGAACCCACGATCCTAGTAAGCGAGCGGCCGAAGACCCACGCCTTAGACCGCACGGCCACTGGGATCGGCTTATAAATGAAGACAGTCGTAGTATAGAATATTAAAAGTTATTAAGACTTTGTACGAC
Organism: Reticulitermes speratus; assembly: GCA_021186555.1. Lineage (NCBI taxonomy): Eukaryota > Metazoa > Arthropoda > Insecta > Blattodea > Rhinotermitidae > Reticulitermes > Reticulitermes speratus. The sequence goes on from JAJKFL010000004.1 coordinate 4,568,038, forward strand.
AGCTGGCTATGTATATTAGTTATGTGATCATAATTTGATCGTGTCCTTTTGCTGTGTTGTTGACCGTCCTGGTCCAGAGGGCGGTCAACAACACAGCGGAATGCACGGCATATATAATAAAGTTAAAGACTGAGTTCACACCGGCGGCCAGCCCCTCAGTCAGTCCTGTGTTCAGTCCACCTGACGCTCATGACCATGTATTTTCTTTTTCACATTTGCATTTTTTATGATTATGAGACACTTTCCCTAACGGGAAAGTTGGTTAACATGAATCTGACTTGCATATAAAAATTTGGTTCAGATCGCTCCGTTCACGCAGCTGCCGGGATTAAAAAATCAGGTACATGGAAATAAACGATGTGTGTTGTGAGATTCGCACAAAACACACAAATACACTCTGTAGGCAGAATGCATATTCTTAAAATGTTCAAAGCTGTATGTACAGTGATACCTCGGCTAACGAGTGACCCTGCTAACGAATTTTTCGGGTAACGAAGATTTTTTTCGCTGTTTTTCGGACTCGGCTAACGAATATGGATTCGGCTAACGAATGTTTTAGTGGATGCTCGCGCTAACATAAAGCAGCAAACATGAACGGTCGGGCCATTCCAGGAGCTTATCTTTTCCGTCTGTATGTGTGTGACAAAGAAATGAGCTGACCACATCACATAGGGGAGACCCACCAACCCGACTGGGTTGTTTACGTTCGAGATTTGCTATAGAAACCTACGGGAAATCACGTTTCGGCTAACGAAGGTTTCGGCTAACGAAGATTTCGGCTAACGAATGTGATCCCGGAACGAATTATCTTCGTTAGCCGAGGTATCACTGTACATGTAGATATTTATCTCTAATGAATTTAAGTCAGTGATGTCCGATTAAAATAAGCAAAAAGCCAATCTGAGAAGTTCTGTAAACAAGACAGGCAATGCACTTATAACGTAACACTGAGGCGCGTTCGCATAACCGTTGTTGCCGTGAAAAAGCAATAAGTATTACGTATTCTGAGTGTGTGTCTGTAGCCGTAGTTATCCAGCATGAAAAGCGCATGCGCCGTATTATATTGTCATGTGTGCTCTCTCTATCTCTACCATATTTTTCTACATTTTCTCATAAACAGTACCATTTTCGGAAAAAAGTTACTGAAATTAAAATGTCGTGTTTTGATTTTCTCTACAAATTTGTCTGAAACATTTCTCATTCTAAGAAGAATTCAGCGAGATAGTACCATAAATGTACATAGGTCTTTTTTTGTAAAGTGCCCGTTATTTTTGTCAGATGTTAATGAAACTTGAATTTTCCTAACAGATTTTAGAAAAATACCGAAATATTAAATTTCATGAAAGTCTGTTTGGTGGGAGCCGAGTTGTTCCACGCAGGCACTTTCCGAACGCAAAGCAGTGAGGTAACTTGCTCATTGAAACACTTATTAATGAAGGTCTGATCTTCCTTGCCTCAACACGTTATAACGTTTAAACCAAACTGTCTTCATCAGCTAAGTCTGCTACTTCTTTTTGTCTGTGCAAATTCTTTCGCCAGCTCTGGACACTTGAATTTAACTGACTCGTGGTTACTTTAGATAGCAAGTCAATCTGTCGCGTGGTAACTTACAAACAAATGAAGGCATTCATTTTCCACATTATACAAAGCTAGCTCCAAGGTCATAAATAATGGAGTTTACGTGTATGGTGGGCTGCATACTCTTGGTATTGAGCAGGACAAGCAATGAAAAGTTTGACTTCATTTACTGTAGCACGCAGGACTGAAGCTGAGAAACCACAATCATTGTTCTAAAATGCAAATACACTTACTGTAATTACAGGCCGTTAAGTATGGAACCAAATTTTGTGTCAGGCCTCACTTTCAACATTAAATTTAAGTGACTACTTTCCAGTAATGACGAAATAATGCTAGAATTTTTGTGGCGTCTATGTAAATCCTAAGGCGTACACAAAACATACACATATAAAGAGTGAGTGGTGTTTATTCTAAAATCACTTAAAATTATTTAAACCACGGGTGGGCAAAAAATTCCCGGGTGCCAGGTCGTCATGGCGAGTATATTTTGTAAGGTGGCGCCTAATATTTGTGGGTCTTCAGTGTGTAAGTTGACTCATATCACCGTTCTGGTGTCTAGAATTTTGAGGTGGTTCCCAGATTTTTGGAAGATTTCTGCATACCTGACTTAAAGTACAGATGTTATATAGTATCAGCAAGATGACAATTAATTTGAGTATCCTGTGATTTAAAAGGAGGAGGTTGTGTATTTTAAGATATATGTTCTGAAATACACATCAGTAATGCTGAGAAAAATGTCGACCTCGGTGGACTAGTGGTTAGCGTGCTCGCCACTGGACCCAAGGTTCGCGGGTTCGATCTCGACCGAGGTCGATGGATTTTTAATAGAAATGTTTCGTAAGCTAAATTCAAAGCCTCCATTTCTCACCCAAGTCTCCTGACACATCAGGATCGATAGAACAGTAGCGCGGCCAGTTGGCCAGTCACCAACTGCCACAAATGCGCACGACTTAGTAACCTCGGAAAGAGGAGGCCCGAGCCCATATAGGGCTGTTGAGCTATGGTTATTATTATATTATAATTCTGAGAAAAATAATGCCGCAAGTGTAATGCGTTATAAACCCACAGGCAACAGACAGACATGTTGTCGCAAAACGCAATGGAAAGAGCAATTCTTGGATCAGATTAATGGAACAGTCTGTATATAGAGTCATTCCGTTAGAGTTACCATGTCGGGAGAAAAGCCACACTCTCTCCATTTCGAACTTCTGACACTAGGAGGAAGTTCCGCTTGCATCCTAATATTTGATGAGTCATTTGAAGAAAAGTGATCGTATGCCTCATGATTTTACTTACCTCCCTAGAGATGTGGCAAATAGGTGAGCCTCTTGGGGATAGATGCCACAAACAGATCTTTTTAAAATTAAAATTTCTTCTACTCATTTTCTTTCTTTCCTGAAATCCCTTTCATACCTACGAGTACTAGAAGTACTAGGTTGGTGGTGTTTTTTGTGTTGAGCCATTTTTCACTACAGTTACGAAGTGACCTATGTATTTAACGAACTCTAGGACTTAATTAAAGGTAAACGGAGCGGACAATTGGTATGAGGAACAATTGTGTATACAAGGTATGAGATGTATTTAGTTTTGCAAATGTTATGTTAATAAATCTCTTTAAAAAAAAAAAAAGAAGTACTAGATAGAGTTATATCTGACCACAGTCCCACTTACTTAAACTCTAACGCAATAAATACACAGGAGTTTTCCGAAAAGTGTGGCATCTCTCCCGGAATGACTGAAGCCTAAATAGCCAAAGGGTTTAAAAACAAAGAGGATAAGAAAATACTAGTTTATCAGTTTTCGCGTTGAGGACTGGGGAAAGAACGATAAACCTCGGTCAGGTTATCCAGTCTTCGGATCGAGTTTTGAGCCCGGCGTGTCACACATATTTCAACAAGATTATAATCCAACCTGACTGAGATTCGAGGTGTGGTACCTGAAGTATACAGGTCAGACCTGCTACCCCGCTCGGGTGTCTCTGCAATGCGCACTGCTCTCCAATCCAAGGAGCAGTGCCCTGTTATTGTTGTTACCACTCCGTTATGCCTTGCTTTGTTGTCAGTGGCCAGGAAGCGGAAATCCATCGTCTCTCCCTCATTTATCAACCTCCTCTGTAATTTCCAGTCTCTCCCTTTATTTCGCAATCTCCATAATTGCAACGCCACAGAAATTATCCATTAGCCTCTAAATTCATCAACCGCTCTCCTACTACAGTGGCGAAAAGACTGGAATACGAAAAGCAGTTATTAGTAAGACAGATCATGTATTTGCATGGTTGTATTATTATTATTATTATTATTATTATTATTATGTTGGTATTACTGGATTGCGTGACAACGAACGTCATGGTCGAGTGGTTAGTACGTACTTGGGAAGTCCCAGTTTCAAATCTCGTACGGAGAATGACTCCTGATTAAAGACTTGCGTGGTTTCCCTCAGTTCTTCCGGCCAAACGTCAGAATAGTGCACCATACAACGTCACAGCCACTTTCCTTCTTTTCCTCTCAAATTCAATAGTCACTATTCCGCGTATCATATGACGTCATGTAGCCTGAGCTACTGACAGTGTCCTAATAAATCATAAGTAGGTACAGAGAATGCGTGGCTCTTTACCTCCGCATCCAGTATTTAACTTTTTTTTCCAATGGCTCGACAGCCCCTTGGGGGCCTAGGCCGCCTCATTTTTTCGAGGCTTCACGATCAAACTTTTAGACACACCACACTCGGTAGGAGTCCTCTGGACGAGTGATCAGCCCGTCGCAGAGACCTCTACCTGACAACACACAACACTCACAAGAGACAGACATCCATGTCCCCGGTGGAATTCGAACCCACAATCTCAGTAAGCGAGCGGCCGCACACCCACGCCTTAGACCGCACGGCCACTGGTATCAGTATTTACCTTTATGGTGTTGAAATTGAGGTAAAGCAATCCCATTACAGGCCTGGACAGGCCTGTAGGGCTCCAGGAGGTCGAGGCTCCCAGGTTTTTAGACAATCGGCACATGAAGGTGGTAAGGTTGTCAGCCCTACGCACCGGCCGCCTTTACCCCCCAGGAAAGATTCCTGGTACTCATTTCTGTTAGAGGCTGAGTCGACCCCAGGGCCATAGTGCGACCGAAAGGATTATGTCAGTGAAAAATTCCAATGACACCATCGGGAATCGAATCCGCGACGTTCCGGTTTGTAGCGCAGTGCGTCAACCAACTGCGCCACCGCGTGCCCCCAGGCGTTGAAATTAAAGGGAGGGTAATTTTTCCATAAACTTTTTAATGTGTTTAATTTTTGGATATGCATAAATTGCATGCAAATCGAATGATCTGCCTACCCATCCTCTCTACCATCAGTTCATCTATGTACCTGTGTATGTATGTATGTATGTATGTATGTATCCAATCTGATCGGTATGGGGCTGCGGAGAAAATGTTCTACATCTCTTAAACTCAGTACCAGATCAGGGTTGCACGAATCCCGGGTACAAAGTCGCCCTGGCGGCTACTTTCTACGGGGGCGCCTAATATTTGTGGGCCCTCGCTGTGGAACTTTCTTCATATCACATTTCTGGCGCCTAGAAATTTTAGGTTGCTCTTCAAGTTTTTGGAAAATTTGTGCACCCCTTCAGTAGATGAAGGTGAATGGTTAGATTCAAGCCCCGGCTGCTTGGTTCCAAGGAAATAGCTGTGGGTACCATCAAATAGGAGGCTGTGTGTACCCCAGAGACGGTCTCAACGCTGCGCAGAAGAGAAAAATCTTTACCTTACCGGGAATAGAACAACGATTCCACTTTTCTCTTCCTGTAGCCCAGTCATATGATGATAGAGCTAGGCGGTTCAAGTATGTCAGTCAGTAGGAAGGAGGGGGTGGTAGATTTATTTTGATGAAAGTAAAACCGCTCCTCATTCCGTACGCTCACTTGCACCCTGCCTTCGATTCCGTGGAATTTAATACCTAATAAACGATAGTTTAACTGGCAAAGAAATTTTGATATTTTAACTATAGGCAGTGCTCTATCGGCATAATGAGTAAACTACGCGCTTGGCGATCCGGAGTTCGAATCCTTGCAGAGGGAAGATATTTTTCTCTTCTCTAAAGGGACCAGACTGTCTCTGGGGGCCCAACCAGCCTCCTCTTCAATTGATACCCCTCGTTCGTTCTCCTTACCGGTGCGGGCGGCTGACCATTCACCTTCGTCTAGTGCAGGGTTAAGGTATATTTCTACTCTCCCTGTGTGCCTTCAGAGTGGTACAGGAAAGGCTTTACCATTTACTATAGGCAGTGCTAACGACCCGCGGCTTGATGGTATTCAGACATGCTGGTACCTATCTGCCAGACGGCACGGTGCTTTTATAGTAATGTTGATTAAAAGGTAAAGCAGTCCCATACAGGCCTAGGAAGGCCCTTAGGGCTCCAGGAGTTCGAGGCTCCCAGGTTTTTAGACAATCGGCACATGAAGGTGGTAAGGTTGTCAGCCCTACGCACCGGCCGCCTTTACCCCCCAGGAAAGATTCCCGGTACTCATTTCTGTTAGAGGCTGAGTCGACCCCAGGGCCATAGTGCGACCGAAACGATTATGTCAGTGAAAAATTCCAGAGACACCATCGGGAATCGAACCCGCGACGTTCCGGTTTGTAGCGCAGTGCCTCAGCCAACTGCGCCACCGCGTGCCCCAGTAATGTTGATTGGAGCTTATAAATTATGAATATCATCTGTTTATTTCTTCTCGTCCATGGTTTAGCTTAAAGTATTTACCTGAAAACCAAATAATCGAACACCCTCGGTCTATGTCCGGTAAAGACAGTACAGGTGTAGCTTGTCGCGGAATTCGAGAGTTTAGAGCCCAGTCGAGCGTCAAGCATTGTGTTTCTAGGTTGTAGTTCATACAAGGTTTCATTTATATTTCGTGAGTTTTCATGGACCGCTCTAAGTCGCCTGCTGTTTGAAAACATAGTTCATTGTACCCTTGCGGTGGGGTTACTTCCCTCATGCAATTCACAGTAGGGAGTAGCACGTCACACCCCCTGCCCACGAAAGATCAATATCACAAAACTTCAGACAAGATTTTTTCTCTTTTCCGGAGTTATTCTGAAAAGCTTTCTAATATTGGATATTTTCATAGTAACGTACTATATGATTTATATTCATAACCATCCGAATAATTAGGTTTAATTGATAATAGATGGCAGGATGCATTTTCCTTCTGATACTATCCAAAATCAAACCATATTTTCTGACAGAGACATGTCGTAATATGAAAGATTTTAAATATTTGTTTTTCTGTCTTTACTGGCTGTTATCCGTAATTAAACGTAGTAATTTCTACTAAGTTTATTTATATTCGCATAATGCAGTGCACTGATGTACCTACTGAAACTGACTGAGAAGTTTACAGTTGACCTTGGCAGATTTTGCGCTGCGGAAGGTCGATACTCCCTTGTGTGTGACCAGTAACAAATGTACTCCAGTTAAAAGTACATTGGGCTGAATTGCAGTCGTGTTTTTTTTTGGTGTGAGATAATACATTTATTTTATATAGTGTTTTATGTGGTTAGAGCTGTTCATAAATTTTATATTTTTCATTCCGTGCATTGTCGCTAATCAAAACACACAATACTCAAACCAACAAAATGTACTCTTATTATTTTTAGATTTTCTATATTACAATATATGTAAACTAATCCAACATGTTTCGATCCCTCCTGGGATCGTTATCAGGGATTCCTGTAAAAGAATTGCACAAATATAACTAACAATATATGTACATGTTAAAAATATATAAAATGTCTAAAAGATGGTCAGTCAACTGTAAGCGATTTCGTAGTGGATCCCTGGTCTACTGCAAATTAATGTTGAACACATTAAGTTAATTAAAATATAAATATAAACATGTATAGCCATTTTAAAATACATGAATATACAAATTATATTTAAAAAAACGTTTTATCGTAGAAAGATGGTTGCAGTAACAGCCAATTCTCCAGTACGTAGGTGTGTACTATATTAGTTATTGCAACCATCGTTCTACGTGGGTAGGTTAAAAAGTTTTTTGTAAGTATACTCTGTATATTCATGTATTTTAAATTGGTTGTACAAGTTTATATTTATATTGTAATTAAAATAATGTTTTAACATTAATTTGCAGTACACCAGGGATCCAGTACGAAATCGCCTACGGGTAAATTATTATCTTTTATACATTTTATATCTTTTTAACGTGTACACTTTTTGTTAGTTCTGTTTGTGCAATTCCCTGATAATGATTTCAGGAAGAATCGAAACATGTTGGATTAGTTTACAGATATTGCAATATAGAACATCTAAAAATAATCAGGGTGCATTTTGTTGGTTTGAGTATTGTGTGTTTTGATTAGCTGTTCATAAATTCGACTTTCGGCTTGTTATAAACGAAACACCTAACAAATGGCGATCAGTAGAAAGAAGGTCATGCAGTGACAGACTCATGGTTTTGACATCTGTGTTTTCCTCCGACCGTTGTTCCGAGTGATAAGGGACTCTATCCAAGCTGTACAGATAGGTCAACTGTATTCTCTTGAGTAAGGGACAATACGTGTCACGTAGGTCACGAACTTCAGACATGTTCTGCGCACACAGCTCCGTGTTTAGTCACTAGCACTTCAGAAGGAAAAGATCTGTCAGCAACGCACTGAATATGTGTCCAAAGCAGAACAAAATCGACATTTGTGTTCGCAATCTCCGGCGACAATAAGCCTTTGCATTGTCACGCATGCTTCTGGCCTTCCTCTTGTCCGTGATTCAAACACTCGATCTTTGTAAATTTTGACATAGTGCTGTGAAGAACATCAGGCTATCTCTCTGCTAAATAAGCAAAAGAATGAAGGCATTCTCTAAGAATTGGGAATATTTATTTTATAATTGTCAATTCCATGCATTTTTAGATCAGTGTATTAAATTTATTGCACCAACCAAATGCACATTAGTTACATATAAGTGTTAAACACGTAACTCCGACGTTTCGGTACAAGCGCATCATCCTCAGAGAGCACAATACGCCAGGTTTAAAACCAACTGCCAGTGACAAGTCACTATATACAGCGTTCCACAGTCTGCAGTAGGCTGCGTTGTTGGTGTAATTTATGTATAAAAGGTACAACTTGTACTGTTTTAAAATCTTATGGTTAAGATATGATTAAGACGTTACTTGCATAGTAAACATGATTTATACAAATTAAAAGTATTGTTGTGCTTTTAGTAGAAGCTTCTATTTCGTGGCATTATATGTTCAGGTTTCTAGTGCGAATCTCAATCCAAATTGGATCGGGCTCCTGTGTTTATGATGTGTCGTGCATCGGAGCCAGGAGAATAATGGCTGGCTCCGATGCACGACACAGCATAAACACAGGGACCCGATCCAATTTGGATTGAGATTCGCACCTGAACATATAATGCCACGAAATAGAAGCTTCTACTAAAAGCACAACAATAATTTTAATTTGTATATATTATATTTACTATGTAAATAATGTTTTAATTACCTCTTAACCATAAGATTTTAAAAATTGCACAAGTTGTATTTTTATACATAAATGAAAACAACAATGGAGCCTATTGCAAACTGTGAAACCTTTTAAATAATAGCTTGTCACTGGCAATTGGTTTTAAACCTGGCGTATTGTGCTCACTGAAGATGGTGCGCTTGTACCGAAACATGTCGTAGCTACGTCTTTAACACTTATATGTAACTAATGTGCATTTGGTTGGGAATATTCAATTCAAAGGATTTTCTGTAGAAGTTACTGGAAAAAGTCATAATATAAACGTGTTTCGTAATTCCTTTAAAAATGTGGCAAAGATAACATATTAACAAATACATTAAAACCCGACGGTGCAATCACGAATAAATTAATAGCTAATTATATTAGATGCTGTTCTGTGTATAATCTTTTGCCTTTCCATATTCCATCTAAATACGTATTAAAATACAGTGAACACACGGCGTCGTGTGATAATTATTTACCGACGTTTCGGGACAACGTATCGGTCCCACCTTCACGGGTCAAGATTCCGAGTAGGAAAGAAAATAATTAGCACACGACGCCGTGTAATTACCCAGAAGACCACAGATTTTATCAACATCGCGGCGGAAGCCTGAAATCAAGGACAGTGAATACAATTTTACTTTCATTCTGTGTGGGTGTGAAACATATTCTCTCATATGTAGGGAAGAACATAAGGTTGAGTGTTTTCGAAAAAGCGGTGCTAAGGAGAGTATTTGGACCCAAGAGAAAGATGTACTAGAAGACGGGAGAATTACGTAAGGAGCGTCCTAGTTACCAAATACTCTCAGAGTGATCAAATCAAGAGGGATGAGATAGGCGACTGAAGTAATGTGCCTTCGTATGTAGAAAAATGAAGAAAAATGCATACAGAAAGTTGATGGGAAAACGTGAAGGGTGGAAACAATTTGGAAGACCTAGATATCGGTGGAAAAATACTATTAAAGCGGATGTTAAAGAAATAGGTTATTGGTGAGGATTAGATTCATGTGGCCCACGACAGAGGACTATGAACACTGCAAAAGCTTTCGGTTCCATAAAGTGCGGTAAATCTATTGGCTAGATGAGGAACTATTAGCTGCTCGCAAGAACGTTATTAGTGGCTCAGACTATATAGCATCAATTATAGTTATTAGTAAAGGACTTGGAAACAAAGCTGTGGAACGAATGAGAATCTGCAAGAAAACCCCCAATCAGGATATCCGGTCCCCGCCCGAGACTTGAGCTGGAACTTCCAGAATATTTAACGTGTGTAGATGAACGCCTTGACCGCTATGTTAGGTTAAATGATAAAATGATTAGCAACAGCAGAAAAGCCTTACGAAGCACTCACTACATCGGACGTCAATAACATTATATAGCATAGCTAGAAGGAATTTTTTAAAATTCGCAAATTTTTTTTTTTGCTATTTGTACAATAAACTGAATATTCAAATCTTTCGAAACACCGCTGAGAGAACCTCAAATATCGCATTGGAAAATAAATTGTTTCATGAGAGCACACGTGCGCACTTTGTACCTGAAACCACAGTAACACGTCGCTGGTTGCATTACAGCCTCAGTACTTCATGTTAGGATTCTTCTAAACCCGGAGCCTCCTATCTGCAATCGTGCAGCGTGTAATGCAAAAGAGCATGGCCGTCTTCTATGTCAATGCACACAGTGGGGGTTTTTTTTTGCGTGGTGAGGGGGCCCCGCAGCAGATGCTACGGACGCACCACAGCCTTAAGGCTTTTTGTGCAACCCCTGTGATAAAGATGAGCAGTTTTTTTTTTACCAAGTTTTACAAGTAATGGAGCACCAGTGGAATGCAATTGACAGGGGAAAACCGACAACTCGGAGAAAAACCTGTCCCAGTGCCACTTTGTCCACCACAAATCTCACATGGACTTGACCTGGGATCGAACCCGGGCCTCCGTGGTGAGAGGCCGGCACACAGTGGGTTACTACGTTCTTAGGTCATTCCTTTAAGACTCGTGACAATATTAATTCATGTGAAACAAGGCCGAGGTCCCCACTACAGTACGAATATATCGGATTTGTATCAGAATACACGGCGTCAGACCCTATAAGACGTTAATTTTATGTAGCTCGCAAGTAATGAATGCAGCTGAGACGACTTCAAAGGACTACATTACTGGACTGTGTGTTTATTTTTCGGTAGAATAACAGGAGCCGACACTGCCCTGGAAACTCCATAAGTTCGGAATTGAAATGTAGTCAGTCACACATAAGCCGCAAAATGCGTGTTATGATATTAATGCGGAGCTTTTCGACTTAACTGTTTTGATTTAAATACGTAATTAATTTTCCGTTCTGTAGAAGCACTTGTCGAATTACGTGTTCTTCTTCATTTATGGTTAAAAACACAAATCGCACTTCTTCCCGTTTAACCATTTCAAACACGAATATGATGTGAATATTCTTCACAAATTAGGCCTACTTTCATTACAGTTAGTTTCGTTTGGCGACTAAAATGGGTCCACTTTCCACCACACATAAGTCTAAGTATGACCACGTGACTTAAAACTGAAATATGCATAGAGACCAACGACCACGAGATGATCCCTGCGGGGTTGTAGGCGTAGCTGGCACGATGCAGGGTACTACTGACTATAGGGGGGTTTACCTGATTGCTATAGGTAGGAGGGATAGGCTGTTCTACTAGTACAGTGGTATTCAACCTGGGGTACGGTAAGACATTTTAGGGGGTACGTAAAATAAAAAAAAATAAATATATTATTTCATGATAAACACTGAATAATCAGGGCCAGATTTAGGTTTAGCCACAAGAGACCCGGATGTAAGGACATGCGATTTGGGAGCGCCATTTTTTTTCTCTCTCTCTCTCTCCTTTATGCGATTGTTATCTTGGCGGCTAGTTTCATTTTATTCCACATAGTACATATAATTTAGCTTTGCTAAATTACATTTGTTCTTTTATTAATTCTTATATGATAGGCAATAATATATTTGTTATTTAATAGCTTGATTCTCCTTTTTTCATTTAAAACTTATTATTTAATACATTATTTTGGATGTAATTTATTTAACTTATTTTAGTTGTAGATTATAGACTATGTATAACTTGAATTATGCACCAACAACTTTGGGGGTACAAAGTTGAAGAGAAATTATATGTGGGGGTACGCGAACAAAAAAGGTTGAATACCGCTGTACTAGTACATACAGACCGAAGGCATCAGATATTCCGAGTAGCGTCCAGTGAACGAGTGCACTGTGCCATTGCGCTCAGGATGGATACTAGAAACTCGTCATTCGCCATGACGTCTTGCGCATGCGCGTCTATTGAATTCCTAGCAGTGATCATCTCCTGGTCTGTGGACAGTACTTGTTACCATAAGTATAATAAGATGGCGGTAGTGTAATCCGTGGTGTAGGGCACAGAATTTACGAAAGTGCTATTCCCTTTAAAAAATTCTACAGTTTCATGGTACACGCGTAAACGTAATTTTATTTACGCTGAAAATAAATGTATGATCTTCCTTGCGCCGATTTTCACGAAACTCACAAAAACTCGATAGCGTTATTTGCAGATGTCTTATACTGAATTTCACAAAAATCAGACAATAACTGTGTAAAGCAGAGATATAAATCCTTTACGCCTCTAAGTAAAGTATGCATTTCACTGTGCGGATTTTCCCAGTCACTCAGTAAACACATGTGTGCGTCTCATGCACCGAGTTTTATCCAAATCGGACGGAAAGTGTGGAAAATGCGGTCAAAATATAACACGCACAGGTAAGTTTCCACTGCAAAGATGTATACAGAACTCACCGTTACTCAGTAGCATTACGTAGAGATCACATATACCGAATTTCACACAAGTTTGTAAAGAAATATGAAAAGTAAGGGTATAAATTTATTTACTCCTTTTAGTAAAGTACGACTGGCAATGAGCTGATTTTTAAGAAAATCACGCTTGCTGGACACATTTTTGTAAAGAACTCCTACTCCTAATTTAATGAAAAATCTACCAAACGGTCTAGCATCTGATAATATGTCACAGACTGACAACAGGACATTGTCTCCACATAAGGCAAATTTTTATTTAATAAATTCCGCCTAAAAATCAGTGATTTTTTATACAGACCATACAGAAAGACGTTTCGTGAATGTTTTCTAGTAAGAGTAATAATTTTAAAAAAATGTAATTTTTATATATACATTTTACACAAAGTGAGAGGAAATAGTAACAACAGTAATGAGGATAACATTAATAATATCAGTGCTTTGTATTGCTCTGGAGCGCAGTCGGACAAAGAACTGAAGCACTTGGCATTATTAGCAGTTGCGGCACTAGAAGACTTTGTCATCATCTCGTTCTATCCGCCATTACCCAGAGGGAAAATAAATATCCGATGTCCACCAGACAGAAGAACTGATAATCCCAGACTATTTTCGGGCGTGCTCGTTATGACAAGAATTCCAGCACCTCGGCTAGGAACCAACCTTCGGTTTTTCAGTATGTAGCGAGACTTTCTAGGGCAGTGTTCCCGAAACTAGAGATTCGCAGAAGGTCGTTAACAGTTGCGCGAGATATCGTGGAATAAGCTTATAAATATTTTAAAATACTGCGAAAAATTCCAAATATTTCTCGATATATCGCGGGGATATTCGTCCGACAGTTGGCTATTCTGAGGTAACCTGCGTGCGTTACGAACCAATTCTTTGTTTTCTGGTCTGCAATAATTTTCATAGAAAGGGAGTCCTCGGGTTATGAAAAATGATTTTAGAGGTTCCTCTTCTTCTTCCATGGCGTTACAGCCCGGGGTGGGCCAGAGCCTCCTTCTTTTGGGATTTCATCCCAAAGGTTTCCTGGTCGGTAAGTGTGCATTCTGTAGTGAGTGACCGGCTCACTGCCCGCACAAGTTTTTGCTCAATCCTGATGAGACTGCCAGAGCCATCTGGCAGGCAGTCAAGAGACTTGGGTTAGAAATGGCCGCTTGAATTTTGCTTACAGACACTACTAGTTCTATTCATGCCCGAAGGTTCTTTTACATGCCGTAAATCTACGACATGGGACCGACGGCTTTACTTCCCCTCCGAAGGAAGTGGCGCTTCGGATTTTTATCACCCTTAAAAATTTAGAGGTTCCTCTACGGGGGAAAAAAAGTTTGGGAAACACTGGTTTAGTGTTTGAAAACTTTCACAGTGAAATCAGTGTTTATGATGTCGGATTCTTAGTTATAGGCCAACTTACCACACTTTTTTGTTATATGTACCGTGCACTTTGTCTTAAGTTTAAGTTAAACCAACTAATGCACAAGGATTATTAACAAAGTAAGGTATATTTGTAACCCCTACATACTTGTGATCCTTTGATGCGCCCCCTGAGGATGGCAACTTGATTGCCGAAACGTATGTAGAGGTTACAAATACACCTTACTTTGTTAAAAATTCTTGTGCATTAGTTGGTTTAACTTAAACTTACTGCGCCTTTCTTATCCTTTCGGTCGCTTAACTGTTGCTTCCCATACACATATTTTCCTACGCTACTGGAATCGTGACTGCTCCACCACTGACGTTCAATTTATCACTATCAGCATGTCTGGCATCTGTGAAGAATAAGACAGCCTCCGAATGGCCTTACAGAGCCGCTAATAACATGCTGGCTCTTCATTTTACAGCACAGCTAGACATGAAATTCCTCACCTTCTATGGAACCGACATGTTCCTTGTCGTGTTTACAAAAGCACCTCATTAGTTCTTACTCTAAACCACACGAATCCAGTTCACATCCCCACAGACTCCCAATTTGGTATTCATTTTAATATTATCCTCCCATGTTCAGTAAATAAACACCCAGTAACTGGTAAAGTTAAAAAGGTAATAGTTCTCTGTCCAGGCTATGAAGGCGTAAGGGCGGTGCAGGTATAGCTCCACTCATTCTTAACCTGAGCACTAGATAGAGATAAGTGGTTAACTTTACGCTCCTGCTGCTTTACCCAAGTGAAAAAAGAACACCTGTTATCATTGAATAGGGGGCTGCATGGGCTCCAGTATCGGTATGGACATTTTTCGAGTAGAGAAAAATGTCTTGCCCTCACCTGGAGTCGAAATCCGGACCGTCCAGCCTGTCGCAATACCCACTATGCTATCCCGCCTTCTGCCCACGTCAATGAGGTAATTAATGTCGCGAAGAACTTGTTCAGAAAATATCTGTAATCCCGCTCCATACACAGTGTTTCTTCCCCCACGCGTGGTAGTGTGTAAGCCTGTTCCATACATCTGCAGTGTTTCTTCCCCGTCTTGTGGTAATGTGTAAGCGTGTTCCACACACCTTCTGTTCCTTCCCCATCTTGTGGTAATGTGTAAGCCTGTTCCACACAACTTCACATCCTTCGCCATCTTGTGGTAATGTGTAAGCCTGTTCCATACAACTTCAGATCCTTCCCCATCTTGTGGTAATGTGTAAGCCTGTTCCATACAACTTCAGATCCTTCCCCATCTTGTGGTAATGTGTAAGCCTGTTCCACACAACTTCACATCCTTCCCCATCTTGTGGTAATGTGTAAGCCTGTTCCATACAACTTCAGAACCTTCCCCATTTTGTGGTAATGTGTAAGCCGGTTCATACACCTTCTGTTCCTTCCCCATCTTGTGGTAATGTGTAAGCCTGTTCCACACACCTTCTGTTCCTTCCCCATCTTTTGGTAATGTGTAAGCCGGTTCATACAACTTCTGTTCCTTCCCCATCTTGTGGTAATGTGTAAGCCTGTTCCACACAACTTCACATCCTTCCCCATCTTGTGGTAATGTGTAAGCCTGTTCCATACAACTTCAGATCCTTCCCCATTTTGTGGTAATGTGTAAGCCGGTTCATACACCTTCTGTTCCTTCCCCATCTTGTGGTAATGTGTAAGCCTGTTCCACACACCTTCTGTTCCTTCCCCATCTTGTGGTAATGTGTAAGCCTGTTCCACACACCTTCTGTTCCTTCCCCATCTTGTGGTAATGTGTAAGCCTGTTCCATATACCTTCTGTTCCTTCCCCATTTTGTGGTAATGTGTAAGCCGTTCCATACAACTTCTGTTCCTCCCCCATCTTTTGGTAATGTGTAAGCCGGTTCATACACCTTCTGTTCCTTCCTTATCTTGTGATAATGTGTAAGCCATTCCATACACCTGTTCCTTCCCCATCTTGTGGTAACGTGTAAGCCTGTTCCATACACCTTCTGTTCCTTCCCCATCTTGTGGTAATGTGTAAGCCTGTTCCACACACCTTCTGTTCCTTCCCCATCTTGTGGTAATGTGTAAGCCTGTTCCACACACCTTCTGTTCCTTCCCCATCTTGTGGTAATGTGTAAGCCTGTTCCACACACCTTCTGTTCCTTCCCCATCTTGTGGTAATGTGTGAGCCTGTTCCACACACCTTCTGTTCCTTCCCCATCTTGTGGTAATGTGTAAGCCTGTTCCACACAACTTCACATCCTTCCCCATCTTGTGGTAATGTGTAAGCCTGTTCCATACAACTTCAGATCCTTCCCCATTTTGTGGTAATGTGTAAGCCGGTTCATACACCTTCTGTTCCTTCCCCATCTTGTGGTAATGTGTAAGCATGTTCCACACACCTTCTGTTCCTTCCCCATCTTTTGTTAATGTGTAAGCCGGTTCATACACCTTCTGTTCCTTCCCCATCTTGTGGTAATGTGTAAGCCTGTTCCACACACCTTCTGTTCCTTCCCCATCTTGTGGTAATATGTAAGCGTGTTCCATATACCTTCTGTTTCTTCCCCATTTTGTGGTAATGTGTAAGCCGTTCCATACAACTTCTGTTCCTCCCCCATCTTTTGGTAATGTGTAAGCCGGTTCATACACCTTTTGTTCCTTCCTTATCTTGTGGTAATGTGTAAGCCATTCCATACACCTTCTGTTCCTTCCCCATCTTGTGGTAATGTGTAAGCCATTCCATATAACTTCTGTTTCTTCCCCATCTTGTGGTGATGTGTAAGCCATTCCATACAACTTCTGTTCCTTCCCCATCTTGTGGTAATGTTTAAACCATTCCATACACCTTCTGTTCCTTTCCCATCTTGTGGTAATGTGTAAACCATTCCATACACCTTCTGTTCCTTCCCATCTTGTGGTAATGTGTAAGCCATTCCATACACCTTCTGTTCCTCCCCCATCTTGTGGTAATATGTAAGCCTGTTCCATATACCTTCTGTTCCTTCCCCATTTTGTGGTAATGTGTAAGCCGTTCCATACAACTTCTGTTCCTCCCCCATCTTTTGGTAATGTGTAAGCCGGTTCATACACCTTTTGTTCCTTCCTTATCTTGTGGTAATGTGTAAGCCATTCCATACACCTTCTGTTCCTTCCCCATCTTGTGGTAATGTGTAAGCCATTCCATATAACTTCTGTTTCTTCCCCATCTTGTGGTGATGTGTAAGCCATTCCATACACCTTCTGTTCCTTCCCCATCTTGTGGTAATGTGTAAGCCATTCCATATAACTTCTGTTTCTTCCCCATCTTGTGGTGATGTGTAAGCCATTCCATACAACTTCTGTTCCTTCCCCATCTTGTGGTAATGTTTAAACCATTCCATACACCTTCTGTTCCTTTCCCATCTTGTGGTAATGTGTAAACCATTCCATACACCTTCTGTTCCTTCCCCATCTTGTGGTAATGTGTAAGCCATTCCATACACCTTCTGTTCCTTCCCCCATCTTGTGGTAATATGTAAGCCTGTTCCATATACCTTCTGTTCCTTCCCCATTTTGTGGTAATGTGTAAGCCGTTCCATACAACTTCTGTTCCTCCCCCATCTTTTGGTAATGTGTAAGCCGGTTCATACACCTTTTGTTCCTTCCTTATCTTGTGGTAATGTGTAAGCCATTCCATACACCTTCTGTTCCTTCCCCATCTTGTGGTAATGTGTAAGCCATTCCATATAACTTCTGTTTCTTCCCATCTTGTGGTGATGTGTAAGCCATTCCATACACCTTCTGTTCCTTCCCCATCTTGTGGTAATGTGTAAGCCATTCCATATAACTTCTGTTTCTTCCCCATCTTGTGGTGATGTGTAAGCCATTCCATACAACTTCTGTTCCTTCCCCATCTTGTGGTAATGTTTAAACCATTCCATACACCTTCTGTTCCTTTCCCATCTTGTGGTAATGTGTAAACCATTCCATACACCTTCTGTTCCTTCCCCATCTTGTGGTAATGTGTAAGCCATTCCATACACCTTCTGTTCCTTCCCCATCTTCTGGTAATGTGTAAGCCATTCCATACACCTTCTGTTCCTTCCCCATCTTGTGGTAATGTGTAAGCCATTCCATACACCTTCTGTTCCTTCCCCATCTTGTGGTAATGTGTAAGCCATTCCATACACCTTCTGTTCCTTCCCCATCTTGTGGTAATGTGTAAGCCGTTCCATACAACTTCTGTTCCTCCCCCATCTTTTGGTAATGTGTAAGCCGGTTCATACACCTTTTGTTCCTTCCTTATCTTGTGGTAATGTGTAAGCCATTCCATACACCTTCTGTTCCTTCCCCATCTTGTGGTAATGTGTAAGCCTTCCATATAACTTCTGTTTCTTCCCCATCTTGTGGTGATGTGTAAGCCATTCCATACACCTTCTGTTCCTTCCCCATCTTGTGGTAATGTGTAAGCCATTCCATATAACTTCTGTTTCTTCCCCATCTTGTGGTGATGTGTAAGCCATTCCATACAACTTCTGTTCCTTCCCCATCTTGTGGTAATGTTTAAACCATTCCATACACCTTCTGTTCCTTTCCCATCTTGTGGTAATGTGTAAACCATTCCATACACCTTCTGTTCCTTCCCCATCTTGTGGTAATATGTAAGCCATTCCATACACCTTCTGTTCCTTCCCCCATCTTGTGGTAATCAGACTACATTGCTGCGAATCTCTAAAGAAAATCCGCTGAACAGCTAGCTGCTTCAGCGTATCATAACGAGATTTTAAAGCTCTGCTTTCCCAAAAGAAGAAAAATGTGCAAACAATGCGTGTGACTGATCTATGTGCTATTATTTTAGTTTTAACGGGTTTGTCGTCACCATTCTACCTGTACAGGAAGTGACAGTGCAAGACATCTCCATTTATATTAGTGTTTGTGTTATACATACATACACAATGAACTGGCAGATCGCAGTATTTACTGAAGCACTATCAGTACAACATGTCTCTTCCCGTTATAATCCTGATAATCCGTGATAATATCCTGCCAAAAGGGAATTATGGCAAGGGTCCTTTTTTTTTAAAGTTAAAAATGTGATGAGGTCGCTAAATTTTGGATTACTTCCGATAATATTCAGGTAGATAAATTTTATAGTAATGTAAAGTATACACAAATACATGACATACATTTTTGCAGATATTGCTTTAGAATCGGTGTATATTAGCTCTTTCCAGAACTTTCACTACAATGAGCATTACACGGGGGGGGGGGGGGGGGGAGGCTGGCTTTACACTAAACAAATATTTCAGAGGTCCAAAATAAAAATGGCCATGTAGCATCCTACTTTCTGTTATGTCTAGCTTCTGGCCTCTACCATCACCAATTCCCTTTTTAACAATAAAGAAGTCCTTTGCATGACAGGGGGTTTCGACAAACTAATCAGTTTTAGACTCTCATACTAAAACAGAAGATTGTTTATATATTTGTGCTGACAGCATTAAAATGAGATGCATAAAAAATCAGTTTATCCAAATCAACTTCATACATATTTTCCTATCTTCCTCCGAACAGGGAAGATTTCATGATTTTTCATTGTCACAGCTGTCATTACGAAAAATGCCTCATCATTCAGGAAATTTTGCAGTACCCCTCCTTCTTATTCAACTGTCCCAGAACATGTTTAGACATTACGTAGGCTACAGATAAAACTGGCCAAACTGAATCGACTGGCTCGTTTTGGTATCCATACGTAAGGATCAACTTCAAACGTCGTAAATGTTACCTACGATTATTGTCCTTGGGCAGGATCAGAATGTAGTTCTGAAGGAGGAGACAAAACTCCATGCAGAATTTTGATTGGAAAAACGCTTAGAAAGCGGGCAATTGGGAGACTGAAAGGGACATGACGGGAAGACATTGACTTCGTTCGTATAGAGAAAGGTTGATAGGGTTTGACGTTGATTGACGTGGCTCAGGATCATATCAGTTGGCGAGTTTTGGTGTAAGCTCTATTGTTTTGAACCTTGTGCTTCTGCTGCTGCAGTGTTAGTTGTTATCATCAGTCATCATCTAACTCAAGGAACCTCTACCATTCAAACAAGATGTGTGTGTGTGTGACCTGTGACTGCAGTGTCAATACTAAAAGTTTTGAAACACCAAATACAATATTACGACTATTAGTGTAGGCCCAACCGATTGCGGTGGCCGCGCGGTCTAAAGCGTGGGACTTCGGCCATTCTGTTACTGGGATTGTTGTTTCGAATCCCGCCTAGATGTCTGTCTCTTGTGAGTGTTGTGTGTTGTCAGGAAGAGGTCTCTGCGTCGGGCTGGTCCCTCGTCCAGAGGAGTCCTACCGACTGTGGTGTGTCTGAGTGTGATCGTGAAGCCTCGATAATGAGGACGTCCTGGCCGGGATAGCGCAGTCGGTATAGTGACTCGCTACGAGCTGGACAGTCCGGGGATCGAATCCCGGTGGGGGCGAGATTTTCAGCACCCGGCCCTGGGGCCTACCCAGCCTCCTGTACAATGGGTACCGGGTCATTCCCGGGGGTAAAGCGGCCGGGGCGTGGCGTTGACTACCCACCCCCATCTAGCGCCGAGGTTAAAGAAAGAGTAGAGCTTACCTCTACTCCCCTCTGGGCCTTCATGGCCTGTTATAGGGAGAACTTTACCTTTTACCTGGCCCGTTAGGGCTGTCGAGCCACTGAAAAAAAAATTAATATAGGCCTATATAAGGTGAATGGAAACGGTGGTGTGCCTGGTGAGCATGGCCTGCAGTCTCAGAAATCTGTTCGACGGACAGGAGTAAAGTCACATGTGGTAGCGTCTTTTCAAATCTTTCGATGGGAGCCTATCGATATATAAATCGATATGGATTGTCGCCTACTCCCAAGCTACCGTAATGACAATTTGTTACTTGGTTACTTCTACACACTCACACTACAAACTGACCACAACAGAAATGGCAATGAGAGATTCATATTTAAAAATATTTGAACTGAGGACAATTCCCCGACAGCAGCGCACCAATCTGTGCTAAAATGAAGCTTCATAGCTTATCACTCACATAAATAACAGAAATAAATAAAGGTTCTGTAAAAGGAACTTGAAGCAAGCGTGAACACAATGCAAATGGCCGACCATGAACTCGCGATGCAGCCCACAAATGTTTGTAGTACACTTGAATGTTAAAAGATGACAGTACTGCGACGTGAATTACTCGCCGCCATTTTGTTGTGCTCACTGGAACTAATTTGATGGAGAAAATTAATGCTCTGTCTTTATAATAATATTCTTACCCAATAAACGTTTACCTTCAAGCACGGCGTGAAAAAAAAAAAAGAGACGTGTGGCAAATCTAGTTTGACGCCTTAGGCTTTAACATAAAAATTTCTGTCCGACTGGAAGATTCAATGCACGCAGATATACAAGAGCTGCTGCTGCTAATCGATTAGTTCTTTAACCGTGACTCAACAGAATACGGCGCTCGATCTTACGACATTTTTAGTTCGCACTTCAAAACAGCCTCAGATGTCATGATCGTGTTTCATCGTGATTTCAGGCTTCCGCCGCGATGTTGATGAGATCTGCGCCCTTCTGGGATATGACGTGGCGTCCAGTCGTAATCCTTTACCGACGTTTCAGGACAGTGTATCCGTCCCATCTTCAAGTGTCAAGAAGTCCAAGAAGACTTGGACTTCTTGACACTTGAAGATGGGACCGATAAGTTTTCCCGAAACGTCGGTATAGGATTACCACTCTGCGCAGCGTAATATCCCAGAAGAGCGCAGATCTAAGCGTGTTTCATGTTTATTTTTGTATTTTCTTTACTCTTATCATCAGACGTTAACATCGACTGAGTATAGCCTTTTTGTTTCGTATTCGGAAGGTCCTGGTTTCAAATTTCGGCCAGAAAATCGAATACTAGGGGGATTTCGGGGTATTCATGAGTTTCTCAAAGTATGTGTCAGAATGGCCCTTCAAACCGGGCCTTGCCCGCTTCCTTTCATATCTTTTCCTTATCATTCTGTCATCCGAGGCAGTGGAGTCTGAATACTAAAAGCGTCGTCAAATAAACAACAAATACATTCTATGCGACCTTCTGTCCTGGATCAAAATTATAATTTATTTAACCTATTTTATTAACATTTCTCCTCTATCAAAATTATAATTTTTTAACCTATTTTATTAACATTTCTCCTCTATCAAAATTATAATTTTTTAACCTATTTTATTAAAATTTCTCCTCTATCAAAATTATAAAATATTTAACCTATTTTTATTAACATTTCTCCTCTATCAAAATTATAATTTTTTAACCTATTTTATTAACATTTCTCCTCTATCAAAATTATAAAATATTTAACCTATTTTTATGAACATTTCTCCTCTATCAAAATTATAATTTTTTAACCTATTTTATTAACATTTCTCCTCTATCAAAATTATAATTTTTTAACCTATTTTATTAAAATTTCTCCTCTATCAAAATTATAAAATATTTAACCTATTTTTATGAACATTTCTCCTCTATCAAAATTATAATTTATTTAACCTATTTTATTAACATTTCTCCTCTATCAAAATTATAAATTATTTAACCTGTTTTCATTAACATTAAATAAACATTTTTAGAATGAACGAATAAAACAAAGATGAACAGGAAAACTGTGATTACTACAATAAGAATAATGACAATTACTAAGTACTCAAAAATAAGACACCTTTAAAATTTTAATTTTTAACTTTTTAGTACAGTGATTGTGGCGGGCAGTGCCTCGCTTCCTGCACATCTGGTGTACTTACACTGCCACCCGATAGGTGAGAGCCACAGTGTAAGAACAAGGGCAATGATACGTGGTTTTGTGTGCAGTGAGTTGTTGAACGATATTATGGTGTACTGCCAGGTGGAAAATGCTGAGGAAAGGAGAGCTAAAGCCATCGTCAATTGCCTGAAAGCAGCCCAAAGTTTCAGAAATAGCTATGTTTGTAAACAATCAGCCAATCATCTCTTTCGTTCCAGACTGATAGGCTATACCATTGTACACAATTCTTTACTGTACTTCCTCACCATAGGACGACATTTAGTGGACCGAACATCACGGTCGCTTCCTGCCTGTCTTACTGAGCCCCAGATTAAAGCTCAGCACGAAAACTGGTTATCCTGACTGTGCTTTTTCGTGTTTGTACTCAGTCTCTCAAGGCAAGTATTGGGCCATGGTTCCTTCCTCCACATATTTTCCAATTAATTATTTATCAGTTACCATACAATTGGACGGTACATAGGTGTTTGCTTTCTGTGGCACTACAGCTCAACTGGGGCCTAGGCCGCCTCTTTGTTGGGGTTTCTAGATCGCACACAATTAGACACACACACACCCGGTAAGGCTCCTCTGAACAAGTGATCAGCCCGTCGCAAAGGCCGCTACCTACACAACACACAACAAACCCAAGACACGAACATCCATGCCTTCATTGGCGTTCGAACCCGCGATCTCAGCAATAAATGGCCGCAGATTTATGCCTTAGAGAGCACTGCCATCGGGATCGGCGCTGTATAGATGTAGTCGAAGATATTTGCAGCGTAATTAAATATACAACATATCCCCACCCCCACACCCCATGGCTCGACAGCCCCTAGTGGGCCAGGGCCTCCTAATTGTCGAGGCTTCACCATCACACTCAGACACACCACACTCGGTAGGACTCCTCCGGACAAGTGATCGGCCCGACGCAGAGACATCTACCTGACAACACACAACACTCACAAGAGACACACATCCATGCCTCCGGCGGGATTCGAACCCACAATTCCAGTAAGCGAGCGGCCGCAGACCCACGCCTTAGACGGCGCGGCCACTGGGATCGGCAATTAAATATATATCATATAAGTATAAATGCATGCTCTCTAGACTGTTGAAAGTCATAAAAATTTTATTTCATTTATTTTTTCCCCTGTGATTTGAAATGAAAATAGGAAAGGGAAAGTTCAAGTAAAGAATGAACATTTGTAGGCATTTCTGTGTGTTGTTCTGTGATGGTGGGTGTTCAGCTGTCATCAAAGGGGTCCTATTTCTTGTCGTAATAGGGAGTATCACATTTCAGACCAGAGGAAGCCACAGCTGCCAACAGTCTACAGCGCGTCCTGTAGAAGAATAACGAGATTTGTAAAAAAAAAAAAAAAATTAACCATAAAACTCTTTCACTTCAAGTTCTTGTATTATGCTGTATGAAAGTAGCTATAAGCAGGCTGACTGATGTGAACTGCAGTATTAAAGTCTGCACCCACCAGTCCATGTTGCAAGACAGTAAACCCCAATATTAATTAGACGCTGATTGAGCGCTTCGCGGATAGGTACGAGTTACATACCAGTTCATGCTTGCTGTGTTTAGTTTTAACGTACAAGTCTTCTGGGATGCTATGCCGCATCGGCAGGCAAATAGTTACCGACGTTTCGAAGGCGAGTACTGCATCCATCTTCAGAGCGTAAAGTCCAAGTTCACTCCTCCCACATTGCTAGACTGTAGAGGCAGAGACAATACATTTCACCAACGTCCGTAACCCTTTACCAGTCGACACGGCGTAACATCAACACGGCTGTAAGAAACTCACATTTCGTATTCATTAGTTTTCTTTCTGTATATCCTTACTTGTTTTTTTTTTGTAACCTTAATTTCTTTCCGCTTTGTCTCTGTCCTTAAATTTCTTTTTTCTCCTCTTGAAAACCACCGATTGTTAACCCATTATAATTCATTCATCACCTTATATACTACCAGGTTTAACACTAAGAAATTCTACGTTCTGCCCTCACAGTGTATTTATGTGTTTTGTGTGGATCTCAGAACAAACAGCGATTATTTCACTGTACAGCATTAACTGACTGGTTTGTATAACTGAGACGGAGTGTGTTTACTGCGCGGTACGGACTGTATTTATGTGTTTTGTGTGGATCTCAGAACAAACAGCGATTATTTCACTGTACAGCATTAACTGACTGGTTTGTATAACTGAGACGGAGTGTGTTTACTGCGCGGTACGGACTGTATTTATGTTTGTGTGGATCTCAGAACAAACAGCGATTATTTCACTGTACAGCATTAACTGACTGGTTTGTATAACCGAGATGGAGTGTGTTTACTGCGCGGTACGGACTGTATTTATGTGTTTTGTGTGGATCTCAGAACAAACAGCGATTATTTCACTGTACAGCATTAACTGACTGGTTTGTATAACCGAGATGGAGTGTGTTTACTGCGCGGTACGGACTGTATTTATGTGTTTTGTGTGGATCTCAGAACAAACAGCGATTATTTCACTGTACAGCATTAACTGACTGGTTTGTATAACCGAGATGGAGTGTGTTTACTGCGCGGTACGGACTGTATTTATGTATTTTGTGTGGATCTCAGAACAAACAGCGATTATTTCACTGTACAGCATTAACTGACTGGTTTGTATAACTGAGACGGAGTGTGTTTACTGCGCGGTACGGACTGTATTTATGTGTTTTGTGTGGATCTCAGAACAAACAGCTATTATTTCACTGTACAACATTAACTGATTGGTTTGTATAACTGAGACGGAGTGTGTTTACTGCGCGGTACGGACTGAAGCTTTAAATATAATTAAGGCTAATCTCTGGTCTTTAAATGGTTAAATTAAGTTACATGACAATTGAAGTTATCACAGAAGCTAGTATCAGATCACGGCTGTCTTGCACTTGACGCATTATAATTTTGTATATAGGTACGAATACTGTGGAGGAACCTGCTAACTCCATTTCCAGGGTAGTAGCAATACCTACACTGAAGGCGGATGGGGCACTTTTACGAAACTTTAGTATCTATATACCAATTTATACGGCGTTACGTCCCAGGAAACGCGATTTGCAATCGGAAAAGAGTTTAGTAAATGAAATTCCCATTGTATCTCATTTTTATCACTTCTCTTTTTTATAGTTCCTTTCTCTTATTTACTTGTAACTTAAAATAGTCGATCATTTCTATTTTGCTGTTTTACGTTCCTCTCTCCTTCATTTAAAAAGATTCGTTTGGTTTATCGTTTCCGTTTTTCCCCCTATTATTGACACTATCTTTATTTTCTTCCTGTTTTCTTCTCTATACTTTCTGCATCAATATCAATAATAATCAAATTAACTGTTTAAAGGACTGCTTTTGTTTATTGTGTACTCATTTCTTTCTTGTACTAGACTTTCTTTGTTCTTTTGTTTTTATGTCATACGTTCTCTGCTAATTACTCTCCTTCCATTGTCCTTATTATATCTGTGTTCTCACATTAGCTACACGCACACACACACACATATCCATGTCAGCCCACGCTTTGTCACAGTAACTCCAAAGCATGGTGTATTAATTCGAAGCGCATCAAGTGACGGAACTGACCTGAAGATCGCTTCACGTGGGCAAACACCGAGCTGAAACGTAAGGAACCAGCAGCCTTTCGTGAAAGCTTCTAAGCTCTTCACTTTTAAGAATTTTCAAGGTTCTCTTCCTGAAGACTTGCTGAGACTCTATCCTCAAACTTTCTAGGATGTGACGTAACTACTTCAGTAGACACGTATCAACATTCCCTTCATCTGCATACAAGTAGTTCAACTACTTCAGTAGACACGTATCAACATTCCCTTCATCTGCATACAAGTAGTTCAACTACTTCAGTAGACACGTATCAACATTCTCTTCATCTGCATACAAGTAGTTCAACTACTTCAGTAGACACGTATCAACATTCCCTTCATCTGCATACAAGTAGTTCTACTACTTCAGTAGACACGTATCAACATTCCCTTCATCTGCATTCAAGTAGTTCAACTACTTCAGTAGACACGTATCAACATTCCCTTCATCTGCATACAAGTAGTTCTACTACTTCAGTAGACACGTATCAACATTCCCTTCATCTGCATTCAAGTAGTTCAACTACTTCAGTAGACACGTATCAACATTCCCTTCATCTGCATACAAGTAGTTCAACTACTTCAGTAGACACGTATCAACATTCCCTTCATCTGCATACAAGTAGTTCTACTACTTCAGTAGACACGTATCAACATTCCCTTCATCTGCATTCAAGTAGTTCAACTACTTCAGTAGACACGTATCAACATTCCCTTCATCTGCATACAAGTAGTTCAACTACTTCAGTAGACACGTATCAACATTCCTTCATCTGCATACAAGTAGTTCAACTACTTCAGTAGACACGTATCAACATTCCCTTCATCTGCATACAAGTAGTTCAACTACTTCAGTAGACACGTATCAACATTCCCTTCATCTGCATACAAGTAGTTCAACTACTTCAGTAGACACGTATCAACATTCCCTTCATCTGCATACAAGTAGTTCAACTACTTCAGTAGACACGTATCAACATTCCCTTCATCTGCATACAAGTAGTTCAACTACTTCAGTAGACACGTATCAACATTCCCTTCATCTGCATACAAGTAGTTCAACTACTTCAGTAGACACGTATCAACATTCCCTTCATCTGCATACAAGTAGTTCAACTACTTCAGTAGACACGTATCAACATTCCCTTCATCTGCATACAAGTAGTTCAACTACTTCAGTAGACACGTATCAACATTCCCTTCATCTGCATACAAGTAGTTCAACTACTTCAGTAGACACGTATCAACATTCCTTCATCTGCATACAAGTAGTTCAACTACTTCAGTAGACACGTATCAACATTCCCTTCATCTGCATACAAGTAGTTCAACTACTTCAGTAGACACGTATCAACATTCCCTTCATCTGCATACAAGTAGTTCAACTACTTCAGTAGACACGTATCAACATTCCCTTCATCTGCATACAAGTAGTTCAACTACTTCAGTAGACACGTATCAACATTCCCTTCATCTGCATACAAGTAGTTCAACTACTTCAGTAGACACGTATCAACATTCCCTTCATCTGCATACAAGTAGTTCAACTACTTCAGTAGACACGTATCAACATTCCCTTCATCTGCATACAAGTAGTTCAACTACTTCAGTAGACACGTATCAACATTCCCTTCATCTGCATACAAGTAGTTCAACTACTTCAGTAGACACGTATCAACATTCCTTCATCTGCATACAAGTAGTTCAACTACTTCAGTAGACACGTATCAACATTCCCTTCATCTGCATACAAGTAGTTCAACTACTTCAGTAGACACGTATCAACATTCCCTTCATCTGCATACAAGTAGTTCAACTACTTCAGTAGACACGTATCAACATTCCCTTCATCTGCATACAAGTAGTTCACAACATTTACTTAGGTGTGTCAATTGCTTAGTAATTTCCAGTTATTGGGTCATTTTGCCAGACATCCAGCTGGTCTTTTAATCAATCATTTAATCACTCATTTAATCAGTCACGTAATCAGTTACGTATTCAACCAGACACACGTTACGTACTATTTAGACAGTCAACCACAAAATAATTTAGCCAGTCAGAGTATTTTAACCAGACAATTTTTAACTAGTTCGGCAGTAAAGCAATCGATTATTTAGTCACTTAGAAAGGCAGCCAGTCATTAATTTAACGAATTATAAAATCAACCAGTCATCATTTAGTCAGTAAGTCGTGTAGCTCTTTACACAAGCAGACTGTCTGTAAGCACGTCGCGTTAGCCAGCTAATGAGGTGCAGATGTGTCTCGACAGGTCGGCATATGTATGCAGTCACTGCACACATTACCTAGCTGCCACTGTTCCTTGTAAATGAAGTCTAGATGTGTAACCTGGGGCAAATTCTGTTTAACGTTTTTGTCTCTTTGTTGCACTCATTTTGCTTTCCAACTACAGCTGAATAGATAATCTCCTACCTTTGTCTTTATGCACGTAAGGGAAGGTGGCGTAAAATGTGGATCGATTTCAAGGTGATCCAGGCGAATGTGAATCATTGCACTGTTCATTGCCTGTTTACCCTGACACTTTCTGAACCTGCTGATCTACTTCTGTCTTTATTTGACGAAGGGGCGCTGCCATGTACTGGACGTAATGCCATTAACAAGTCCATGTTGAAATCTACAAGCATAGGGGAAAGGAGAAAAATATATAGAATTTTGGTAGGGAAGTTTTAAGGGAAGACACCAGTTGTGAATAAATCGTGAGCGGCAGGGCCGCCGAGAGCGGGTTCAGGCCCAGGTGAAAAACATTTTTTGGACCCCCCCCAACAAGGACGAACTGGCTAAAAATCTTTATACTAAATCGGAAAGACTGACTGTCAGTTGCAGAGTGACTTGGGCTTGGTCTGAAAGGGTTAATTTGTACAATCGACAGATAATGATACTAACGAGAAATACAAAAACATGTTCAAAATAGTTGGGCCCCGGGCCTCCTTCCGGACCGCTGGGCCCCTCTAATTTTTATCGGCTCCCCCCCCCCCACCCCCGTGCTGTCGTCGGCACTGGTGAGCGACTGGTCGCATCAACCTGCGTGCTTTCTCAAAAGCACAAAAAGTGCTGGGATTTTGCCGCAAATAATTCAGGGCCCTTAACTTTCACACCCTTTTCACTTCGTGATTTGCTAATCATTCTATCATTCGACGCTTTGTAGTTTGAATTACTAACGGCGTCGTTAAATAAACCACAAACACAGATACTATTCCACTCAAAGGCCGTACATTTATGATCCATATTAATACAAATCTCGCGGTGGCGCAGTTGGTTGAGGCACTGCTGTACAAGCCGGAAGGACGCGGGTTCGATTCCCGATTGTGTCATTGGAATTTTTCATTGACATAATCCTTTCGGTCGCACTATGGCCCTGGGGTCGACTCAGCCTCTAACAGAAATTAGTACCAGGATTATTTCCTGGGGGGTAAAGGCGGCCGGTGCTTAGGGCTGACAACCTTACCACCTTCATGTGCCGGCTGTCTAGAAATCTTGGAGCCTCAAACTCCTGTAACCCTAATGGCCTGTCCAGGCCTGTACAGGGACTGCTTTATTAAAACAAATCTTCACAACGGTTCGTTATTCTACTTCAAGCCATCAAAACGACAACGACTTTCCTTCTGACACAGTTGCTCGTCCCCATTCTGGGTCCCTACATTTCCTGTATCCGACGCAAGTGGCTTACCTGGTGTTTCACGAGCCTGCAGCATGCTTTGTTTTGCAGCCGGAAGGTCGGTTAGACGTGACCGGAAGTGCCTCGTGCCCAGCGCCAACAAACCATGCAGAGGCAGCTACACAAAGAAGCACATTTGCTAGTAGCAATCTACATCGGAGTAATCACTCCCACGGCAGCAGGAAGCTATGAAGAAGCACTGTGCAGGAATATAGAGGAAACCTACAGCCAAAGTACACGCAAATTATTTATAGAGTCTGTGCTGCTGTATTGGCAATTGATCACTTGACGTGCTAAAACAGTAGCCTATACCCTGCTTAAAATGACCAGAACAGCTCAGTCAGTATAGTGACTATACGTTTCACGCTGGGCTTTAGAAGATCAGGGTGTGATTGCCGGAGAGTTTAGATATGTTTTTCTTTTGTATCCAGAACGATCCGCAGTTAATGCTGTCAGGGCATGAAGCTGGTCACTCATATGCATATATTGCCGGGGTTAAGGATGCGTCCACGCGGCCAGCTTTACCTTTACCCTAGGGCAGTGTTTCCCAAACGTTTTGCTCGCAGACTTCTTTTGGTTTCGAAAAATAACCAAGCATCCTCACATCCTTGCTCACGTAAATATAGCGTGTCCGGATGACAGGTATCCGAATTAAAAATTTATATCTCGGGAATGATTTTAGATAAACACTAATGCATACAAGTGGCATACGTAAAAATGCCTTGCATAATTTGACCTTAATTAAAATGATTGTCGCTCGCTTCGTGGGTGCAATAAGTTTCTTAATTAGGTAGTCCGACGGTCATACAAAATAAACATATGGCCAATTAAGGAAGTTCCTGGATTATTTAAAAAAACATTATTCTTTTAATTAATAAATAAGTAAATTCAAAGTAGGCATTACAGAAATGTATTAACGGATCCCCTGGGAATGTTTGCGGATCCCTTGGGATCCACTGCCCTAGGGCGTTCTTACATTGTCGCGGTTTCAAATAGCGAGGTGTCACTTCTCCTGCATTCAACGTAACAATGCGAGGTGATGTTTCATATTTGTGTAACATAACAGCTGACAGCTGTATAGAGCGACGATGTGTGACGTCACATGCGGCTGCTGTGTAAATGGACGAACGTAACAATTTGAAATTCTTTCCTTCGCAGGATGAGATGAGGACGAGCAGCTTATTTGGACAGCCTGAGGAGCCGCCAGCATGCGGGAAGAGGAGCTTGAAGTAGCCATCAAGGTGAGAATCACGCTGTACACCCCCATATAATCGATTCGCTTAATTTCCAAGGTTACATTCGACTTTAAGATTGGTATAATTGTCCCTGTACGCGCCATGAAGGCACATGGGGACAGTGGAGGTATAGCTCCTCTCATTCCTAACCGCGTCACAGATGGAGGTGAGTGTAAGTAGCACGCTCCGGCAACTTTAACCCGAGGAAATTACTCCAGTACCATTGAACAGGAGGTTGGGTCGGCTGCCGAGCCAGTCTGGACGTTTTGGAGAAGGGATAAACATCTTGCCTCTATCGTCCAGCCCGTGGCCTATTTTCTGTTCTGACCACGCTATTACGGCTCCCATTTTCGGCCATCGACCGATAAATTAAATTAAATCAGCTACGCCTGATCCACCTGAAGCCTCGCTCCAAATTTGTGGTATTTGCAGTGGCATAGATAAGACCCCCCGCAGACTCCGTGGCGCAGAGAAGGGCTTTGGGTCAGAGGAACCCCCAGAAGCAGAGAGTGCTAGACTGTGCTGTGGGCTCTTCTGAGCTGAATATTGTTCTTCTGACAGAAGACAGCGTTCTGCGTCCATGTTAGCAGACCTGGAGTAAATTCACTAATAATTACAGGGGGGGCAATTATCCAGTCACAGGGGGCACCGACCGGTTATCTACGTCACTGGGTACTTGCATATCCTTCAATAGCACTGTGTGCCAATTGACTGACATAGTTTGTGCAGTGATTGAGGATAGCTCTTCCTGTGAGGCACATCTAAGGAATTTTCTCCCCACCTGTTGACCTGAGCAAGGGAACAGTTCCAGTTCCCAAAATGTTGCTCTCTTTTTTTAATACAATACGATGGGAAAAGTCCAAAAACATAATAATCCGAAGTGCCACATTCAGAAATCTTGAGAAATAAGCAACACACTGTTTAGGATATCTACATTTTAACCAGTATTCCTGAATTTTATACAGGCAGCCCTTATTTTATGCTCTACTTGTGTTAATGAGAAAGTGGGTGTAAATCGAAAAGGCATAAATAAAAAATGATATTTCCGTAAGAATTGATGTAATAAGAACGGGTTAGGGGCATTCATATTAATTACATCCTCTTATTATGCGATACGTGTACATGTATTAACAATATTTTTACTGTGTTACTGATATTAATACAGAAATAAGCAGGTAATATTAATTTTAAGCTACATAAATTGACAAGGAATTGTAAACAACTTGTGTACACTTGTCACGGATGGTACATATTCCGTATCGTCGCTCTCACACATTTTGTCACGGATAATCAAAATCACTCTCACAGGCTTTACTACACAGTCACTTTACAACACAGTCACTTTACAACACAGTCACGTTACTACACAATCACTTTACTACAGTCACTTTACTACACATTCACGTTACTACACAGTCACTTTACTACACAGTCACTTTAATACACAGTCACGTTACTACACAATCACTTTACTACACAGTCACTTTACTACACAGTCACTTTACTACACAGTCACGTTACTACACAATCACTTTAGTACAGTCACTTTACTACACAGTCACGTTACTACACAATCACTTTACTACACAGTCACGTTACTACACAGTCACTTTACTACACAATAACTTTACTACAGTCACGTTACTACATAGTCACTTTACTACACAGTCACTTTACTACACAGTCACGTTACTACACAGTCACTTTACTACACAGTCACTTTACTACACAGTCACTTTACACACAGTCACTTTACTACACAGTCACGTTACTACACAGTCACTTTACTAAACAGTCACTTTACTACACAGTCACGTAACTACACATTCACGTTACTACCCACAGATCATGCACATTACTACCATTAAGATTATTGGTTGATTATTAAGCGTCGTGTTGGTTTTTTCCCCGATTCGTTGTGTCATATTAGAAGGAAAAACATTTAAATAAACGCAAATAAACCACGTGGTCTGAACTAAACCGCGAACGCATCGTGACTGACGTGTTTGCAGTGAGCGTGCAGCACACCAATTTTGTTCCGCGCCGTGAATTTCGTACACTCTTGGCAGCGTCCTATTGGCAGCCGGCCAAAGGGCGTTAAATCGAGAATGAGAGAGCTCAAATTAAGACGTTGTGTGACTTGGCAAAGGGTGTTAAAGGAAAAAGGCGTAAAGTAGGAGCACGAAACAAGGGCTACCTGCATTAATATAGTAACTAACTAAGTTAAGTGGGTTCCTGTCACAACGGCATGGCGCGTCCTCAGGTTGCGGATGGAGGAACGGCCTGCGGATATGGAGGGTAGCTGCGAATACATTGAATAAGCAGTCGCGGACAGCCGACAAGGGGTGGTCCTCCAGCTTGGGGGTTGGGCGAGGTGTTAACAACTCCTTACCGTAAAAATTACCATGTTACGAAACATATTACGAAGCATTAATATATTAGCGAATAAAATGTGATCTGTTGCCTTATGTGACAGATGTGTTTGGGTGCCGACAGGTGGTGATCGTGGGAAACGGAGCAGTGGGCAAGTCCAGTATGATCCAGCGCTACTGTAAGGGCACCTTCACCAAAGACTACAAGAAGACAATCGGCGTGGACTTCCTAGAAAGGCAGATAGAGTGAGTACTGTATGGAACGGCACGCCTTTCACTTGTGGTCACAAAAAGTTGTTGTTGTGTATTGCCGTAAGAGGGCGGATGTTAGAATTTAATTGTGCAAATGGTTTTTAAATTGTTCAGTAAGCAATTAGTTATGGTTATAATCTTTCACGGTAATTGAGTGTTGATGCTGATCCTGTTTTTGGGTCTCGGTGCTGTGTAGAAGTGAAATGTGCCGACGTTTCTTACGAACATTGAAGGATTTTATAAACATTTCCGGGCTACCGTCCTAACGGTCCGGACCGAGTCCTAGCTCCACCCCACTTCCGTTGGCCTGGCGAGACCACACCTGTCTATATAACCCGACAGCCGAAAGCAACTGGGAAATCAGCAGGCCAGCCTAGACTGCCCGTACAAATGCGGCGAAGACGACAAAGAAATGTGGCTATAACTTGCGGTTACCCTGGCTCAAGTCTCTCGTGATTTTACTCAGTTGTAAGGCAGATGCCAGGGCATAATTAAAAGACAGGAACGGTCCGCATCTCTCTAACCCTAGTCACGGACGTCTTCATCCAACGTAACTTCTTCCATATTGCAAAGGCCTTTACCCTACTCGACCGAGCCTCTCTGGGTTCAAATCACAGACAGACATACAACCAACCTTCTTCCCCCTCCAAAAGGTACATGTTGCCATTTGTAGCAGAAGTATTTTTATGATCACGTCAAGCCCTCAGCGAAGACGGGAAATCCGTTAACGTAAGCACACTCCCCGTTATATTTGCAGGTGTCCGTTTCACAGCCCAACAGTAAGCTTCGTGGCCAGGACTTTCTGAATGACCAAGAGACGTCGACTGGCACTTCCCCAAGGTTTTAACATGTTATTCAGCGATGCGTTTCTCGCGCATAAATAGCGAAATGGTCCTAGGAACTCCGATGCCTATATATACCGTCAATCACAAACTTGTGTATATGATTATTTATTGTGAATTTATATACATGTTTCGGCGTCTGTAGGCCATCATCATGTACATCTAAACACAAAACCTACTTTCTCATAGGATTTTTTGTGTTTACATGTAGGCCTACCTGATGCTGGCCTAAAATGGCCGAAACATGTAGTATAATTAAATTAAGTTATAAACCAACCGATGTACACTAAAACCACTTTTTAAGTAGCTTTATTATAAAATTGTTAAAATTGTACCCCTACACGTGTTTCGATCCTAGGATCACTCCACCGTAGTACTCCTCACCGCACAACACGTAGTACACTCCGCTCCACGCAAAAACATTTCATATGCTTTTAATACCACACGCCAGCAGTTCCACAATCTACCATCTACAGTGCTTTTATAATTTTACAACTTTTAGCGAATCTTTTTACAAGATTTTAACTTATGTTTCAAAGTGCAGATAGAATATTTTAAATCATGTGTTGAAGTGACTGTAGCTTTTAGCAATAAACCCCCCTGACGATGATCCTAGGATCGAAACACGTGTAGGGGTACAATTTTAACAATTTTATAATAAAGCTACTTAAAAAAGTGGTTTTAGTGTGCATCGGTTGGTTTATAACTTAATTAATATGACGAAGATGCACGGTGTCAACAGTGTGAAATGTAGTATAAATTTATAATAAATAACCATATATACAAGTGTTGTCATTGACCTTATATTTATTCATTTTAGTTTATGTATTTCACAAAGGGATGTACCAAACAAGGGTCCTAGGAAGGTCGATTTGTACATGCCCAAATTAGCCTTTACTTCCTTGGAGTTACATAACAAATTATCAGGCGCTGTCGCCTACATAATTGCGTGAATACGTAAACGTATTTAGCAATATGGTTTATTTATTGAAGTTGTCATTAGGGCAGGCCCTTATGACGTCGAACAATACGATGATTAATGAAAAATAATTTAAAATCAGATGAAAGGAAGCTGCTGTGCTCTTATTTCATATACTATGCCGATAGTTAATTGAAGTAACTGAGAAAACTCACAAAACTTTTATCAGGTTTAGCCAGTCTCCAGGTCGGTATTTGATCCCGGGACCTCCGAATAACAATTATAAGTTCTACACAATCGAACACGGCGGTCGGTATGACTAGACAAGTGTCAATTTTGAGCTACTTCTGTGAACAGCCTGAACAGCGCCAAAGCAGGTTCTGTGGAAATAAATTGTGACTTTATACCCCAGCCAAGCAATTAGAGACGGATTCATTACAGTTTCCTATGACACGTGCTAACTCTTCTTGCCAAATGGCATGCCTAGTCTTGTTTCTAATGAGCAGATCGCAGTGTTAACCCTTTTTTTACGAGGTGCCTGCCCGTTTTCCGCATATGTTAACAACATCAGTTACGACAGTGCTTCTTTTTGGAGCTGAGAAAGGGAAACTAAATGGAGTAGGGAAAAAAAATGCTTAACGAAGAGTTCCATGACTTGTTCTTTTAACTTAATGTTGCTATAACTTACGGATTTTTTTTTTTTTTTTTTACATATTCGAAGGAACTACCACTTTATGAGACGGAGGAAAACTGCGAAAAATCCTAATCGTTTTGGGTGGATGGCCAGAACAAAATTTTAACTGCGTACCGCCATATTGGAGATATGCGAGATCGTAACATAATGCGATAGGTTATAGTCAAAATAGGTGATTATGCGAGTAGTTGTGTATATCTTAGTCATTATGTCTGCATTTCCTTCCTTTTGGAAAGAAGTCTAATGCATGCTTCTGACCTTGCAATCTTTGATATTCTGAAGTAGGATGGCGGCGGTACCAACCTGTACAGCATGAAATCCTAATATACAGCAATCTTCGATTCTGAACCTAAATGTGACGCATTTTCAAAGCGGTTTATTGTCTGTCACGCTTTCTTGATTTATTTATAAGTGCTTTTTTCGGTATTTTTTCTACTCCTATGCTCTTTATCCGCTGATATTTAATTCACATTGTTTGACGTGTTGCAACAAGGTTGCCGAAGACGTATCACCTGTCAGGTGAGAGTGCCTTGCTGTTCAAGTGACACTGGGCACTGCCTTACGCTGTCAAGTTGCGAAATAAATCATGTTTATCCGTTCCATATGTTCCAAACATGTTATACTAGTATATAGGTCCGTATGAATAAGTCTACAAAAGCCTAACAGTCGAAATTCTGTCGTAATTCTATCCTCTTGTAGTAGATCCTTTATATAGTCGTAGTTAAGGATTCGAACGGTAGGTAGCAGTAATTGCTGTCGACAATATGCCTTTATGATGCAATACAGAGGTAGGCCTACCTATGCTCAGACGATATTGCACTTTTTTTTGTGGTGAAGGGCCCCGCAGCAGATGTTACGAACGCACCGCAGCCTTGAGGCTTGTTGTGCAACCCTGTGATGAAGATGATTAGTTTTTTTTTCGTTTTTCCGAGTAATGGAGCACCGGTGGAATGAAATTGACATGTGAAAAGCCGAAGTACTAGGGGAAAACCTGTCCCAGTGCTACTTCGTCCACCACAAATCCCACCCACGTGGACTAAACCGGGATCGAAATAAAAAAACTAATCTTTCTCTTCATCTTCATCACAGGGTTGCACAATAAGCCTTAAGACTGCGGTGCGTCCGTAGCATCTGCTGCGGGGCCCTTAAAAAACTGGCTCCGGTAAAGAGGCGCGCACATCTCTATCTGGGATTTATTACGGACATGGGGCTGTTCGTCTGCTGCTGTCAGAAATTAAGAGCAGATCTCACTGGACAACTGTTTGCCGTCATTTGATGCAAAACATTTCATACTTCTGGGTTATATAAATTTAAGATTGATTGGACATGTAACTGGCATGGGAGAGAAGACGTGATGTGGAAACCTGAATGGAAGAGGCAGTTTGCAAGGTCCATGAGTAGACTGCATGGTTTATTAACAAACCAAACATAAACGACCGAAACATATCCTGCTGTAACCAGCTCACCATCAGGCATAGTGTTTCTTTAGTATTTTTTTCACTAATATTGTTTCTATTCCCCTATCTTTAACTTTTGTTTCACGCATCCATTTTAGCTAAATTGGTTATCGGAACCATTTTGTGATTTTTTGTTTGTATACCGTAAATACTGTACAATAAAGATATTAGATTAGATGGTTTATTGAGCTTGGGGGAGGGGGGACTTCTGTACTGCACTTGTTTGCTTCAAAATTAGACTCAGTAACATAATGTTTAGAAAACAGTAGTGATATTTTGGATAGCATAAGAGGCTAATATTTTTGAGCGATGTTATATACATTATCAGGGCTCTGCTCCGTGAAGCTAGCAGGCAAATACATAAACGCAGGGCTACATGGAAACATAGACTGGCAGGTAGCTGTGTAAATAAATAAATATGGCCTGTAGTTGACACACAGAATATTCTTTCATAAAATAAATCTGTAGGATCTTAAGAAAGGATACATTTTTTTCACGACTCGACAGCTGTAGTGCTCTAAGGCCTCCTCACCTTTGGGGTTCCGCAATCACAATCAGACACACCACACTCGATAGGACTCCTCTGGTCGAGTGATCAGCCCGTCGCAGAGACCTCTACCTGACAAACACACAACACTCTCAACAGACAGACATCCATGCCTCCGGCGGGATTCGAACCCGCAATCCCAGCAAGCGAGCGGCCGTAGCCACACGCCTTAGACCGCACGGCCACTGGGATCGGCATGCATCTGTTTTAGACGCCTATATTTCTGTAGTCAGTGTTTCTTTACAGAAGCTTTCCACAGCACCTGTAATTTCTGCATTCACTTCCCGCAGCCTGACACAGGGACACCTGCACACTTACGACATGTCACCGGATGTCACTGCCTGATAACAAACTGCTGACTTACGTGTTCTGTGACACCAGATTCATTAATGTCAGTGGAACTGCCGCATCATTTTTGATGACCCTTCATGAAAGTGCGTAACCCCAAGTATACATTTCATTAACCAGTTCCAAGTCATGTGACTGATTCTGGTGGCCCTGGAAATGTTGGAACGTGGCCCATTCCGGCATTTCTAGGGCTCCAAGCAACTTCTCTACCATTTATGTTGGTCAGGTCAATCTAATGGTTTCTAGTAGGCGTTTCTTCAGTTGAAGAACCACATGTAACGTCATGCTGCTACAAGTTTGATACTGAATTTCGCTGTTTCTGTTTGTGAATATGGGAATCTATTTTATCAGCTTTGGAATAGGAACAATTGGCGGGATTTTGTTGTGACGCCGATGAACACAACAGGAATCTTTGCCTTTAAGTCGTATTCACAACAATTACCTTAATTTTTTTGATAATTGGTAGGTGTCTTTAAGACTCTTATGTTGCGGTAGAGGGTCACGGGGAAAACATTTTACAGGTCTCTTCTAGTGTCAACATTTCGTGCGATGGGGACAAGTTTATGACAACTTATCATGTTAGTAGCTTTAATGCGGCGGAAAAATTGTTGAAAATCGGACTTATCGTCTGGTGGAAAATATACCTGTGTTGTAGACCATGTTTTGTTCCCTGCCTCAGAAGATACCTGTGTGTTGTAGACCATGTTTTGTTCCCTGCCTCAGAAGATACATGTGGGTTGTAGACCATGTTTTGTTCCCTGCTCAGAGATACTGTGTTGTAGACATGTTTGTTCCCTGCCTCAGAAGATACCTGTGTGTTGTAGACCATGTTTTGTTCCCTGCCTCAGAAGATACCTGTGTGTTGTAGACCATGTTTTGTTCCCTGCCTCAGAAGATACCTGTGTGTTGTAGACCATGTTTTGTTCCCTGCCTCAGAAGATACCTGTGTGTTGTAGACCATGTTTTGTTCCCTGCCTCAGAAGATACGTGTGTAACCTGTTTGTTTGCTTGGTAGGTGTAGACCATGTTTTGTTCCCTGCCTCAGAAGTACCGTTGTTGTAGACCATGTTTTTCCTGCTCGGATACCCGTGTGTTGTAGACCATGTTTTGTTTCCTGCCTCAGAAGATACCCGTGTGTTGTAACATGTTTTGTTCCTGCCTCAAGTCCGTGTGTTGTAGACCATGTTTTTCCCCTGTCTCAGTGGAAATAAGTAAAAGTAGCCTTTGAGAACCAAACCCTCACTTTCTGTATAGTGCTTGTTTCGTTAACACCACAGGTAGTGAGGTGACATAAAATCAATAATTTCATGTTTTCTTATCTTCTCTCTATTCCTTCTCATGACTGTGTCGTCTCCTCCTGTTCTTTCATCTACTTCGTTTCTTCTTCGGTTTTTCCCGACCATCGTGGTCGTGCGGTTAGCACGTCTGCTTTGTATTCGTAAGGTCCCGGATTCAAATATCGAGTTGGAAAATCGATTATACAATTGATTTTCCGTGGTTTTCTTCAGTCCTTCAAGATAAGTGCCGGGATATTACCTCGAAACAACCACAACTGTTCCTTCGCCATCCCTTCCAGTTTATTACTCCCTACTCATCTCGTCGTTCGACTGTGTGTAATCTGAGCTCCAGAGAACGTCATTAATACAGCATAACTTATTTTACTTTATTTTCTCCTTGTCTTTCTTTCAATTCCCTTTCCGTACACCATATTCTCGTTTCCTTCACTCCTCTTTCCATCCACCATTTTCTCCAGCTTCTGAACCGACAGCCATGCAGTCAGGTCTGCGACGTAATTTCGAGTATCTTAGATCTGTTACGCCTGCAGTCACAGCCTGTTTGATCGCTGTGATCACACGAAAAGCACATCATGCCGCACTACTTCTGGCTGAGTGCAGGCGTACGCTACAAACTGCACAAATGAGCAAAGTAAAGGAATTTTCTGTCTAGCACCTCGTAAAAATTACCTTGACGGGGTTTAAGGAGAAAAAAGGATTGTGTCGAATACATAATTATTCCTGGGGCAACAGTGGTCAATCCGATGTGTGTGTGTGTGAGGGCTCACAAACTAGTAAAAAGCTTCGCAGTTGAACTTGGTTAAATGGAAATGTCCGACCCCGAAAACAGCATACCTGAGGTCGCTGGACCTCAGGTATGCAACAAAAATTATGGGACATTTGGTCAGTTCATTAATGACATCAATCTCAATGTCGTGACTTCCTGTACCGGTGTATGACACTTATGAACTCTGACCTCTAGTACTCGCATCAGTAACGACACACTTGACCGCTAGCTTTCGAGTCGAATAAGGAGGTGGACTGCTGACATCGTACTAAATTATACACTGTGTGTGTAAAGGTATGTGTAGGTGTGGGCTATATCATTTGGCCACAACGCGGCTAGCACACGTCAATGGCATATCTAGATTCTGTAGCGCAGATAAGAGGTACATTTGTACCGCTAAGAGTGGCATGAAGCACACACAGACATGACGGTTTTGTCCTTATTTTATTGTGCGCTCTTTTACATTGAGTCCATAAAATAATACCATAATAAGCCGCGTCTCCAATCTTCTCGTCCACTTGTCGCACTTTCAAAACTTTTCAAAGAATTTCGACAAAACTTGGTGTTTGAGGGAGTAAATTAAATTTCGTCTAATTCCATTGTCGCACGAATAGGTCAACTATAACTCCAAGTATACACGAACCAAAGCAAAATGTAAGTTTTCTCGAAATACCTATTACGTACAAAAGTTGAGAACTAAGAACACACTTATTGAAACAGTTTTCGATACGGCACCTTAAACATTTAAATACAGTCAGCTGTAATAACTGACCAAGCCGGCTGCTGTAGGGGCTGACACAAACCTCGGTCAGGACGCCAGACATTATGAATAAGACTTCGTGATTTTCCTCAGTCTATCCAGGCAAATGCTAAGATATTCTGTTGCCCCGATCAGGCCACGGTCACGTCCTTCGAAAGCCTTTTCGGTTTACCAGTCACCCTACCATTCGACGCTGTAGAGTCTTAGCTCCTAACAGCGTCGTAAAATACAGTAATCCCCCGACTTACGTCGTTCCGTACGTACGTCATTTGCCCTCAGACCCAGCATATTAAATAAAGAGCGCAAATTCGTACGTACGATGATGAAGATGTCTTCGAGTTCCTAAACTACCATAACCAGGAACTCACCCTCGACGACCTTGTTGAAATTCGGAAGAAAAAGCGCCCTTGAAGAAGCTGAGGAACCTGAGCCTAAGGAGAGGATCGTGACGGTTTTGAATTTGACTGAGGGGCTT
The DNA here is from genome assembly GCA_021186555.1 of Reticulitermes speratus. NCBI lineage: Eukaryota > Metazoa > Arthropoda > Insecta > Blattodea > Rhinotermitidae > Reticulitermes > Reticulitermes speratus. The sequence continues at coordinate 4,610,370 of JAJKFL010000004.1, forward strand.
GGACTGATTGCAGCTGGCGTCAAGGTGTTTGAGGACAGTGACTGGAACGAGCAGCGGGCAGCAACAAATAGACAGGGACTTATGAGGATGACTGCTTGCTATGAGGAGAGTCTGAAGGAGAAGTAGAGGTCCTTTTCTCGCTTGACTTCAGTTCTTGGTTTTTTCAAATCATCTCCAGGGACTCGGTCTAAGCCACCTGTATTGGTGGACACTGAAGATGATGATCAAGATGACCTTCCTACAGTTCACGGGGAAGTTCTTCCTCCTTAAATTGTCATTTGTTTGTCATTTCATATCTTTCTTAAATTTTTCATATGTATGAATATATCCTTCTTACTCAAAACAGATTGTCTGGAATGACCCTCCCATTTTAACATCACGTTTGTGGGAAAATCTGTCTCGCCAGTCTCAGAACCACCTACGACGTAATGTCGGGAGATGACTCTGTACCACTTTAGGAACTCCAAACAGAATGATATTCGTCGCATAGTCAGCTTTGTAGCAGTGGGTTTGCAGATGCGATCAATGACTTTTCTTTGCGAAAATTGAGTTTCTCACAGCGGTATTGCGGAATATCGAACTTCCGGCATGTTATGCCGTGTCAACTGGTCAGCAGTCGCCGACGTTTCGAAGCAACCTAATGCCTTCTTTTTCAAAGTCCCTCGGAACGTCTGTAAATAGCCTATTTACCACTCGACACAACGGATCATCCAACAATATTTCAATCTTAAATGATTTTCTCTTCTCCAGAGCGTCCAGACCGGCCCTGGAATCTTCCACCGTCCTGTCCGGTTGGCACGGGAGGCTCTTTTACCGGGGGGGGGGGGGGGGAGGGTAAATCAGCAGGGGAATGAAAATGACGAGTCACCCCCATGTAGCACCAATTTTAAGAATGTGTGGTGGTATATTTCCAATTTGCCATACGTCTTTATGGTGAGGTGCTTATTTAAGCGCAAGGACAACTTTATTTCTGCCTAAAGTCTATTTCATATATAATGTAGAGATGTGATAGACTTGCAAGGACAAATGTTAAACCCCGGGTAGCAACTTAAGTTTTCAGTCGCAGATCTAAACGCGCTTAGCGCTAGTGACATGTATCCATGTATTTGTATTTTGCTACATTGAGAACAAAAAGAGCAGCTCAGAAATTGTGTGATGAAGACACTCGAGGTTTCCTCCCTCTGCCTAGAGATGTTTCCCTTCCAACATCCTATGGCCACTGTCAACCACCCCAAAGCCCTTGTCGTTAGTGCAGGTTGCCACTACCAAAATTTCGTGTGAACAGAATTGCTACGCGACTGGAGGGGAAGTGTAAAGTTCGAGGAAAATATGAAGGGGGGTTAGACTTATGGGACTTCTAACTATAACCTCGGTATGGTGAAATGCATGTAATTTCCCTACAGGGTATAGCAGGACTATGTCCAAAAAGTCCCCATCATTTTGCACGACAACATTCAGCGCGAGTCTCACTAACCTAACGGTCCTTCTACCTCGGTCACATGATGGCAGCTGTTACGTAAGCAGACGAATACTGGCACCTCCACCGCTCTGATTGCAAAAAAAAACCATGATCCACACGTACATGACTGCGCGCAAGCTATCGACATTTGACATCAACCTAGGCCTGCTAACGTTACCTGCGCCTGAAGCTGGAGACTTTGTGGAATTTCTCCTGCTATGTATTAAATTCTCCTATAAAGCGATAGTTGTGCCCTTGTGAGAACTCGCGTTATATAAAATCGTGTATTAAAAGTAATAGGGTTTATGGAAGAAATAGGATAAGATCCAATCTTATATCTTCACATTGGTCGCTGAAATCGCGTAATAGCCAACACGCGTATGCGAAATTTCGCTTTATACAAACAGCGTTCACCTATTCATCAATCATGTTATAGACAATTCACGTTAACGAAACACGCGTAATAACAGAACTAACTGTATTTCATGTTTACAGACGTGAGAGCAAACACGACGAGCGAGGTTATGTGTCAGGTACATAAGCCAAATACATACCCACACTCAGGGGGTAACTCGAAGCTAATAGGATAATAATGTGTTTTCTTGTTCGGACTACGAAGTTGACTATTCGTCATGTGAACTAGTAAGGTGTTCCGGCTTTAATTTATCTTTCGTGGCCAGTGAAGTTCGACATGTCAAGGGGTATAAACTTTGAAAATTACCATAGTTATGGTTTTGGCCTATTTTAATACCGTTAAACAGCAATAACACGCAGCCTACTGAATACACGTGGTGCACAGGATTACCGCTGTGCCCCGCGAGAAAAACATTTCACGGAAATGCTAATATTTACAAACACACATGTAACAAAGCAGGGGTGATAAAATTCTTACAGTCATTCTTCCGTCTTAAAATAATCATCCAGAATTAGAGACACTCTACTTGTGGAGTGCTTAAAATGACATAACATTCACACTGAGTTCTATGCAACTGTCAGCTGCTGTACATGACAGGCTTACTGGCATCTGAAACTGAAAGCGGGAACAGACGAACACGCAGAACAACCTGCAGTTCTGTAACAAGGTTTAATTAGGGACCATGTCATGAAGATGTAGGCCTTTGGGGAGTGTAGCTCCAGGCATTCTTAATCTCGACATTAGATAAGGGAGTGTTACTTTCGTTGCCTGGCCGCTTTACCTCAGGTAAAGGGCCCCCCAGTACTCATTGAAAATGAAGCTAGTTGGGGTCAAGAACCGGTGGCTATATTTGCCCCTGTCGGGAATTGAAACGCGAACGTCGGCGTCCTGGTCACTAACTGTGCCACCTGAAGGAAAACAGTTTTTTTTGGTGCCCTAAATATTTAAATTGTAACAGTAATTATTTTCATATTCTTCACTTGTATTAATATTAGGCTCTAGTAGCCTATTTGTCCTTAACCGAAAGCACAGCTTTAGAATTTTTCTAGACTAATGAAATATACTCGTAACTTCTTCTGTTAGACAGACCTGTTACAATATGCATAAGGAGAACAATAGTTTTAAATAACTGATTTGCATATACTTCCATTGGCATAAAACATGACAGGAAATACCTTAGTAAGCCCTATTGCGTGTGAAAAATGTTTCTCGCTCTAGGTCATGTCAGAATTTTTTTTCCCCCGATATTGCTAAATTCTAATTATTTTGCGTATCTTAAGTTTTATTGCCTTCCAAGTGTTGGTTCTAAGTGAGTGATGTGATAAGATCTGTTTCGCATACAATTTCTAACCATCAAAACTTCTTATTCTAAGAGTTTCCTTTCCTATCCTGAAACACATACACGCTTAAAAGTATGTTTGTACAAATCGTGGTTTTATTAAGTCTCACGACAACAAATAGTGGAGGGCGTTCTTACTGCTACCACAAATTCAGCAACTTAATTTTTGTTAATGGAGGATAAAAGTGAAAATTTTTATCCAATTTCTTCTTTCAGAACTTATAACGCACATTTCTGTTTCAATTAGTCTATATTTGAACTCACTGTGATTAATTTTGGAAATTCCATAATCACGTTGCTATTCTTTTTGAAACCATATTCCTTTCCACTTACAAATTACTGACTCAAAGATCCCAAGATTTTTTTCACTGATTTTTAATTTTCAGTTTTCGATCAGGGCAGAAGTCTGACCTTTCTGCAGTAGAACCAGTAACACAAGTGCCAAGCAGTCGTCACTGCTTGCCATAAAGTAATCCGCTTCCAGCCGCGAACAAGGACTTGTCTCGGGGAGTATTTGGGGACAAACAAGTATCGAATGTTGAGATTCCCAACGGTGTTCAAGTCACAGATTATTGTATAGAAATTTGGTTTATTTACAGTTACTGCACTGCGGATAATGCTTACTTGTATGAACGCTGCAGCGCGTACAAATTCGAATAGTTACAGTACTAACACGTCACGGTGCTTGTAGTGTAATACACACCACACACACACGCACAACACCGCGCGCACACACACACGCGCAGTATCCTTTTTTGCATGCTAAGAAGGCTCAGAATTATATGTTCACACGTCAGCTACCAAGCTGTACTTACATGTTCACTCAATGAAAACCGAAGCTCGGGCTATATATTTACCAAAGCTCGGATCATATATTAGTCGAAAAACACTCAAACTCGAATTAATTCACCCACGTTTGAGATGACACTATAAAATACGATCCTCAGTGCTGGCAAGTTACAAATTTTGAATATGGTTTGTGATTGGCTTCATGTCGTTTAGTTTCTAAAGACAAAAATTGGGAGAGGAACCTTAATTAAATGTTCTTGATTTTACCAATATAATGTGATTCTAATTTCTCAGTGTAATTTTAGCACGTGAATAATATTTTTTTTTTCGCCGACAAGAGGAAACTGATTTTTCAGTTTCATTGTTTTATTTACATAGTCAACTGGCAACCTGGCGTCTGCGAGATTTAAACTCTTGCATCTGCTGCAAGGAAAGTTAGAAGGAAGGATAGAAATGACGGGAAGACGAGGGAAAAGACGTAAGCAGCTACTGGATGACCTTAAGGAAAAGAGAAGATACTGGAAATTGAAAGAGGAAGCACTAGATCGCACTGGAATGGAGAGACTCGCTTTGGAAGAGAGGCTACGGACCTGTCGTAAGACAGACTACAGAATGAAGAGGCTAGGGACCTGTCGTAAGACAGACTACAGAATGAAGAGGCTAGGACCTGTCGTAAGACAGACTACAGAATGAAGAGGCTAGGACCTGTCGTAAGACAGACTACAGAATGGAGAGGCTACGGACCTGTCGTAAGACAGACTACAGAATGGAGAGGCTACGGACCTGTCGTAAGACAGACTACAGAATGAAGAGGCTACGGACCTGTCGTAAGACAGACTACAGAATGAAGAGGCTAAGGACCTGTCGTAAGACAGACTACAGAATGAAGAGGCTACGGACCTGTCGTAAGACAGACTGCAGAATGAAGAGGCTACGGACCTGTCGTAAGACAGACTGCAGAATGAATGAATCTGCTGCAAGTTGTTAAGACAGAAGTACTTTTACGTTAAAGCAATAGTAACACCTCCTTTGTCATTTACATAAACTGGTTTATCGTCCCACCCCAGGAAGCCTGTCTGAGAATCGAACTGTGGTTTATGGTCGGTTACAATGATGGTTTTCACACCAACTGATAGCGTGCACTGGCGTGCCATATACTTTTTAAGCCACTATGCCGTGCAAAATCAATCATTAATTACAGACCGCCGCATTATCTTGGCTTGCTTCTGACATCACTTTACAGGGTACCACCAAAATCGATGGTCGTAGCTGTCTTTGAAAACTCGCTGCAAGGCTGACGTGTGAGTCAATTATTTTGATTGATAAATTTCTTGTGCCTTAGTGAAATTATACGGTGTTCACAAAGTTGCTGTTGGTTTTATCGGAAAGTAACGGTACAAGGTTACCTCATTGTGAGAAGAAATAGGTCTGTCCATGAAGTAATAATTATTTCGTTCCGGTTATTTCCTTGAGCTATTGCCTATCAACTGCAGATGTTATGTGTACTTTAATGATATATAACAGATTTGAGGTTGATGTCATGTAACAAAACTCTATCAACTTAGGTATTCCAAATATAATTTAGCATCGAATGAGGTGAAAAGGACTTGTGAGCAAGTAAGGATTCGGAAGGAGACAATCGCTGCGTACTAAAAGTACTATCGTTGCATTCAGCTGTATACACAAAGGAAAGTGACGAAAACCCAATGACGATAGCCTATAACCTACTCTTTTCCAGCAGAACCGAGGAGTTCAAAGAAAACGCTGTAGGAATAAAAATCACTTAATTAACCGTCACCACAAATTCAGTGATAATTAGTGTCGAATTTCAGGCGCGTTAGCAAAATTTCGTAAAGCGACTATTAGCTTCGTCATGTCTGTCTTTATCTGTCCGTCCGTCCGCCCGTCCGCCCGTCCGCCCGTCCGCATGGAACAACTCAGCTCCCACTGGAAGGATTTTCACGAAGTTCGATATTTGAATATTTTCCGAAAATCTGTCTAGAAAATTCAAGATTCATTAACATCTGGTAAGATTAACGGGTACTTTAGAATAACACAAATATAAATTTATCAGCATATCACACTGAATTCTTCTTAGAATAAACAGTGCTTCAGACAAAAGTTGTATAGAAAATCCAAACACACATCTTATGTTCGGTAACATTTTTTTTTTTTCGAAAATCGTAACGTTTACGAGATAATGTGGAAAATATGGTACAGCCAGACAGGCCACAGACGACAATACAGCGCATGCTACAGACACACACTCAGAATATGAAATACTTATTGCTTTTCCACAGCAACAATGGTTACGCGAACGCGCCTCGATGTTGCGTTATACGTACACTGCTTATCTTGTTCAGACTATACAAGGCGACACGTTAACTTGTACAGTTGGTAACACACATCACGCCTTTCTCAGACTGTTTCGCGTGACGGCAGGCGGAGCACCGCTCGCCGCTCTTCCAATTTTCCATGAGTCGGTGCCCGCGCGTTGAGTTACATGTGTTGCCGTTAACACAACTTTCCTACTCAACTTATTTAAATAAGTTACTGTAAAGTTTGCCTTCGGCCCGCAGACTCCCGTCATATGTTGCAAATGTATCTTTCTTTGCAAATCGAATTTTTGATGGCGAAATTGTGGAAACCACATCTTGAATTTCTTCCTTATCTTCCTTCAGAGCGTGTTCAGTTCTAGGATTGTTACTGTACACTTTATCCTTTAACACGTACTACAAGTGAGTCTAAAAATCGCACGGGTTCAGATCTGTCGAAGGAGGAGGCCGCGCTCTCCTGCGCAATATTCTTTGCCTAAAAACACTCTCTAAACAAAGCATAGAATTGTTTGTCTTGTGAGCTGTTGCAGTGTCTTGCTGAAAAAGACTTATAGGTGTTCTCGCAATCAAACGGATTTGTAAAATATGGTGTCAGGATATGATCAATATATCGGTGTAGCTTTATATTATCTGTACCGTGCATTTCAGTAATTAATTATTTATTTCAACAAATGCACTACACTATTTTAGTGTTTTCTTGTCCCTACATATGTTTCGGCACTTATAGTGCCATCTTCAGGGGTGTCGTCGAGAGTTCATAATCTTCATAATCTTTAATGCATCAAATTCATTTGTGAATTCGTGAATTTGATGCATTGAAGATTATGAGGATTATGAACTCTCGACGACACCTCCTGAAGATGGCACTATAAGAGCCGAAACATATGTAGGGACAAGAAAACACTAAAATAGTGTAGTGCATTTGTTGAAATAAATAATTAATTAATATCGGTGTAGGTTTGTGGTCTTACAGAAAACGGGCCCAATAATTCTAGTTGCACTGATAGCACACCATACACCAACCATGACATCATGTAATGACACTTCGTGAATTAACATAGGGAAACTGTTATGCTGAGAGTTCATTTATCCACTAAATCGAAAACAATTGCCACCTCAAAACAGCCAGACTGAGGCCTGTTCCTCCTTCATGCACATCAGGAAGGTATCAATTCCCAGAATTCAGTCTTGCTGCACGACCTGTGTCCTGCAGTTGTTTTACACGGATGCAGTCCTCACTTGCCTTCTGCGTACTCACTTAACTGTGTAAACTCGAACTTGTTGCTCGAAAACTTTTCACGTATGCGTAGATGGTTGTCCGAATTTACACGAGTTGTTCTGTGTGTAGGGGTTCTATTCTGTGCATGTATTACACGAAATGTGTACCGCGACTAGGAGATAGATCACGAGCTGGAAATTTTGTCTATATGTGTGTGTGTGGGGGGGGGGGGGGGGTGCAAGTTCAGTCAGTTCTGCTATTACGCCTGTTTCGTTAACGTGAATTGGCTATAATTCGATTGAGGAATATGTGAATCCTGCTTGCATAACGCGAAATTTCACGTATGCGTGTTGGCTATTGCGCGATTTCAGCGATAAGTTTGAAGACGTACGGTTTGATGACGGGCCAGATATTTTTCTCATTTGACCCTATCCTTATTACGCGGGTTTCTATAACGCGATTTCTCACAATAACGCCAGCATTGCCTTAGAGCAGGACTGAGCCGACGGCAAGCAGGCCTAACTGGCATTCGTTGCCAGACAGTGTGTTGTCCTTATATTACACATATTAGAACACCATGAGCCGATCCCAGTGGCCGCGCGGTCTAAGGCGTGGGTCTGCGGCCGCTCGCTTACTGGGATTGTGGGTTCGAATCCCACCGGGGGCATGGATGTCTGTCTCTTGTGAGTGTTGTGTGTTGTCAGGTAGAGATCTCTGCGACGAGCTGGTCACTCGTCCAGAGGAGTCCTACCTAGTGTGGTGTGTCTAAAGTGTGTGATCGTGAAGCCTCGAAAAATGAGACGGCCTAGGCCCCCAAGGGGCTGTCGAGCCATTGAAAAAAAAAGAAACAAAACCATGATTCACAATCAGATGGGTCATAAGTATCACAAAGTTGCTTATCCTGCACAGAACACTTTGATAATGAAACATTTGTCTCCTTCAGTACATAGACACTATGACATCTTGTAGCTGATGATAAACCAACTTTTGTGACAGCTAGTCAACGTAGTACAGAGGCGTTACTGCAAATGTCATGATACAATTCAAAATCGATACAAATATGCATGCATTATATGAACACTAACTAATCCTCTGGCGGCATGCCTCAAAGTCTCATGATCGGACACAGTGCCGAGCCCGTTCAATCCACCTCCCATCCTCAAAACTGTATTTCTGTTACGTTCCAGCCAACTAACTAACTAACAAACCAACCCCCTGGTATCACAGCTCGACGGTTCAACCCCGCCAATGCCAAAAGCCTACCATTTTTCACGACCATGAGCCGTCGCATTAATAAGAAACTACTTGCGTAACCCATCCTAATGTCACTCTCATATCTCTTTTTTTTATTTTTGTAATAGCTAACTAGGCCAATTAAAGTTATGCAGCAGAGTCCATCTTGAGCAGCTGACAGTCTCTCAGCTGGTCAATTCACCGCTTTTTATGAAATAAGAATATGTATTAGACGTACAGTTTTTCAAAAGAACTTTCTACTGATCCTTATCTTAAGCCAACTGAATCCATCCAGCGCCTTTTCAACCTTGACTTTAATAAAACAATTTCAATATTATTGTCCAATTTACGCTTAGTTCGTCCAGTTTTCTCTATCTCACGTCTTTGTTTCTTAAGTTTATATGCGCCATTAACTTAGTGACGGGCCGTGATAGCTCAGTCGGTATAGCGACTCGCTACGGGCTGGACGGTCTGGGGATCGAATCCAGGTGGCGGCGAGATTTTCCGCACCCGTCCACACCGGTCCTGGAACCCACCCAGCCTCCTGCACAATGGGTACCGGGTCATTCCCGGGGGTAAAGTGGCCGGGGCGTGGCCTTGACCACCCACACCCATCTAGCGCTGAGGTTAAAGAAAGAGTAGAGCTATACCTCTACTCCCCCTCTGGGCCTTCATGGCCTGTTATAGGGTGAACTTTAACTTAGTGACATATTTTAGATTATTCCTGTGCCACTTTTTTGTTAGTTTTTGTCGCATAGGGCAGGCTCGATCTTTGAAAAGCCAATAGTTACTCGGCCTTTCAAGCACGTGGTCAGGAGATGGGCCCAGGCCGCCTTTATGGAATTCGAAGGACCACTGCAATATTTACAACGGTCTTCATTTTAACCCCATTCTTAGTAAGATGACGCAGCCACGTCCTTACGTCCTTTTTCTCTAAAAACCATTTTAATATTATCCATCCATGTAATTACGCTTAGGTCTGCCCTGCCTTATCTTCTTATTTATTTATTTATTTTGGTATTTTGTAGGTTTATATGGCTTTTTGTTGTTTATTAAGTTGAGTGTGACCTCCAATGAAAATGGCACCTCTATTTCATCAGAATAATATTTTCTCCAATGCAGGCCTATGCTAGTAAAGTTTTCTGTATCACATTCCAATAAAATCAAATGTGTGAGAGACGTTAGGCGTCCGCCGCGGTGCTGTTGAGACCTTTTCGCTTCTGGGACGTTGTGTGATGCTGGTTGGTAGTTAGACCTATGGACCGATGTTTCGAGACAAAATATCAGTCCCGTCTTAAAGGGCCAGGTTGTCTTTTTCGGTCGAGACGTTCTCCTGAAACGTCTGTAACTAACTTAAAATCAACGCCACGCAACATCCCAGAAGAGAGAGGACCCCCAGATAATTTAGAATTTGAAAGATGCCCGAAATACATCTTATGAACTTAGGGTATTATTCGTATAAGCTTATACGGCTCTAGCAGTTGGAACATCTAAACATGGACACTGACTAAGTAACCACAGTACAGCCTACAGTCTACACATCCAGCCCACCAAACGCATATGTCGTGAAGCAGGTAGTGAAGAAGCCCCGACATTGGGACGCGGCCGGCAGGTTACATTCCTGCACATTGCTCCCGTGTGTGACGTCAGAGGTCCAGCTGGGTTCACCACCTCACGCGTGTTTCATATTTGTTGGAACCAAATAAACCTGACGCAGCTACGGACGCACCCCTACCCCCCCCCCCCCCGGCATACAAAAAACGAGATGTATACCGGCCTATAAATCAGGATGTCAGTCAGTCAGAAGGTGCGGGGATTATTATTGTTACAGTAGCCATAAAGGTGCTTATTGTCTTAGCGGCCTGTTTGCCTCTGTTGTTACTCTGTTTGCTTTTTTTTTTCTTCTAAATTTGTATTTCTCTTAATCTCCTTCGTAATAATCATCCTTTTCTTTGTCTTACAGCATATCCTTCTTACTGCTCATCTCCTTTAATGTAGTGGGCTTTCCCATTCTTCCACAACCTTCTTTCTCTCTTCTTTCTATAGCAGCACTCTTATCGTATTCTACTTTCATTCTTCTTTATTCTCTTCACAGATTCTCCGTTTCTTCCTCCTCTAATTTATCCTTTTTTATCAGTTTACATTGTCTTCATAATCATTCCATCATTCTCGTTTAAAATATGCACCTCCTTTTCCTCTTCCTGTCTCTTGTTTGTATTCCATCTTAATCCTTCCTATTTTTCAATATAGTCTTCTCGGGCGCACAGCCGCGTCAATTCGTTTGAATACAACGTTTCGGGGACTAGCTCCGTCCCCATCCTCAGGCAAAACTGATTTTACATACAACTCGTCTGTTACGTGTTTTTCTACCTGCCGCGGCAGGGAGAATCAGACCGGTTTTGTAGTGCCCAAACAGTTAAGTTGGTGGGCGGGCTGTTGACTGTTGTGCTCCCACGCGGCAGGTAGAAAAACACGGGACAGACGAGTTGTATGTTAAATCAGTTTTGCCTGAGGATGGGGACGGAGCTAGTCCCCGAAACGTTGTATTCAAACGAATTGACGCGGCTGTGCGCCCGAGAAGAATATATTGAATCATGTCGCCGCGAAAGTTTTAAAACTTATAACTTCCTATTTTCCTTATTCATTCTCCTTTCTCATATCTTCTTGGTATTCTTACATGTGTATATTCCAACTTTGTGTATGAGGTTCAACGTTTTCACAGCCCTTAAAAAATTATGAAAGGGAAGCAAACAAAGGAGAAGGATTAAATTAGTACTGCGGTCTTCTGGAGCAGCGGTACCCAACCGGTGGTCCGCGGACCACTGATGGTCCGCGAGAAAATTTTGGTGGTCCGTGGAGAAATTTGGACATTATTTGCAATTTTTATGTTCATTATACTTATTTCAAACCAGCAGCAACAAATATTACACTAATAATTTTGTTATAATTAAACAAGTGCATTTCATATTAATAAAATGGAACTTTTATGATCATTATTTTATAGATGTTTGTACCTTTTTAAAAAAAAATTCATGTTAGTGGTCCGCGGGATTCAAAATTGTGAGTTTAGTGGTCCGTGAGGTCCGAATGGTTGGCGACCGCTGTTCTGGAGTATGCCATGTGTAGATCTGTAGGCGGTTTTCAGCGTTTGGAGGAGCATACTGACTGCTTCATCTTCTAACATCTGTAAGCACTTATGGTGCCCAGAGTCGGCGCAAGCGTCGATGCTGCCTCAGACGTCGAGAAACGCCGCCTCTCCTTCCCAATTAAAAACAACTCAGCTTTCTCAAATATTCGACATATTACTAGACGCTCTTAAGAAAATCGTCACTGGTATTGCTACTTAAGCCCACATTATTGCATAACGTGTTGCGTGACAGTCAGTTAATGATTGCGATGTGAGGGAAACAGCAACAGAAATTAATATTCAATTAACAGACAGAAATCCATTTTACCCCTTCGCTGTCTCTTGTTCTGATCCTCTCAATCCTGTTCCTAATTTCGACAATATAGTACCTTCTACGGGCGCACTGATCGTGTCAATCGATACGAAAGTGAACAATCTTTCGCGGGCCTAGCTCGTCCCAATCTCAGAAAACTGAAAGTTAAACACATCTCTTACGTGTTCTATCCGGGCAAAATCAGACCGGGCAGTGAAACATTAGTGTCGCAGGGCGTCTGATTGTGTCCACCCAGTAGAAACACGCAATGAACACATCTCATGTTAACAGTTGCCTGAGGTGGGGACGGAGCTAGTCACCGCAAAGTGTATTCTACGCAATGATCGTGTCACGTCGCCCGAGAAGGAATAATTGACTCTTAGCGGCCCTGATAGTTGTCTAAAACTATAACTCCTAGTTAATCCTTATCATTCCCTTGTCTTCAATACTCTCTGGGTATTCTTACCATGTGTATTTCCAACTTCGTAACGAAGTGAAACGTTTTCACAGCCCTTAAAATTATGAAACGGGAAGCAACAAAGTGAACACATTATTAGTACTGCGGCTTCGGGAGCCGTGTCCCCAACCTCGGATCACCACTAGGCGGAGAAACATTTTGGTGGCCGTGATGTAGAAATTTGACACTAAGTTGCAATTCTTACGCAGCCTTATGTTCAAACTCGGAACACACAATAGTAAACACCATCTTAACTGTGTGTATAATTAAAACAAGTGCATTCTCGATATTATAAAATGGAAACTTTAAAGATCACATCTTTATAGATGTTTGTCACACTTGTACAAAAATAAAATTCTGTTAGTGGTCCGCGGGATTCAAAATTGTGAATTTAGTGGTCCTGACGTGTCGAATCAGTTAGGGAACCCTTCTGGCAGGATGATGTGTACAATCTGTAAGCCGCTTTGACACGTCTTGGAGGCATACTGATGTGTCACTCTAACACGGTAAGCACTCTAGGGCCCGATCGGCACAAGCTCGATGCTGCCATCAAACGTAGAACAACGCAGCCTATCGTTCACAATAAAAACAAACTACAGCTTTCTCTTCGACCATATTCACTAGAACCGCTAAGAAAATCGTCCCTGGTGATTGCTATTTAAGCCCACATTAGTGCATTAACCTGTGTTGTCAATCGGAAACACCAGTTAATAATTTGCGGATCGTGAGGAAACAGCAAAGGAACAATTTTTACAACAGATCGTGACAGAAAATAAATAACACATTTTAAGACCCAGACGTTACAAGTCGGTACCACTGTATCCGGTCTCTCGCAGGCCTAAAGGTTCACAACTCGGAACACCACAAAGTGAACACCATCTCTTACGCAGGCCCTGATCGTGTCACAACTCAGGAACACCACAAAGTGAACACCATCTCTTACGCAGGCCCTGATCGTGTCACAACTCGGAACACCACAAAGTGAACACCATCTCTTACGCAGGCCCTGATCGTGTCACAACTCGGAACACCACAAAGTGAACACCATCTCTTACGCAGGCCCTGATCGTGTCACAATCGGAACACCACAAAGTGAACACCATCTCTTACGCAGGCCCTGATCGTGTCACAACTCGGAACACCATAAAGTGAACACCATCTCTTACGCAGGCCCGATCGTGTCACAACTCGGAACACCACAAAGTGAACACCATCTCTTACGCAGGCCCAGATCGTGTCACAACTCGGAACACCACAAGTGAACACCATCTCTTACGCAGGCCCAGATCGTGTCACAACTCGGAACACCAAAAGGGAACACCATCTCTTACGCAGGCGCTGATCGTGCACAACTCAGAACACCACAAAGTGAACATCATCTCTTACGCAGGCCCAGATCGTGTCACAATCGAACACCACAAAGTGAACACATCTCTTACGCATGCCCAGATCGTGTCACAACTCGGAACACCACAAAGTGAACACCATCTCTTACGCAGGCCCAGATCGTGTCACAACTCGGAACACCACAAAGTGAACACCATCTCTTACGCAGGCCCAGATCGTGTCACAACTTCGAACACCACAAAGTGAACACCACCTTCCTCTTGTATGTTCCCTTCCATTCTTATTCCTCTGATCTTTATCTTCTCGTTTCTTTGCCGCAGGTTGGACGGAGACGAAGTGCGTCTTATGCTGTGGGACACGGCCGGCCAGGAGGAGTTCGATGCCATTACGAAGGCCTACTACCGCGGCGCCCAAGCTTGTGTGCTGGCTTTCTCTACAACAGACAGGGATTCATTTGAGGCGGCCCACTCTTGGAAGATGAAGGTACAAACACAAGATCCTCTGTTTCTGTCAACAGAAGGTACTGGGTGCTACAAATGGGGGGGGGGGGGATTTTCGACAGATTAGGTGGAGGTTGTAAGACCTACAGGCCTACTCGCAATGTTAATTTTGTCAAATTTAGAAGCATTTTTATAATCAACTAAAACTTATTAACAGGTGTCTGTCTGGAGACTTTCTTGTGCACTGATTTACTCATAAATGCATTTGTCATGTTTTAAAAAACGGTACCTTCATAAATAATAAAACGCTTAGTAACATTGTATGCTTACATGATATAATGGCCTGTATTTCCTAGGAAAGACAAACACCGACATATATTTTATAAAATTAACACTGCGAACAGCTGAACTGCAAGCTACTGTGTTATTTACTGATTTCCTAAAACATAAAGCAGGCCAGCTGTGATAAGCGTCAATACCATGAAACCCATTGAAGGGAATACTGACCATTGCCTCATAAATGAAATGCATTTTGAACCCCGCGTTTTATACAGACGTAGGCCTAACTTAGCAGTAGTGCCGCCCTTAGCAAAGGCGGGGCCCGATTGCGATCCTTGATGTGGGCCCCTGAAAGTTATTGTGCACAGCAAAAAAAAGGACTAACCTTTTGCTATATTAACGTAAGTTAGGATGAAAAAGTAACAAGGTCCTTTGTTTATAATTTTTTATTTAATTTTAATCAAGCAATCAGTCAAACATGTTATTTATTTCATTTGAAAAAAAAATTTAAACCAAACCAAACCTAATTACATTTTTCTCACTCCCCCAAGAGCGGGGGCCGAATTGCGTCAAATCGGTCCAGTCGGCCTAAGACCGGCCCTGCTTAGCAGTGCCAATCAGCCCATTTGTGAGGTAACGGGTAAAGTTAAATTTGAAGTTAATGGAAGGGACGGGGATACTCTTCCACTTGGAACAAAAAATAAACTGTAGCAACAACTTTTTGTAGAATCTTATTCCACAATAGAAATTCTTTCAGAAATTGCATTTCGAATAAGAAACACGCGGGCGGACTAATGTAGTCTTCCTTAAGCCTATAATGTGTTCACCATTTCCATTTTATACAAAGAATGCTTGAAAACGATAACCAGCCTAATATCATATGTTGTAGGCTTAGTGACGTCGAGATCTGTTCTGAGCTTGGGAAATCGTCATTCCTACGGTCCTGACATGCAGTGTCGTTCCTTGAACCACAGGATTAGAGACGCATCTCCATAACTGATGTCTTAGCACGCTAGCTGTATGCACTCTATAATCATATGGGTGGAGTTACAGCCAGGGCCGACACCCTGGTCTGTCTGCTGAAAGGGCGCAGCCAAAGATGGCCTACTTAGACCTACAACTTTCGTGAATCACAAGTTTAAAATTTAGTTCCTACGTCATAGAAACACATACAGTGTTCTTTACAAAGATCATTCGGTTAATGCTGTGTAGATAAATAATCGTTGTGTAGTGTTAGAATCATACTACACAAAAATACACTGAGTGTTTGATCTTAGAACGAGTGGTACATATGCGGATCCCATTTTTTTTTTAAACAAAAGCCGGGGCCAGGGCAGGACCCGGACATGTGAGCGCCCCGGGAAAGTTAATAATTTGGCGCCCATTAAAACTGATGTTGTTAAAAATTCTTCGGTCTTGGACAGGGCTGGCGAAACGTTTTGAAGGCATGTGCCCAGAAGTGCGGTTAATTTTCATGGAAATTCTTTCGCGTGTAGAAGCCTGAGTTTACTAGCACCATATTTCCGATTATTCCAGTGACGTCTCAGCCCCCATTGTAGGTATGCGCCCCGGGCAGCTACCTGGCTGCACACCCCTTAGTCCGGCCCTGACCGGGACATTTAATAATATTTAGGTGGCGGCAAGGTGGGGTTGGCAGAAGACAAAATTGTAACTCGGTCACGCAACAAAGGAAGTAATTTATAAATATTACTATATCGCAGTAACTCGGATAAACACTTGTTAAATACAAACAAAAATAATATTAATAATAATAATAATAATAATACCCAAACACCCCACTTGCTGATTTTTCTTTACGTATCCGTGTCTCACCTTCGCACTCTCAGTCCACACTCTATAATCAGCAATCCACACATCTTTCTCACCCTCTCCTGTTCCTTACTGTTATGGTTGGCTTATGGCTTTCCTACTCCTAAAGATGTTTTCTTCCACTGTGGAAAAATCAAAATGCTGGTAGGCCTTGTCAGAAATGCAGGGCCGCCAAGAGCGGGCTCGGGCCCCGGACACCGGTACGTAGCTGTTTGCAACCCATAACACCGGGACTATCCCGGGAAAACCGGAACGAATTGGATCCTTATACATTTAGGAAGAACTGTGCGAAATTTGGGGTCGTCACAGCGGTGTTGCTAAAGATTGGAGTCGTCTGGATTTATTACGCTAACGTCGGTGGGTACAGAGTTGCTGACGTTTCGAAGAACAGCAGTGCCTTCATGTGCAGGTTAAAGCAGTCCAGCACTTGAATCTTCAGGAACCGTTGTGCTTTAAAGCAGTTAAACCGAAAAAAAGAAAAGGCTTAGAGGAAAATCGTACATATTTGAATTTTATCTTACATTCACCGTGCATTTCCATTCAATATTTAACAACCAACTAAGTAATGTAGGGGAATCTAAGAAAACTATAAAATAGTTTAAAATAAAATGTGCATTTAGTCGGTTGTTAAATGTCGTACATATTTGGTTTAAAGGCATCTTAAAGAAAGATCACTTTGACGATCAATGGACAGGTGGGTGGGAAAATGATTACAAGGTTCTGAACTGGATTATAATGCTTCAGGATTACAACCAAGAACTTTAGTTGTGGGGGCGTAGAACATCGGAATTCCATAACGGCAAGATATGTCTTGGACATTTTAACTGATCAGTGAAGATCCTGTAAGAGGGTATTAAGACAATAACGAAGAAACGATGACAAGATCCCTGATAATCAGCTGATAAGGATGATTCGCCGAAAGTGGTATAAACAAGCCCACAAATCACATACAGTTGCAACTTACACACAGAGCGTTCGCAGAGTCCCTGTGCAGTTAAATACACACCAAATAATACAGCAGTGTACGCACAACTGTCACCCTCGGTGGACTAGTGGTTAGCGTGCTCGCCACTGGACCCAAGGTTCGCGGGTTCAATCCCGGCCGAGGTCGATGGATTTAATGATGATAAAAATCCGTAGCACAACTTCCTTCGGAGGAGAAGTAAAGCCGGCGGCCCCATGTCGTAGATTTACGGCATGTAAAAGAACCTTACGGGCATGAAAAGAGATGTTTCACCCAAGTCTACTGATTAACTGGCAGTCAAATGGGCTGGTCACTCACTACTCAATGCACACTTCCAGACCACAGTAACCTCTGAAAGGAGGCCCTATGCTCCGCAAGGAGCGAAAGGAAGTTAGATAGATAAATAGATAGATAGTACGCACAACTAATAACCATTGCACTCTAAGCAAGTAGTGGACCTTTCCTGTTCTAAACCCACCATTTTATTTTATTTTATTATTTATTACAAGAGGACAGGCAATGTACGTATAAACGTAACATTGAGGCGCGTTCGCGAAACCATTGTTGCCGTGGAAAAGCAATAAGTATTACATATTGTGAGTGTGTGTCTGTAGCGTTAGTTATCCAGCATGCAAAGCGCATGCGCCGTATTATATTGTCATCTGTGGTCTGTCTGTCCCTACCATATTTTTCCACATTATCTCATAAACGGCACGATTTTCTGAAAAACGTTATTGAACATGAAATGCGTGTTTTGATTTTCTCTACAACTTTTTGTCTGAAACATTTCTCATTCTAAGAAGAATTCAGCGAGATACTATCATAAATATACACGAGTCTTCATGTAAAGTACCCGTTATTCTTGTCAGACTTTAACGAAACTTGAATTTTATCAACGATTTTCGAAAAATACTCAAATATTAAATTTCATGAAAATCCGTCCAGTGGGAGCCCAGTTTTTTCATGTGGACGGACAGACAGACATAACGAAGCAGTAGTTGATTTTCGCAATATTTCGAACGCCCCTAAAAATTGCACAATAATTTAGGCGGTTAGGTATATTATACCACTTACTATTTTAATATTTCAAAGATGATATTGGCAGTATTTACAATATACAAAAAAAAATCACAAAATTATTCCTATAACCGCTTACAATTACTTTTCCACGTGCGGCCCGCGAACCAGCCCACAATAACGGGCGTGGCGCTTTGCCATAAAAAGGTTGGAGATCAATGGATTATATATTAGGCTAGTCTTTCTCTGGCATGCGTGTTTCCCTCCCTCCTTACGAGAGGGGCTTAGGTTAGACGTCAGGCTAGTCTCTCTCTGTTACATGCCCCTCCGGCTAACAGAGATATGGTCATTATTTTATTGGCGCTACTGTAGAATAATGCTGTCACTGTACTTACAGTGTAGTAAGTAGGTGGATATGGGGCCGATGTTGGTTGCTGGGTCGTTTTGTTGTGTATGATCCGTATGTGCTGCGAAGATCATTTATCCTAGTTTGGTCTTGGCTGTGCGTGTACTGCACTGTTAAGGCACTATTTTACTCCTATACTCTATTGTTAAGCCACTATTATGAATAGCAACTGCAGGTGTTTTGTGCAGTAGTAACTGGTAATTGTCTACATACCACCAGTTGTTTGACTTGTGGTTTGTTTGCAGGGACAGTTTCCTTCACACGATATTTCATGGGTAATTAAGTCACCTTTAGCACTGGCATTTGCAGTTTCTTATGTTCGTTGTATTAGTTTGGTTCACACGATATTTCATTGTCGAGAGATGCCTTCTGTGTGTTTGTCCTGCTCTGCACTGCACTTGGTGGTCCTCTTCCACAACACTGTCTCTTTCGATTCACTGGTACTAGTAATAACCACTGTTGATACGCAATTCACTGCAGCTGCAGTATCCTCTTCACTTGTGTTTCACTGTAAACTAACATTTCATCAGCTGCTTAACCAGTTACGACTGAAGGGCATGTCGGTGTATATGTGGTGTTTCATTTGTTTACCGGTTCGGGTTTCAGCTTCGCGATATGAGAAACACTGGAATAACCCTTTCGAAAGTCTCTTCTATGGTAAAAGGTTAGTATTTCTGCTTGTAGATTCAATGATCGGTGGTTCGAGTTTGTGTTCGTTGTTGCTTCCAGCGTTGTTTACAGACTGCGGTTTGAAAGGGGACGGATATGTGGAGTGGTGTGTTTGATGCTTGATCAGGGTAGTGTAGTAAAAAGGAAGTTTGTGTAAATTGAGATATTTTTGCGTGCGTTTCAGAGTCCAATCTCGGTGGCTCGGTCCCTGTACGGTTGGTATGTCTATATTGATGATTGCACTGTTCTAGGTTTTTTTCCATTTTACCTGATAACTTTATTTTACCATGTTCTGTCGGTCATTTGTCGTAATAACGTACCCCACTCAGCCGACCCCCCATACGTGCAGCGTAGTTGAGGCCGGAAATGAAAAAAAAGTTACTGCTATATAATATAAGGACATTATGCCTCTGTGAAACACTGAAAGTGCCTGCAACAATTCGAATTTGAAGCCTTCTGTTTGTCATTTATACTTATAGGGCAATTTCTAGACGGGAATGTAGGTAGCAGCTAATGGCCTTATACAGAAATTAGTCAAAATCGAGGGACGTAGACATGAGGGCCATCATGACTGTTTCCAAGGAATAACAGGTAGAAAATTCGCATACAGACTTACATAATGATCTCATAAGCCCGCTTTTATTTTTAGAAAAGAAAAAATTGGCTTTCCATATCACCGTGCTCTCTGCATTCATGTGTGTCTGTGCCCATCCATTTCAACTTCTGAACTACTTGATTTTCACGACTTGGTATTAAAGTTATGCCATTCGAGTAAACCTGAGGGCTGTACTCTTTGATCTCCTACAGTCAGGAATAACATGGCGGACTCAGGAAATTTTGAGGCGGGAGTGACATTAATGTCAGTTTAGGTTCCAAAATGGTGTATGGGATGAGATCCTGAATAAATATGCAGTTTCTGTTACGATAATATTTTTGTGCAATTTAAAGTAACGAGATAAAGGCGTGAAATTTTTTTTTTCTCGAGAATCCAGTTTAATGGTAATACCTAACGAGACATTGCAGATAGGAATAAGGTATTTGGTACGGAGATATACTATAAATACATCTAGACATTTTAAGTATAGAGGCTACATGAAATGTTATATAAGTCAAGAACTGTAAAAATGGTGACAGTGCTGAACAACTTTGAGGTTAGGCTACATAGGACAAATTTAACCCGGCTCTGGAGACCACCCGGCCTTATTCAGTGAGTACCGGGGGCTCTTTCCCCTGGCGTAAAGCGGCCGGGGTGTGAAAGTCGCCATTCACGGCCATTTAGTGCAGAGGTTAACCATGAGTGGATCTATACGTCCATTCTCCATATGCTTTCATGGCATGTACAGGACTTCTTTACTTCTAACTTTACGACCAATTTATCGCAACGTATAAAAAACCACTTGTGTAACAAATTCTTCACAACAATAAAGCAAAACAACAACACAGTAACAGAAACAGACACGCAGACCCATAAAGCTGTGAAACAGAAAAGGTAGGCTGTGAATTCTGCTTGAAACGTTTTTAAGGGAAGGAAGGTAGGCTAAAAATTCAGTTCCTATGTCATATATGCACATTAAATCTCCATTGCAAAAAACGAAACAGTTAATGGAATTGAGGGGAATAGTCATTGTTTGTTCTGCGAAGCATACGAAACACACATTGTGCGCAAAATGCTGAGATTTTCAACGTTGAAGCACGCGATATGTAGCCTGTACTTAATTTCCACTGTACTTTAACGGTTTCACGCACAGACCTACGCACTGCTTACTGTGATATACAAGCTAATCTCTTGATGGTCACAATTCATGTTAGGCATCTTTAGACTTTTTTTTTTAAGTTCGGTAGTTGCTAATAACTCAGCCTACTGACCTTTGAAAATTTCTGATACGTACTATTTCGCTATGACTGGAAGAGTAATATTTTAAAATGGAGTCTGTAGATAAATTAGGACTCACCCACTGCTGTAATTAGGCCTAATTTCCAGTTCTTCAGCTAACATGGCTGCTGTTTTGACCTGGTATCGCACAGAAGTGGATGTAAGTAACTAGTCACCCTCCGCTTCGAATTTAGACTGAAGTGACACCAATGAAACAGTGAAAACTATCGTATTTTCTTATTCAATAAAACACAGCAAACACAATCTCTTCATTCAACTGCGGTTACAGGACAACTTTACCACAGCATAAGCAATACCATGCTTACATCTCAAATATAGCGGCATCTAGTGACGCAAGATGGCAGCATAATAACAATGTCATCTTGACGAAACAAAATGTCCCTCCTTGTATCAATGACTGAAGGGAAGAAAGGTTAGGTTGCAATTATAGTGATATCTGGTGGCAAAATTTCAAGGGGAGAAGGAAAAGATTAAGTGGATGGCGAAAATGACAAGGTACCACGTATTTGCCAATGCACTGTGTCAGTTAATTCACGAAAATTAATTATTCAATGGCGTGGGGAAATGTCAGCGGAGGTAAATATATCTGGACGAAGGCGCCATCCCACAAGTACCGGGAATTCAAAATAAATTAAGAACTCTTTTATTGTGTTTAGTTTTAGTAACTGAGCATTCTGTGAAGAATGCCACCTTCTAGGGCATGCTACCTTGGAATCAACTATAAATTTACCACCGTTTTGGAGGAACCTACTGTTTCCTTATCAGGGTAATGACACAGGCTGTAACAAAGCTTTGGTAAATTTGTACAATACATGGACTCGCATCTCAGAAGACAGTATTCCTCATCATCGCTGTTGTGAAAACCTCAAATCTAACTTGAGTGTTCTGTGCTTTCAATCAACACAGTCCTGTCTAAAATCTTAATCTTATAGAATAAAGAGTATTTTAAATACACTGCAAAATCCAAAACCGAAGTTATCGCTATAGGCCAACATATACTTTTATAGGGTAACAGATCATAAATGGAGGCCTAACTTACTATACAATGGCACTGGTTTAACTGACGATTCCCCATTCTGTGAAGGCACTAATATAGGAGACAAAGTACACCTGTTGAAGTACATCCTATAAACTTTTCATATTGGGGAATAAAGTTTTAGGATTTCAAAGTTTCCTGAAACGGTATTAGTCAAACTGGCAAGGATGTTAACAAACATGATGACAGATCACCAGGTCTATATTACTTTAATCAGTATTTCAAAATAGCTCTAGTCTGTGTGCCTTCCCTAAATTTTGCAAGTAGTTCAGTGAGACATATGGGGATCAGTGTAACATTTCGACTGTGAGATACATCTTCACCCGTAATTTGTACAAGATATGTCTGTCCCCTGTGGCAGGTGGAGGATGAGTGTGGCGAGATTCCAACAGTTCTAGTGCAGAACAAGATAGACTTGCTGGACCAGAGCGTTGTAGATCCGTAAGTACCTATACACAAGCCTTTACTCTTTCCAGTGTTTAATATGACAATGTCTTGCTTTATCCACTACCAGCAATACTTAGAGCAGCACTTTTCAGGAAAAATTTTGTATGGCTGCATTAAAAAAAACTGCAGTAGCTGCACTTCATAAGTAGTATTCTTGTTACTGAATGGGCAGGTATCTATTAGTGGTTATTCAGAGCATTAAAGAAAGCGATCACGGTTCTGAAAGAAAACTGATCACTTCTGAGTGTTTATACTTTTCATGAAAGTAGTGTGCCACCACAGAGTGTTGTGATAATTAAATGGATTTGTTAAAACTTAGGATATTCCGTACAGCATCTGTGATTTGTGAAGTAGCCAACTCTCTGGTAGATAGCATAATGTGGAATTTTGTCACAGGAAATCCCAAATTCCATCATTTCGCATGTTCCATCCATATGATCTATTTTCCTGTCATCCGCCTTAATGTTATCACACATATCCTATGTCTTCCAAGCTGTTCCCCCAACAAAATTCTGTACAATTTGTTGTTTCCAACCTCCTGAGTTATGTATCCTGTGACCCATGAATTGAATTCAAAGACACTTCTCTTCCTATCCCTCTCTCCCCCAAAATTAAACTGAACCTGTGCTGCTGTTTTTAACAATAACAGTACTGATGAAGACATGTAAACTCTACAGAGAGGAGGCAGACTTGCTGGCACGGGCACTTGGCTGCAGGCTACTACGAACATCAGTCAAGGAAGATATCAATGTGAATGCTGTGTTCCGTCATCTAGCAGCCTGCTGCCTCGCAGAACTGCAACTACAAGAGGAAGAGTATGCCCTCTCAGGTGGCAGCAATGGCCTTCACCCCCTCACAATCAGTAAGTACAGCACAACAAATAAAAGAAAGCCATGAACTGCTTTAAAGTTCACTACACCACACCAACTATTCACGGTTGTTAACACACAAATCAAAACAAACTAACCTTCAACCTAAATCTGGTGGTAACATTTGCTCTGATATTGTAGTACCATGACTTAGCAGGAATTTTATAGTTGGGTAAGTTCCACATTATGTGTAACGGTTAGAGCACCACGACTCTGTCATTACAGCTTTCTCTGTGGAAAGACAGCACATATAAGCTTCACTGATAACTTACATCCCAATTTAAATGCTACACTATGTGACCTGGTAACAGTACATAATGACCAAAGACCTAAAAGTACAGACACGCCTGACTGACATGGTTCCATTCTGCAAACGTCACATAATTCAGCGTTTACCTACATCAGAATTTGACAGACTACCCACCAGACACAGACACACATATAATTTACTTATTTACACAGTATACATGTTAGTGTATTGTTAATCCTTTAGCTTTCTAATAACATACTAAACAAAGTGTAATCGTGTCAAAACCTTAAAAATAACTACCAGTCCAGTAAATAAGTCAATGCAAAAAAAATGCTAAGTATAGCAATGAAACTTTCATTTTATGTGACACTCAGTTTTGGTGTGTAATCATTTTTAAAAAACATCCCCAGCAAGGGAAGTTCACATTCCAAACAGTAATATTTACACACTTAATTCTTTTATATGTGGTTTATGGGGGAGTATACATAAAGTCGAGCATATTTAAGTCGGGGTTTACATAATCCAGGCGCTTGCCTGTACTTGAAAAAGACTGAGAAGCCTAGGAGCATGGTTTAGTTGTTCAAACTTCCACTGTGTCAAGGAATTGTGCTTGGTGTTAGGACACAAGCACAACACAACTAAAGCAAAGGAACAAAACAACTGAGTACCACAACTATCAGCTTTTGATGGAAGACACTCCATTGTAGAGTCAGAAATTTTTGCACTCATCATTTGAATATATTTTTCATTCTGTTCAGGTGCCTTCAGCCCCAATATGCAGAATGGCAAATCTCACCATAGCAACGGAACCATCATCCTGCGACCTGGTAAACAAAAGAGTCACAAAAAGAAGAACGTGCTCAGAAATGCATGCAGAATATTATGATGTGCTCAGTGACTGCAGACTGTGACACTCGTTGAAGTCACAGTGCTCTTGTACATATCATTGGTCAGTGGTTCTTGGCTGCAAGTAGCGCATTTCTGAATCTACATGCCAAGAGTACAACAACATCTGACCTGCAATATTATCACAGTTAAGGGCTTGCAGAAATGACAGTGCTGTATCAGTTTTGTTTGCCTTTATTACGAAGACAGTTTTATATGTAGGACTGGCCCTCTATCAAGCAGTGAATGAACTACAGGGGGTCTCTTTGTAACGTGTCCCTGAGTGTAACAGCTTGATCACAAAGAAAGTCTGTATCTGCTAGGGCATCACATGACAGATGCTGTGCCCCAGGGACATAACAAGATAGACGAGGTAACTTCTGTAACTCCTGCAAGACATCCGTCCACTTTGTGACGTTAGCTACTTGGAGAGCTGTGGTAGGTCACAGTAAGGAAATCAAAATATGATGTATCTTTACTTATTGAACAATTGATATACCTATATGAAAGTTTTACAATTTTGAAGCATTTATTTTGAAATTTTAGGATTACATACAATTTAATCAGCAAAATCAAGTAGTTATGTCAATGGGATAATAAGTAACATTGATCAAAATTAATTTATATTCTAGCTGCTAGTGTTAATTGATTAACCATCACCATTTGTGTGTGCAATTCCTCTAGATTGAAAGGAATTTACTGAAGTGGATATAATCAGCCTATTCTCAGATAATCTGTTCTGCCATTACAGGCTTGATAAGTTGCTGCAGACATGGTTTGTTACTTGTTTTTGTAATTTTAATAAAGTTCATTGTGCATTTGGTTTATGTGGCCCCATGAGTGAAGTACCTGTCACACTGATGATACTCATAGTTTCTTTTCTTCTTGTCATCCTCTAGTGTCCAACTGCAAGGTGACTGGATGTTTTCATCAAATTTTTCAGCAGTCTGAAATCCCTTCTTGTAGACCAAGTGTGAGTAGGCTTCTTCTTGAAAACAAAACATTACTTCAACACTCACATTTAGAAACCTAAGCTGACAGTGAGGTCAGTTGATACAGCAAACCCTCTTCATTTGCAGGTTTGCAAATCATGGCTCTGCTTATTTGCGGAGGAATTATTGCGGCAACTGTCATGCTCTGCAGTGTACGTGCCTTGCACATTCATGCACACGTGTAAGCCTCTCTGCCTGCCTGTCTCACTCAGTAGCTACCTGATATTGTGCAATACAGAATTTATTTTGACTGTACTTGTTCACAATTTTTAGAATGAATTATTGCCCTCATGTTGTAATTATGTCTGGAAATTGTGATGTATGTGCTGAAAGACAGAGGAAGAAGCACTGTTTCAACTGAAGACCATTATGGTGTAAGCAAATCAAAACTGCATTTCATCAAGACAAATCAAATCAAAACAAGATCAAGTGAAGTGTCGAGTTTAGTGTTCTACTAAGTGCAAATATTTCTTGTGCAAGTTGTCACAACTCCTTCCTTGTTGATGTATAAGGACATGCAAAAAAAAAGAAAGCAATCTTTATTCACCAAGTTGTCTTTCTACCTTCCCTTTCACCATGCATTCAACATTCGATTATCCCTACAACTTGCAGCTAAGGACACTCACATCATTCTAATAAACACATATGTATGTGTTTCCAGTCATTAATTTACATATTATCACATTTCACGAGTTTTTGGTCCCCCTAGCCTCACTTTTCATAAAGTCTTAAATACGCATATCGTGGCGCTCGTGGGATTTGTTGAGAAGATAACCTCACAGATGACGAGGGTTTGCTGTATAATTGTCTGAACACTCACTGTATCTCTCATGTGAGCGACGTACACAGGCGGACACACGAACACATTTGCTTTGTTCAACAGCACGTGTCTCGTCATTTTAACACCCTGCCACATGACGTATATTTAGAAAGATAGTTTTCTGGGTTATTACACCATGTAGGATCATGAGTCTTTTCCGATGTTTCAGACGAAATGCTGCCTCCAACTTCCGCGGACTTAATTCAGTCACAATGTATATTTACTGTACCCTGCAGGCCATCAGTGCCAAATGCCCCTCATAGAGAATGCTGCATGTTGAGCCTGGCAGGCAATAGTTATTTGGAATGCTTACTGCTACACTGGTAATGGTGACAGCCACACTCAGCTGTATCACTTCTGTGATGGCGCCACCAGACACTGCCCACTGCTTCCTCATTTCCTAGTTCTTGTCCAGTAATGGTTTGGCCCCATTGTCACTCTGAATCAGATGGTTAAACA
This sequence comes from Reticulitermes speratus, assembly GCA_021186555.1. NCBI lineage: Eukaryota > Metazoa > Arthropoda > Insecta > Blattodea > Rhinotermitidae > Reticulitermes > Reticulitermes speratus. The sequence continues at coordinate 4,637,661 of JAJKFL010000004.1, forward strand.
TAATGTTTTACATCTCCAATGGGTGTTCTCAGCATACAGTTCCCATCATGTCACTTCTGCACACAACTTCACCACAAAGTGTTCTACGTTATACCGTCCATACCTAATGTGTAAAAAGTGATTACAATCCATAAGTTGGAAAATGTATGCCAAGTGAACAATTTTGGTTAATTCAATACCTCTTTTTCAATTATCTTCAAAATCTTAACACTGACAGTAAAACTGTATTGGTTATACAATGTGCTTTTCACATTTCTCTACAACTCTTGATGGAAACATTTTTTTTAAATATTTAGCAACTATGCAGAAATTACGCTCAACATGCACACAGAAATGTGTGTAGATTTCATTGCTGTCAAATTTTAACCAAAATCAGAATTTGGTGACAAAGTTTAGTAAAACTTGCCAATATCAATTTCCATAAAAATCTGTTCATCGATTTTCAAGTTGCTACATACAGAGAGATGGCCACAGTGAAGCTACTACACTCACTTTTGTTACTTAAAATAAAATAAAACACATGGATTACATGGACAAAACTAAAGAGTGGAGAGGAACAAAGCAATAACAGAAGAATAAAATAATGCAAGAAAAAGTACTGTGACTCTGAGGTTCAAAGCTTTAATTAACAGTACAAGAAGCATGAATAACTGGACTTTGTATGCAAGACATACAGTTGTAACATACTCACACAGTCTTGTAACACTCTTTCTTCATCGGCATATGCCATGAAAAAAAAAAAAAAAATCTTTGTATAGAATGTGCAAAAATTAGATGATGATTGTATGCATAAATTAAGGGAAACTGTCAGCCCTAAAGAACATGAATCTCCCTCCTGTCCCTGCCAAAGAAATTAAAAGGTTTCTTTTACATTACACCCTCTATATGACAGAAGTTGCAGCAGGACTGCAGGGAAAAGTCTGAAAATTACAAGCAATTAGGCAGTTACAGATGCTTTAGATAACAGCAGATTTGCAGTCTGTGTTAACTGAATGCACAACATTCCATCACCGTTAATAGGGAAGAAATATGCTCAGGTTTCACAGTTTTAAGCAGTTAGGAATTGTATGCATTGCAAAACAGTTCTGGCATATTCAGCCTGTTAAAGTCATATACGGTAACTTGTGATGCTTTCTTACAAAAAATAAAACAGCAAAAATGATTTCCAACATAAACTTAGATCAGACTGAGTGTATTAACGGTTCATAAGTTATAGGTAAGGTTGCTCCCATGTGCAGGCCATGGAGGCATATGGGGAAATGGAGATATAGTTCCACCCACTAGATGAAGGTGAAGCCACAAGAAAGGAACGAGTTCCAAAACAATTTTTACAGAAAGAAATCAGGTTTATACAGCATAACAAGTAAAGCTTAGGAGGTATACAAGAACCAGTGGTACAGAAATTCAAAATTACTCACTGAAAACAGTTTCTAAACCATGCAGTATATTTGACAGAAATATGCATCAGTGCCATCACCACAAAACATGCGTATGACTGGTAATTACAGTAACATGTAAATGACTGTGTGTGAATTTGTTTACAAATAGCCATCCACCTCAATTTAGTACCCATATCTAGAATAAATGGAGCTTCACCTCCCTAGTCTCTTATATACTCCCTAATTGCTACGGTACATCAGCACCTGTATATCCAGTGTCTTTAACTGTTACTGGCCAACTGCTGCTTCTGTGCATGATCCAATGACTGAGCACTGAAGTCTTTTTTGGTGATAATGTAACTGGTGCTGAACTACAGTCAAAATCTGGCTGCCAGCTCCTTAATACTGGAGGATCTCAAATCCCGTTTACAAATGATAAAGATTAACTATGCCTGTGAATCAGTAAGCTCTGCTGTGTTCAAGAAACCCAAAGACTGAAACCTCACACTTCAGTTTAGTTTCAGACCTTTCTAAGTACAGTTACAGAACTTTGTAAGTACCTTTCACACTGTTGACACCGTGCATCTTCGTCATATTAAATTAAGTTATAAACCAACTGATGCACACTAAAACCACTTTTTAGGTAGCTTTATTATAAAATTGTTAAAATTGTACCCCTACACGTGTTTCGATCCTAGTATCATCGTCACGAATCTTTTTACAAGATTTTAACTTATGTTTTAAAGTGCCGATAAAATATTTTAAATCATGTGGTTGAAGTAACTGTAGCTTTTAGCAAAAAAACCCCCTGACGATGATCCTAGGATCGAAACACGTGTAGGGGTACAATTTTAACAATTTTATAATAAAGCTACCTAAAAAGTGGTTTTAGTGTGCATCAGTTGGTTTATAACTTAATTTGTAAGTACCTATCTGACAAGGAACCACAGTTTTAAAGGAGAATCATAATTCTTTCAGTATTTATGTGTCCACAACAATACTTAACATTTATATAATTCATAATATGTATGTGTTTACCTCTAGGCAAATGCTTTCATATCTTTATGATCTCCATAAAAGAACCCAAAAGGTACAACACCAGTCAAGTTCCTGATCTAATCAGAACATATGAAATTGAAGTTCTCACATTGGTGATCACCGTCTTCTAAGGTGTGATGCTATGTATCTTTGTTGACATGCACCAATGCTGCCTCCATCTTCAGGGTAGGAGAGTGTAGAGATCCTCTACCTTGAACCTGGAGACAGCAGGTTCCTCTGAAACACTAGCACCAATGTACTGAACTGTATCAGCCTATGGCCTTCTCAATCAAACTGGTTACCATGGCTAACAATCATTCCTAATGGGCATGCAAAACACCAGGGGATACTGAATCTCACTCCCCAGCCTTTAAAACTGAATTTAAACTCCGTTATATTTACAATATTGTTGTGCCTGGGTATAATTAAGCACCAGGCCATAAAGGCATATGAGGGAACGGAGGTACAGCTCCATGCATTCTTAACCTTGCCACTAGATTGAAGGGGCTTGGCCACTTTAAACCCAGTACCCACTTAATGTGAAGACACATGGAATCCAGAGGCAGCCTGGATGCTTATGAGAAGAGAGAAATCTCCTGACCCCACCTGCATAAAACCATGTTTCCCATCATCCAGGCTAGTCATTACACTGTCTGAGCTACCACAGTTCCCAGGATTAACTCAAGGTACCAAAACTCTACAGAGTGCACAACTTCAATAACACAAAAGCCAAACTGTATTCATTGGAGTCTATAGATCCTTTACTATGAAGAAAATACATTTAATGAATTAGCAAATCTAATGTCAACAGGCCCTATAAAATAGCAGCATACTGTCAGAGTTAACTAGAACATGTATGGCAAGCCAAAACCTGACAGTCAAACACCACTACAAAATTGAAAATTACAGCTTAAAGTACAAAAATTAGGACATAATATTCTTGCTAATTTTACAACTATTCTAGGAATGTCTTATAAAATAGTCTTGCCAGCAAGCTGTACATCAGTGTTTTGCAATTCGTTAACTCTCCAAAAGAACAGACATTCATTTAAAAACAAAAGAAAACCCACCCTTGCATTACTTAAATTTTTACGTAATGAGCTGGGTACACAGTTATGTAAAAATTAATTAAAAGGGCCAGTACCATGGTGAATCTGAACATACACTGTTATCCAACCTAGAAGCCAACTGCAAATTTTTGAATAAATGTTATGTTATATCTTACAAAATTAACACATCACACTTGTCTGTCTCCTGGGTATTCTCACATCTAATTCTCAACATGCATTATACAGTATGCCATAATCATACAAACAACATTTTAAACTATAGACAAGTGTTGTCATGGGCAAGAACAAGTCAAACTTAAAAAAGTTTCAGTTACATGTAAAGTACATGCTACTAGAGAATTATCACAGACCAACAACTTAATACTTGTGCCATGTAACACATTACTATAGGCTAATGGATCCCCACTGCTTGGGCTTTGATTGAGATCTCAGAGTCCTACAACATCTTTGGAAATGGCAAATATGTTTGAAAATTAATGTTCTGCCCATCTCACCTTTATTAAATTAACCCTTTCACAGTCAACATCTTGTCTGCCAAGGTGATAATTTTTGCAGCATACTGTAACTAAGAAGATAATTACAAGTACATCTTCTCTTACATGTTCACATCATAATTATTTTGTGCTTTTTTATTATATTTCTTACGGTACACAGAACAAAGCATCTGCTAGTCGACATTCAAATTTCCTACACCTCTGCCATGCACATACCAGTGGCTCCTAACCTGGAAGGCCATGCACACAGTACTGCACAGGACTGTCAGCTGTTTTTAAATACTGAAAAGTGGGCTGTGTGCACCTCATCATGTTCAATCTGGTCAGCAGCATTTAACAATTTTTCAGTGTTTGTGGTCAGTGTTCTGTCCTCTGCTTCTTGTTACATAACAATTTCAACTCTGAGATACAACACTGTTGGACACACTGCAGTTACGCGTTTTCAAGCATTAGTGGCACTGTGTTACAAAGAGAGACACTCTGCTATGCATTGCTCTTCTCTGACCTCACATCAACTTGGTATAGCACAAAGGTCACAAGCTCTAACAGCCTGCTGAAGACATAAGTATTTCTGGGATCAAACTGGTAAGCCAGAGCTGTCTAGCAGGTATTTGCAGCACATGACTACTCTTGAACAAGAAGATGGACTAGTCTACACCAGCGGTCACCAACCGGTGGTCCGCGGACCACTGATGGTCTGCGAGAAAATTTTGGTGGTCCGTGGAGAAATTTGAACATTTGCAATGTTTATGTTTATTATACTTATTTCAAACAAGCAGCAACAAATATCACACTAATAATTTTGTTATAATTAAACAAGTGCATTTCATATTAACAAAATGGAACTTTTATGATCATTATTTTATAGATGTTTGTACCTTTTTAAAAAAATTCATGTTAGTGGTCCGCGGGATTCAAAATTGTGAGTTTAGTGGTCCGTGAGGTCCGAATGGTTGGCGACTGCTGGTCTAGACTGACTGCTACCAGTGAACAGTAGTGAAGTGCCTGCATACTTGTTTAATCACGTGTGTCTTTCATTATCATCATTTTTATCTTTTAAAAACATGGGGTCCCTGCAGGGGTGGGGAATAATAAAATAGGTCTTTGGTGGTGAAAAGATTTGGAATCACACAATATTAGCCTTGTGTAATTTCAGGCTTCCACTCCAGTGTAAATGAGATCTTCACTCTTATGGCATGTTACACAGGGTAGATTGGTAGTTAGTTACTGTCGTTTTGGGACTGAATGGTTGTCCCAAAATGTCAGTAACTAACAACCAATCTATGCTTTGTAACATCCGAGAAGAGCAAAGACCGCAATATTAGCTACTATCATCCGGCCTTTAAATCCCAATGTATAATGGGCCCCACGCATTCCATTCAGCTGATAAAATTACATAAACAAAACCTACAATTATACCTGCATATTATGATGATTTGAGACAAACAGCACTATTAGCTGAAGAAGACTTTCAACTAGTACACTGAAATGTGGCCAAAACATGGCAGGACCTTCTGGTACAACCTGATATGTGCCACAGAAGCAGGTAGGGAAATTCTTTTCTCATGTGACATCTACTTGTATCATAATGTGAAACAGAAGACATGTCTAGATGCAGAAACCTATATTCTGACTGTGAAATGGCTAATCACTGTAAAATTAGTATGTACTAACAAACAGTACATGGTAAGTGAAACTTCTGAATATCTATGAAACACCTTGCAATCATGACATAAACTGAAACAAACATTTCTTACGATGACAAAACTACAGCTTCACTTTATTTTGGACTTAATATTAGAAAAATAAGAGAGTACATTTGTACTACCGAGAAATGGAACAAGGTAATAATACCAGGACATGAATTGTAAAGACATACCTGAATAATTTTACATTTAAAAATAATTTTCTTACACTACCATACAATGTACAACTCTTGTAAATATGTAAGGTGTATATTCATTCAGAATCATAAGATGTAGTGTTGCCAACATCTGACACACTGATGAAACATGACAGCTTTCATCATCCCACAACTTGCAACTCAGCTGCAAATGAAAGACACATTTATGCATATTAATTAATATAAAAAATTAATTAATATAAAGAAGAGATTACAATAATCTTAACAATTAAAACCAACACCAGGGGTGGCCAGCTAGACAAGCTTTGCGAGTCACATTTTAGGAAACAATTTAGGCATGGGCCATGCATTAATAAAACAAAATATATTTTTCTTGTTTAATGGTTTCTTATTTCTGTTTACAAAACTACAATAATTTAGTTTCAGTTAGTTATGAGTCTCCTTTCTTTGGAAAAACTTTTAAAATGCCATTCATGTTCAGCCTCATGAGCATTCAAACTACCAACATATTATGTTTTTATAGACAACTTACGTGAGACACACCAGTGACATGTGTGAGTCGCATGCTGTTCATGTGCCGTGTTGTGTCATAAATATACCAGAAATTAACATAACTAACCTATGTTCAATCAACACTTTACGTTCAAGAAAAAGAAAATAAATCATCTTTTTTACCTAACCAAAATGTGCTGCTTTGTCCATATAGTCCAGAAGTCCCTGTAGCCGTCTCTTTACTCGTTTCTGATCATCTAGTGTACAGCCCAAAATGGCAGTCTCAAAATTTTTATCAGCTGTGCCTAAGGTATGTGAGGAGCAGGCATTCATAAAGGCAACACATCGACTTTTGGTTCCAAATGGATCATTTTGCAGGCTCATCACCAAACTATCAATAAACCTGTTCACTTGGTGCAATGCATCTTCTTGCATATCAGTACGGGCTGTCTTTACATGGATATCAACTGTCAAACTGCGGTTAGTGATGTGGTCTGCATAGTGCAGCACATCCTCTCGTTCACCTTTAACACCAGATTAGAAATATTTCATTTAATGGCCAAAAATTCTCAAGCATGATAAGCACACTGACTGCATGATCCATGAGATAGCTGGCATTCAACCTTGTCCCTTATTGTCCAAAGTTAACCATGATTCACAGTCAGGAATAAAATGTATTATAGAATCAACCAAGAGCTAAAATTTCTTTATAAGAAGAAACAACAATTGAACGCTATATTGTACAAAGCACACTTAGAAAATGCGTCACAATGGCAAAAAGCATGGCATTTAATCCAAAGCACCATAGACACAAAATGAAACAATAAAATGGAAACTGTGTATGAAAACCTCAACAAAAACCTGTATAGGCTACAAAATACCAACACACAACAATATAAACACGCCAACATCAAACACCACACTAAATTCTATCCACAAACAGTGAACCTAGATCACGTAAACTTCACTAAGGATGAGATTAAGATCTTAGAATTAGGCCCCAACTATGCCCTAGAAAAACCTGCAAAGCACTACACTAAAGAGCTAGTAATAGATACCAATAATGCTATAAGCAACCTGGATACAAAGTTACACAACACATATAGATTTTTGGCATATAAGATTAAACAGATTTTGAACCCAGACAGACCGCACACACTACACAAAAGACAATTATACATAATAAAACAAATCCGTAAGGAACTAACCACAGGCAATTTAATGCTAGTAAGACCTATGCCACCCACACTGAAGGCCAGAATTAAGACACATAAGGAGAACAATCCTATCCATCCAGTGGTCAACAACATTCAAACACCATCTTATAAACTATCCAAATATCTTTCTAAAAAGCTGCAGCAATTGATTCAACTCCCTAACACATACACAGCAACCAACTCAATACAAGTAGCCCTAGATGTATCTAAACTTACTATGAACGATACTCATAGACTGATCACACTGGATATAATGGACCTTTTTTGTAAATTTATCTATCGATGAAGTAATACATATTACTAAGAATTTGATGCATTATAGAAACATAGATAGTGATATTGCCCAACAATGCACTGATCCACTCCGTATGGTACTTAATCAGAACTACTTCTAATTTGATAACCAATACTACAAACCTTCCAAATAACAGCCATGGGGTCACCAACCTCTAGTATCGCAAAAGAACTGTTCTTTCAGTACTATGAAGAAATATGTATCAAACAATGCTTTGAAACAAGAAAAATTAGATCTTACACCAGATATAAGGATGATATAATATATGATCGAAACAGAACTAACTACGGACCAAAACATCCATAATCAGATGAACATTTTTCATATTTTTAAAATTATGCATGAGATAAATAACAGCATAGATTTCCTTGATTTAACACTCACTAGGGTAGACAATAAACTCACTGCAAATATATTCAGAAAACCCACTACCACAGACACAACGATACATTTTCTCTCTAACAACCCACTACGACAAAAAAAACTGCAGATTATAAGTCTTACCTACAGAGCACATATACACTACCTCTCACACAACAGGGCAGGCAATCCGAGCTAAACACCACAATGCATGTAAGGTGAAATAATGGGTTTCCCGCACACATTATACAATGCTTGAACAAAGGCACTGCATGCAAAAGAAGGGTATGCACAAACAACATAGATGTTATACAAACTAGGAAATGGGTTACATTTACCTACTACAGCCCTACAATCACAAAGGTCACCAACTTGTTTAAGAATGCAGGTTTGAGGATAACGTTCAGATCCAGTAACAAAGTTTTTAGATTACTGAACAAGAAACAACACGAGGGCAAATATAAGAACTCAGGAGTATATAGGTTAATTTTCAATACTTCTAAGAAGGCATATGTGGCACAGATGGGTAGATGCCTAAGAGCTCATTTTAACGAACACATCAGATATATCAGGACCAACAATCCTAAATCGGTGTATGCTATGCACATTATGAACAACCGACATGAGTATGGCCCCATAAACTCTACCACAGACCTCCTGAAACACTGTGAGAAAGGTAAAAAACTAAACAGTCAGGAGAACTACTACATACAGGAATACCAGACAAGGGGACAACTTGTAGGGGACCAGAATACACAAGAGATCAATGGACTCTTCCAGTTAGCGCACGCACACGTGCACACACACACACACCACGTAACAGGACTATAAGAGGACACAGCACACCTGACCCTGCCAGCACACATGCAGTTGGCACCACATAGGCACACATACTTGTAGAGGTTTTTACACATAGTCATTCAAAATTGAGTTTTATAAGACTAATCCTGACCTCAGGTGTTACGTGGCTTAGATAAGCCAGAATGGCTCATGTTGGTCCTTTAATAACTACAAATAAAACTGAAATTCAAGATACGATTGTCACCATAATCAAGCTGTTTCTGAGCTGGGTTTTCTCTCATGATACGGTGACCACTTTATAAAACTGAAATTGCACACACACCTGTAGCATAAGCTAAAAAACCAGTATAAGGGAACTGACTGCACATGGTTGAGTTTAACCTATAATTATTGAACCATTCGTAAAACATCACTCAAGAATCCATTAAAATGGTCTTGAATGTGTTCCTTACAAGCAACTTCCACACATAACTGTACATTAAATTGGTCCAGTAACTATCACTGTTTTACCTTCGAAGCCAGGTAGAAATACAAAAATAAACACGAAGTGCGAAAGAATTCAAAAACCGAAGACAGAGGTACTTACTATCACTTAGTTCTAGCATCATTTCCGAATTCCGAATGGTGTCCATGGTAGTTAGAAGTGTGTCTCTTTGTTCTTCCAATTTGAATGCATCCTTTCGTAGTCGTTCGACATGCATTTCTACTTGATCTAATAATTTTACTAGTCTGTCTTTTGGCGACTTCTGAGGGCTATTTGGATTTGGCTCAACAACTTGGGGTAAAAGTGATCCGCTATCAGCATCGACACCTATTTGCCACTCCATTGTACTCATGTTTACCTATAATGGAATAGATGGGGTTGCAGCCCCTTTTCAATATTTGACACACAATGATCAGAACTGTCTTTAACCTATTAATGGACAAGAAAATAATCACACACACTTCTCACATAACCGCCGTCGTCCTATTTATAAGCGTTAGTGTTTCTAAGGTTGCCAGCGCTGGGAAAGGAACTCTCTGTAGCGAAGTTTCGAGGTCGTACTACAACACAGATCACGTACGAGAAGTTTCTGGATTACTGGACTTCCTGAAATTTCCACCCTGACAAACGGAATGGACGAAGCACTTGTACCTGAAAGTTTACAATTAATACCTTTAGAGTTACATACCCAAGCCCTACAGCAGGTATACAACGCAACAGCACAAACCAAACTTGCACAGCTCAAGAATTATGCTGAAGAGCGATTTAACCTCTGATCCATGGATTTAACATACATCGGCGATTTAGTTTGTACTATCGATAGCGCGACTGTGACTGTCGAAGAAATAATCGGATGCGAGGGCATGGATGGGAACTCGGATTACATCCCTGCAATTGAAATAGAATGAGCAAAGTGTTGTAGAGGGAGATAGGGTAACGGCGTGTGGTTGTGGTTCTGTATGTCCAAATAAATTGTAGAGAAACGCAGATTTGCATCTAATTTGCGTGATTGTAGGTTTCAGCGGCGGTGTAAATGAGATCTTCGCTCTTGTGGGATGTTACGCAGCGTTGATTCGTAGGTAACTGCCAATCGACGCTGCGTAACATCCCAGACGAGCCATACAAATTGTATTATATGGGAGTCATGTGAAAGTGTGGGGATGATCTGTGCTGATCGTTCCGGCCCTAACGTACGCCCAAACCTAACAGGTTGATGATTCGAGCAGTACTGATGTCATTGGTACTGACGAAGTCGTCGTCCAAGAATATGATGCCTTGTATATTGCTGAATAGTTACCGATGTCTGGAAGAAGCTTCAGGACAGTCTGAGAAGTCTTATGGGGTATGACGTCGTATAGATTGGTAATTACCAACGCTTCGGAGGAGCTAGCACCCAACATCTTCAGGGTAGTCTGAGGTGTAAAGTTATCGGACGCTTAGTCGGTTGACCATTCTGATCTGCATTTTAATGACAACCAAAGGAATAGAGGTAGTCAAATGACAGCAAGTGTATGAAACTGTTCATTTAATGGCAACCCAATCGGACTGGGTAGCTCAGTGTGTGCGGTGCTTGGCTAATGGCTGGACAACTGAAGTTTGGTCATAACAAGCCATGATAGCTCTGCCTGTCTGCTCCCTGAGATCACCAAAGCAATGCCCCACACAATCACAGAGGCCTTTAGACATTGCGATCACAGCCTCTCTGGTTTCAATCCACCCAACCAGAGTTTCCTTCCCAAATGGCCAATATCAGCTGGAACCTAGTCCAGCTATGTATTTTGTACACAGGAATGTCAACTTGCACTCTGTTGTGTAAGTCCTTGTCCTTGGCAGTGGGGTTGGTTATGTCAGTTGGTACAGTGCATGACTGCTGACAGGAGTCCAGGGTTTGAGTACAAAAGGTGAGCAGAGGTAGATACGAGTGAAATTTTCTAATTTTGAGACAGATTATGAAATGACATATAAAAAAATGGAGGAAGAAAGATAAGTTTGGAACATTTGCAAATGCTGAAGGCAAATACAAAAATAGAAGTCAAATAGAAAAGGAAATTAAAAATGTGTTACACTGTCTTCTGTGCCAAGGGATTATGTTTAATCCTGTGCTTACAGTTGCTCGCTATCGATCTTTATTATCTTTCACTCTTCCTTTCATCAGGGTGGGTTTAAAGAGAATGCATCAGAGAATGGTATTTCTGCTGCCCTGCCCCTCCCATCCTTATGTGATGCCATTAATACACCACAATAAGTGATTTTTAATATTTCAGCATCACCCAACATACCAAATACCCAATGTGTATCTCCACACACAAGTTGTACATTTGGAAAACAATCTGTTGGGATTTACACTGTGCTATCAAAAAACAATAATAAAATGAAGCCATGTAGTGATGTTGAACAGTGTATTATTTGAAGGAGTTTATTAACATCAACATCAAGGTACTTCTTCAGTTTCAGAAAGGGAACTGATACTTTTCTTGAGAAGAGTAGAAGTCATCAGCACTGTTTGTTCTTGAAGTTCTCAGCTGTGAGTGCCAGCTTCCTGATGTTGCTGAGGCAACCTGCAGATGCCTCCTGAAGCTTCTCGTCTGAAGAACCAATAGTTTTCAGAAGGAACTGGAATATATCATGGAAAACACATAGAACATAATAATGAAAAATGTATACAAAACTTGTACTGACAGTTTGTAATGGATCTAGAAAGATATGAGAGAGTAAAGTTTTTCTGTATATAAGCACTAGTTCAAGATGGCATGTCAGGGATGTGGAGACAATATTAGATATTTCAGTCATCAGTAAACAGTAACTTACGAGTACTTACTTATGAACATAGGCACAACAGTTATTAACCATATTAACTTATTATTATTATTATTATTATTATTATTATTATGTTGTCTCTTGTCACAGGCCTTTTCTCCCTGGTACTTCTCTTGAAGCAACAGTGATCCCCACTGCTCAGGTTTGAAGTTTAAGACTGCAATACTTTCTGTATTATGGGTGATGTAAAATTTTTTCGTGTCTTCCTTGAACATCTTATTCTGGATATACTGAGTTTCCCTTTTTTTTGTATCTTCTGATTCTTTGGGCTTTTGCTTGCACTTTCTGCTTCAATGTCTCTGTCAACTACGCTACTTCTCTGGCATTTGTAACTTCATGTTTTTTAAAAATCTTCCTCTTTCTTTCGGTTGAGTTTCCCATTATCAGACCCTGTTCCTGTTTCAGCAAGTGTTGATATCTCTTTTCTCCAGTTGCTTATTTGTCTTTGCATTCTTATTTTCCAGAAGTTTTCATTTCTTCTAATTGCCTCTTTTGCTGGGCTGATGCATTGTTTCTGTGATAATTGTGGCTGCTGCGTATATGAAGTTGTTTATGTCTGTTATATGTGATTCATTTTCTTCTAAAAGTTCTTCAACTATTCCATTTATTTCATCCTTCAACTTTTTCAATTTACTATTTTCCTTCAGTTTTGGCAACCCTTCCCTTTCAGACATTTGTAGTAGCCTCACTTTATGCGACATTATTTGAAGGTCTTCCTTTAGTTTATTGCTAACTGTGTGCTGCCCTACTTCTGTTTATGAGTGTTTGCTCCATATTTGACCAAAGCCCGTATTGTTACTTTCGTCTTCTCTCTTCTGGTGCTCTGTATCAATCGTGACCATTTTGTCGTCGCCATTCATTCCTTTTGTATGATCTAATGTATCATTCCATATTTTAAGTCTGATATTTTCCTTTATCAATTTCAACAGTTGTTATTCTTTTTGCTTTTAAAATATAATTTTTCTGGTTTAACAATAATTTCACATCTACGTTTGTCCTCGTCTTTGGGTTCCTCTCTCTCCATAGTTTGTATGCTGCCGTATAGTTTTCCCCTAATGTCTTTACTTTGATGTACATGAAACACCACAATATTCCTTCATCTCCTCTTGGCTCCATTGGATTTGTTTATTCCATTTATTTCCATTTTCTTGCTCAGCTCCAATACTAGGTGGGATTTGAGATAGTCCATGTTGAGTTTCCTTGGTATGGTTACCATTCTCTTCAGTGTTGTTAGATTACCTCTGCTCCTTCCTTCCTTCCTGTTTTTTGTATTATTTTTTTCTCTACTCTCCATCACTGTCCCACGAGTAGCTAGGGACATATTCCGTCTGCTGCGGTATAGCCCTGCCTGCTGCAGTAACACTGCTTGAAGCTGAGGTTCGCCAGTTCTCAGAGTTATCCGTTCTTGGTTTCTTATCCTCCACTGCAGATGCACCTGTAGCCCCTCAGCACAGTAGTGTACACCTTGGACGAGGAGATTTTTTTTAGGTTTACTCCTCTAGATCCACCATGTTCTGTTAATCAACAGGGCTACCTCTTGAAAGATGTGTTTCTTCATCACGCACGGATGGTCCTGAGCATGGAGAGGCTATATATTCGCATCATATGCCCCTGGAGAGGGTGAGGGAAAATCCCTTCCCCACTCCTTAGCCCTTTATTATTATTATTATTATTATTATTATTATTATTATTATTATTATTATTATTAGAATCTGAGGGATAGATACAGATTAAGGGCATGTGAGAATAAAGTGCTGAGAATATATGGACCTCACACAGAAGAACTGCCCCGAAAAAATTACATAATAATGACCTTCACAGTTCATGTTCTTCACTGTCACGAGTGATGAAATCAGGAGGGATGAGGTGGGAAAGCATGGAAAATGTGTGGGGGAATTAAGGAATAAGTAGAACATTATGGGCAACAAGCCTCAAGGAAACAGGCTGCTTTTGAGACATAGATATATATGGGAGGGTAATATTAAAATGGAACTTGGATGATGCATTCCCTTGAAACGTACAGGTACAACGCCACTTCGGTGCATGGTGACACAGTTGTAGGGGTCAGCAGACAGTTGATGCAATGCGTAGGCTGTGGTGCGATGGACATTCTTGTCCTTTGAGTTCATGTAATTCACCAAGGGCGTGATAGCTCCCAGGCGGCCAAAATCATGGCAGTTAACACCCCAGTCACAGCAGTATGCAATAGCCTCTGCCAGATGCTCCTTCAAGATGTCTTCATCCTGGACATAAGCATAGCATCTGATCATCTCAACATGCTGGAAACTGAGGATGTATAAATTTTCAAATTGGTGAAACACACAAAAGAGGATTCAGGTAGTACAGCCTCTTGCATTATGTGCCGAATAGTTTAGACAAGCGGTCAGAAATTCTTTGTCTTCATGGACCTCACAGGATTATTTAAATATTGCTACAAGCCAGAGATTCTTGCAAGAAAAACTCTTAGTTAAGTAATTATTTATCAGTTATTCATGTTTATTACAACGTGAGACATGACAGTGATATTAATAATCATTCATTCCAACAATCTGTCTTAAACTCAGACTGGTGTTCTCAAAGACATGTACTAAACCGAATCTGGTATAGACATTGTTAACTTTCTTCTGTGCATTTATAGACATGAGAAACGAAAATGAAAAATACACGTGCTGGGGACCCCAAAATTTGCTTCTCCAGCTAAATGTTCATCTACTATTTCCTGTTTACTTAACATGGTGGTAGCAAAACCTGAAGTTTCAACACTGCTAATACCACAGCTTGCAATCTGACATGATCTTGAGCCAGTTCCATCTACCTCCCATCATCACAACATATTTCACTATGATCCATCTAGCTATTTAACTCTGATAGCAGAACCCGAGGGTTCAACACCATTAATAACCAAGCCCACCGGTGGTCACAATTCTGAGCCTTGTAACATGGAACACCCTTGGCTATAAGGCAAAAGTTTTGAACTTCAGGTATGTGAAGTATCATAAGGGGTACATGAGAGATGTGTTTTACATTTTCAAACAGATGATGACAAATTCTACAGAATGTCTTAAAAACTTCTTTGTACAACTTTTCTATTGCATGGGATAAGTAAAAATAGTTTGAAGTGAAACGGTCTTTATATTAGCATCTTATGTTTATGATATATGAAATAAAAATGAAGTCTCCAGTGAGAAAGGGCTATGTGAAGTCTTGCTCTGAGTCCAAGGTGTAGGGCAACTGGCAAAGGTTCAGAACTATGCTTCAGAACCCTTGCACAGATATGTAAATTTAATTTCGGAAACCAAGACAACCTTCATTTACCTTAAATTCCTATGTTTCCTTTCCAATCTTTTCTTTAATTTCTGTTATTTCTGAACAATAACATGTATGGTCAGACCCAGTATTCAGAATTTAGCACACCGCCCAAACAACAGTCTGTAATATTAATAGTTTTAATATTACCTGGGAGTGTCTCCATATTATAGGCCATTGTATTTATATCAACATTTAAAATGAACATTCTTCTTGCAAAGAAGTTTAGACATTGCTGACAATGTATGCAGTAAAAACAAATACATGTACAAAACACAGACCAAAATTCATGCATACAGAAGGCTCAAGCAGTGGTTGTCAGTACACTTGCTTTAGTTTCTACAAGCTTGAAAACTCGTTACAGGGCAGAGGTATTTATTAAAGCATACATTTAAGATAACTCCAACACGTCTAATTTTTTAATGATATCTTACTTGCATTTAGCAACACCAGTTACTGTTCATTATTTCAGGAGTGAAACATTGAAAATCAGTAAAAACAAGTAAATCTGAGCACACATGCAAATCATCTACCAGTGGACATTAATTCTACTTTTAACTAAGAATGGCCTGAAAAAATATTTGTTTTAAATATAATCACAGGCACCTAAGTGTAGAGGTTGGTTGGTTGGTTGGTTGTGATTCGTCCACTGCATGTCGGTCACAAAAATTTTTCTACATGATAACAAACAACAGGTTCTGAATTGAGAGAGGTTACCTTGTCTAGTGAAGGATGCTTAGTAATGTTTGAAAATGAGAAAGTGGAAACTAGAATTGAACGTTAAATGAATTTTCACTCTTTATCTGTTAGGTTGAAGAAATTCGGAATGATGAGTTGAGAAATCACGCAAGTTATTTGGGAAATTCAGACATAATTTTGGTCAGAAAAACTCGAATGAAAAGAGCACTTAAAAGGTCCAGGCATAAATGGGAGAATAAAATAAAAATGGACCTTAGAGGAATACTGCATCAAGGTGTGGGTTGGATTCAGCTGCCTCAGGATAGAGTCATAGATGAATTTATGCGAACATGATGATGAACTTTAAAATCAGGGTATTGCCTAATCAGCTGAGTTACGTATAATAACCATAAGGGAAATATATTCATAAATTTAACTTTGAAGCTCAAAAATTAAGGTGTTTTATCATGCTTCATAGCTAAGTGGTTCTGTTCAGCTATACAAACTTCAGGGCTGTAAAAGTGTCAAGACAAAGCAGAATAGAACATGAAGAAGGAAACAACAGAACTGTATCGAGCAGACAAGAGTCACCTCTCGTAAAACCTTATAACCAAACTGATCATCAGCAGCAGCAGCAGCACTGTTCCTCCCTCTGTTCTGATGTTGATGTAGAATACTGGTTTTCTGCGGCCGCTTTCTGCTTGCAATCTAGAGGCACCACAACCAACACGAGACACACAAAGCATGGGCAACAAACATGCAGCACAGTCACAACACAAGGACAGTACCATTACATCTACCAACAGACCAAACCACACCAATATGTGTAGTTTCAATCCTCAGACAAAAGGTGAGGAGGCCTCTGTTCTGTTGAGTCTGACAGACCCAATGTATTTCAATCACTTAACGCAGTACAGTGTTAAAATCAACACTTTCTGATGGACCCAACTGTGTGTGTGTGTGAGTCCACACATGTGTGACTCTTTCATTTATACCTAGATGGAAATAGAATTAGTTCTGAAAATATTATATTCTGTTTGGAATACTAGGTGATGGACAAAGGCCAAAAGCATGTAGTACTGAGTGTAATATACCATAATGAAAACTCTGTAGCATTGATTATCCTTCATCAATACTTTATTAAATAAAGCAGAAGTAACGATTTCACGTTAGTTTCTAACGTCTATGAATTGTTTCTAACAATTGTCTTCTGGAATGAGATACCATTTAGTTTGTTAGATAGGTACTAGTGTTCCAGAGGACCCTATATACTAAATTATGTGGTGTGACATTTTAGAATACTATAATTTTGATACTAAGGAATTTTGTCATTGCAAATGAGTTGAAAGTAATGAAGTGCTACCATATTTCAACCAATATTCATGTATGTCGCACTGTTTGCCTGGTGGTGTAACATAACAAAACAGAGCACCTCTGTGAACACTGCAGCCACACATAACACAAAACATCACTGCAACATCAACAACAAGAGACATCTTTAACCATTTTTCTTGCATAAGTATAGTTTACATATTGAGGAGGTATTCTTTTCATTGTCAAGAAAGAGGAGAGTGGCTCTGCATGCATGGTAAGGTAGAAGGAAAGGACACCTACTGCGTGGGGTCCATTGCACAAACCTACTCCTAAGAAGTAGGTTTTTGGAACACAGAACACATCTGCTGGGATATGATGCTGTATAATTTTGTAGTGTACCTGAAAGATGGAGAGAGCAGGTTACTGACATGCTAAACTACATGGCGTTACATCCTACAAGGTTACTCTTCATTCTCACTGCCATGAAAATCCCAAATCTCTCAACAGTGATTAAATAAATGAAATGAAATTAAAGTTATAATAAATGAAAACTTGGGTGATCCCACATAATGGGCTGGTGCATTCCCAGCAAAATTGCACTAAGTGAATTTTGCATTTGCCTGGGGTACTGTATCAGGTATTCTTATAGAATAGTCTATGGTCTTCAATCAGAAGACACCATAAGGTACCAGTAACTCATAAAACATAAATGTAGGCATGTACAGGAACAGTCTCCAATAAGAAGTTATATTTTTACATAAAAACAATTAAATTAAACAAATAAAAAAGGTGCATACACACATGAAATATCTCACAGCTTGCTGATGACCTATGTGTGTTTTAAGTTCCATTGTCATGTTGTAACTTGCAACTGGGAAAGAGTGGGGACAAGAAATTCACTACTGGTTCTCTTCCCCAAGAGAAACATGTGTCTTGTAAGTCATCCCAAGCATTTCTGATTTCTTGGGTCCTCATCCTTGCTTCAAACAACAATGGATTATGGGTTGTACACAGTTTGAGAGATACTGGTTTACATGCTGTGTTGACAATATGCAAGAAATTATAGATAAAAGAGTTAAGTATTTATACACAGTATTATAATTAATCGGTATTTACCAGGGGTGCATGAAGTGGTGGTCACCTCTATATGAAACCACAGACTTGATGCGAAGAGTAAAACATAATATCAAGCAGTAGCAGGACACAGTCAAAATTTATTGGCCACTTAATGTCACCTAGTATGTGAATAAATGTGCCGAAATTTATGCCTCCAGTTTACAAGACAGTCATGTTGACCACTTCACCATGGTCTTCGATGGTTATGTGTAAAACAAAGTTTTACATATTCAGATACTTATGCAAGAAAATCCACTATCATGGATGGCCCCTTCCAAGCTGCATGCATCTTAGTGTCCTAGACTTTACTATCTTCAATATCATTGGTGATCTGAATAAATATATACAAGGACACTGCTTCATCTAAACAATATCATTTGTCTCTCTCTGTTGGCTTGCTCGTCATATTAAACACAGCCCACTCTGTGTCGCGGGGAATGCACGTGTTATTAGAGGAAGCCTGTCAGGTCTGTTGGTGTCATGAGTCAGTCATCAGTCGCAATAGCGACCCCACTGTAGCATCATGTGCTTCTGTGTGATACAGATGCTAAATACAGTTACTACAAGAAGTGTCATAAATTCAGACAAAGTTTCCTGATGTGCATGTTCCAAACATGAAAACAATTTACAATTTCATTAAAAGGTGTGAGCAACACGTTCCATTATACTCGTAGACTGGAAGATAACATGCAGAAGGCACGTGCTGAGTGAGAACAAGCTTGATGAATTTGTTGCTAGACTTGAGACATCTACAAGCAAACTGTTGGTTCAGCTGGAACAGCAAACTGGTGTATCTACACCATCAGCACAAAATGTAACAAAACTGTTGCATTTTGTGTCCAAAGAAGACAGCTATGGTTCATTAACTCAATGACACAGAGTGTGAAGCAAGACTAAATTTTGTGAACTGGTACCTTTGTGGGGTGCATGATGGAGAAAAAGAACTCACAAGTGTTCTATTTAAGTAACTAACTCCATGGAGCAGAGTCCTTCCTGAGAAACTAACAGGCCCCCAGCTAGTCAAAAAACTTCCCACACTTTATGGAACCCAAGGTTCATTACCTCATTCACAAGTGTAAGCCACCTGTACCTATCCTGAGCCAGATCAATCCAGTCCATGCCTCCCCATCCCACTTCTTGGAGATCCATTTTAATATTATCCTCCCATCTATGCCTAGGTCTTCCAAGTGGTCTCCTTCCCTCAGGTACCCCCACCAAAACCCTGCATGCCCTCTCCTGTCCCCCATACGTGCCACATGCCCTGCCCATCTCATTCTTCTTGATTTGATCACCCAAATAGTATTTGGTGAGGAATACAGAGCACAAAGCTCCTCGTTATGTAGTCTTCTCCACTCCCCTGTCACCTCGTCCCTCTTAGGCCCAAATATATTCCACATCACCGTATTCTCGAAAACCCTCAGCCTATGTTCCTCTCTCAATGTGAGTGACCAAATGTCACACCCATACAAAACAACAGGAAAATTACAGTTCTGTATATCCTCATCTTTATATTTTTGGATAGCAAACTGGAAGACAAAAGATTCTGCATCGAATGATAGTAAGCATTCCCTAAGATCAATCTGCTCTTAATTTCTTCGTAAACGAATTTTCATTCATTAGGGTTGTTCCCAAATATCTGAACTGTTCCACCCTTTCAATGGATTTATTACCTATCTTTGTTGTAATTTTTTCCTGCATGCTGGTCTCGAGACATGACCATGTACTTAGTTTTCTCAGCATTTACTTCTAGACCAATCTCCCTACTAGCGATTTTTGTGTGTTTTTCTTTATAGTCTGTATGCTTCCACCCGGCATACTAGATTGTCAGTTGTGGCTTGTCTGGCTGTACCATATTTTCCACATTATCTCATAAATGGAAAGTTTTTCAGAAAAAAAAATTATGGAACATAAAATGTGTGTTTTGATTTTTGTCTGAAATATTTCTCATTCTAAGTATAATTTATGCGATATTACCATAAATGTACATATGTCTTGATGTAAAGTACCAGTTATTCTTGTCAAATTTTAACCAAACTTGAATTTTTTTGACAGATTTTCGAAAAATACTCAAATACAAAATTTCATGGAAGTCCTCCAGTGGGAGCTGAGTTGTTCCATGTGGACAGACGGGCTGAAATGACGAAACTAATGGTCACTTTCCGCAATTTTGCAAATGCGCCTAAAAATCATTCAGTATCATAACCTTAATTTCACCAGTAGAATTTTGATTTGCAAAGAACAACGTGTTTTTAGATGTGACACATGACTGCAAGCTGAAAAAAACCATTTCCAGTTCCTCTTTAAATGTAATAAGTAAAACCTATTATTAACTGCAATATATTGAACTAAAATACACAGACCCTCACTTAGGGCAAATTGGTACACTGGCGAAAGTGACAAATGATATTGGTCAGATTAGATAATGATCACACACACACACACACACAAATATGAAGTCCTTCATTGCTTCATAAAAATAACACTTATTTAATAATTCTCACATTCAAATATTTTGCTCAGTATGGTGTCTTCAAGTATTTAAAGTTTATGTTCTTCTGTCCAAATAAGAGAATAAATTTTAAACCATTCAGAAAAACTGACATGTACAATTAAGTAATTTTTTGTCATTAGTCTGTCATATTGCTGAACACAGACAGATCCTTTTTACAATAAGCAACAGACTAACCAGCACATTTAGTACTATGAACATACTGAAACCAAAGTCTTAAACATCAGTTGGATTTATAACTGTGATTCTGAACTGCTGCAACTTTGAGATCTACAGACACACTGTTCTTACCGTAACAACAAGCTGAGCCAGCATGGGTACTACACCATGGTCAGTTATGACAGCTAAGTTTTCTTTGTCTTGTGCAATTTTTGCCAAAGCAGCACACACACATGCCAGCACATTGGTATCCGTGGACTTGAGGCGACTGACAATGAGCTCCAATCCTCCTACAAAACTCCTCACCATCTTACCAGAATCCTGTTAGTCAGATTTCATGTTATAAGGGTTAGTTCAACCATAATAAAAGAGTTGTTAATAAATCCTTGTAAAATGTATAAAATTTCAAGCACTGGAAATGATGATAAAGTAGAAAAAATTTCTAACAAACAAAAACTCAATGGAGCATAGCCCTTGTTGAATAACTAACAATCAGCTAGTCATTATATTCTTCACTCTTAAATGTTACCTGAATCTAATTACCACGTTCACAATGGTCCACCAAAGGGTGTTATTCTAAACCACTTCAGTGCCATATACTGTACATACACTATTTCCTTCAGATCCATCTTAATATTATGCTCCCATATATGCCTCAGGCTCCCCAACAGTCACTTTCTTTCAGGATTACTGACAAAAATTTTGTGTAAATTTCTGATCGCTTCTATGCATGCTGCATGCCCTGCCGCAAATCATACTTGATTTCATTACCATAATAATATTTGGTGAAGGGTAGAATTCATGAAGAACCTCGTTATGCACTTTTCTCCATCCTCCTGATACTTGCTCCCTCTCTGTTCTAAATATTTTCCTCAGCATCTTCTTTTCAAACAGCCTCAATCTGTGTTCTTTTAACCCGTAAAAAGGAAAAGGTGAAGTAAAGTTTTGTATGTTATAATTTTTACATTTATGTTACCAGCATAGACCATTCAATTCCAAACCCTCCTCATGGTGTTGTGCTCTCTTAATTGAATCTTGGTAATACTAAGTGGCTTTAATTACCCTAGCATTCTGAATACATGGACACAATGCCCAGGCAGCACTTGCTTGTACTGCAGGAGAAGGATGCTTCAGTTGTGACCAAATGAGGCGCACTCCATCCAACATGTCAATAATCTCCATTGACGCCATTTCATTGGCACACTCTCCAAGCACCCGGCACACATTCTCTAACATGGGTCCATTGTTCCCATTGAGAAGCATGATGAGTTTGGGAATACCACCAGATGTTCTGATCTCAGTTTGGTTATGTGGAAACTTGGCACATTCTGCCAAACCTCCCACAGCATTTGTCAGCACCTGCAGAAACAATATCAGATCTGGAAACACTCCTTTCTCCCCGAACATTGACAGCAATGAGATTTTACGTTCTGAAGATGGTTAGTGTCAAAATTTTCTGAGTTCTGATACACGCAGTTCAGTAGTTAGGTACCAGTACGTTGGAGGAACCGGCTGCCTCCACTTTCAGGACAGAAGACAGCGGTAGCAGCAAAACGTCGGTATTTTTCGTACTTTTTTATGTAAGTACATGGTGTTACATTACAGAAGACTGTAACTTCCATATTCAGATATGGTAAATACTTAAAAAATATACATATAAACAGAAACTCCTTTGTGACTGTATGCAGTGCAGTTTCCATTAAATGAGGGGGGGGGGGAAGTAGAAGTATAACTCTACACATTCTTAACCTCAGTGCCAGATGGGGGGTGGGTGGTCAGCACCTGGCCCCGGCTGCTTTAGTCCCGGGAAAGAGCCCCAGTACCCATTGTAAGTGGGCCCAACGGCCAGTCTGGAAGGGTGTGGGGAAGGGAAAATAACTTGCCCCCACCGGGGTTCAAACCCTGAACCAATCAGCTAGTAGTGAGTCGCTATACCGACTACACTATTATGGCCTTACAACAAAGATTTATATCTGCAATAAACGAACACAGAAACCAACTGGCCATAAAGACTAAATAATATGTTTGAATTATATGTACCTCAAATTGGGGCATATTTAGGTAATTTGTTTAATAAATTGACAATTACATATGTCCAGCACATATAAGTCAACTCTAAAACAATAAGCAACCACAAATATGAGTAGCAAGACAGCACAAATGATGGCCTCCTTATGGAGAACCTTACCTCATCATTCTCATC
This sequence comes from Reticulitermes speratus, assembly GCA_021186555.1. Taxonomy (NCBI): domain Eukaryota; kingdom Metazoa; phylum Arthropoda; class Insecta; order Blattodea; family Rhinotermitidae; genus Reticulitermes; species Reticulitermes speratus. The sequence goes on from JAJKFL010000004.1 coordinate 4,661,257, forward strand.
GCTGAGGAGAGACACTAGAGTATTGACTGTGTTCAGCTCGTCCAGTCTGCGAACATTCTCTGGACTGATTGCGCATTTCCAGATAGCTCCAGTTACTGCAGCTAGAAGCGGCTTGTCATCCCAAATACTCACATCCTTTGCCAGTTTCACTAGTGGGTCCAGCCCTCCATGTTGACGAACCAAATCTCTTGTCACAGAGTCTTGGGCACACTGTCATCATACCATTCAGTGTGTAGATGATACACTGAAGGAGTTTGTAAGTTTATGAATAACAACTGGTGTGTGAAGGTGGATGACAAAACAATGCAGGGTGTGATGTGGAAGAGGTGATGTTTCACCAGAATTAGTGCTGTTCAGTTCATATCATTGCACGTGCTCAAGAATGTTTATTGGTCGAATTATAGAAGATTTTGATGACAAAATAGAATGCTTTATATTAGATGATTATACTAGATAATTTTAACACTTTTAAATATAGACCGTTGATTGTTTTTTATTCATTTGAATATATTTATAATACTACATATGTGACAAATTCTGAATCCAAAGGATCTTCCTGTATGGATTGTGTGAATGCATAATAAAATCTAATCTAATCTAATGTGTAGTGACAGAACTGAAACGTTTATAAAGTGTACCTTACCACAGCAGTTTACTGTACGTTTAGTATGAAATACATGTCTGTTGTGAGACCAGAACTCTCGAAAGCATTTGCAAACATGAGTATAACCTATCACAAGCAGTTGATTGGAACACTCATCTAAGAAAACTCTTAAGCGCAGGAAATTTAACATTGAAATTATTAACTTGGATCATTGAAGTTGAAAGTCAAGTGAGGGAAAACAGTGAATCAAAGCAAATAAACAGGTGTTCCACTGTATTTGTAAAATCTGGTTAACACTTCATACTGCCATTCTAAAATAAGTCAAGTAGATTATATGCAGTAGGAATGAGACTTGTAAGGGCAGGAAGTAAGAAAGATATAGATCAAAGAAGGGGAGGAAGGAAGAAGGGTAATATACTATGGCTGGTTTAAAGTAACTTTAGAGAATACTCCCCAATATATGTGTAATAATGTAGCATCCTTTACATGCTATTACACAAACCAATGAAGTGGCCATGATATTAGGATAATTAAACTATAAATTTTGATTAAAAAAAGCCCAATTCAAATTATCTCAATTCCAAAGTTTCAGACAAAGCCTAGCAAAAGTGATGTCTGTTGGAGCATGACGGGACCTGGGGTTAATCCAGGCACCTGCCCTGCCCCTACAATTGATTTTTTTAAAATTAAAACACGAAGACACTATAAAAAAATGTTGATACCAGATATTAAAAGCATTTTTGAAAATTGTTACCCCTTTGTCCTGAATACAAAAGAGTTTAAAACATCCCTAAAAAAATAAGGCCTTATAGGCAAAATATTTAGGTTCTGTCATGGAAAGAAAGCTGGTGGTGCCCCTGTCAGAGCATTAAATTCTTACTAATAGTCTAGTGAGACTTCCCTAACCTTGAATATGGCTGAGGCACAGTGCTTTTTGAGCTCCTTGTTGTCATCTGTGAGATGTTTGACCATGTCTATGACCATGCCTTCTGTCTGGACAGCCACCTGGTACTCCTTCTGTAAATATTAAATTACAATAAACATGACTATTACTGTGGACACTGTCCACTGCCTTGGGTATCTTCAAACACAGCATTTAAGAAACTGCATCTGTTTCTGTCATTGGTTATAAACGTTCCTACTGAGTTGGGCCCCTTAGAAAGAGTTTGTCTCAATCAGCGGAACTGTTTTTAGAAAAATTAACGGACATTTAGAGATACTGAGGTATAAGGACACACTCATCACACTGTGGAGAGTTACCTCAGAAGCACATTGCTGCAACGTGCCCATTATGGGCACAACCACGTCCCCATGGACAGACTTCAGCAGGCGGGCCAGAAGACGCACACATCCTGCCTTTCTCATTTCATCCCTGTTCTTCTTGGACTGAGAGATGGACCAGAGTGCCTTGGCTCCTGCCTGAGCCACCTGGACCTCCTGTTTGTCTTCTGGAGAAAGGTCTTTGATTGGTGTGATGAGGGCATGGTTGTTTACATCCAGAAGGTCCACCTGGTGTGTTTCAAGATTATTCAGTATTAGTGTATGACATGGTGCCATGCTGCTTATAATGGAAAACGTGAATATTTCATATAGTCTTCTGGGTATTGCAACATATCAAAATTGTACAAATTATCAATATTCTATAGGAACTGTCTCCTTCTTCAAGGTAAAACTAAGTCACAGCAAAGGGTTATGTAGAAAACACTATACTGTTACGAACTGCGAAGGTGCAGGAATACTGTCAACAGTTTCTGGTATTATTCATCAGGCAGAACTTTATTGGTGCCACTTTTAAAACACTGAATTAGCTGCTGTAGGAAATAACATCACTATAAAAACAACTTGTTCCAGAGGTTAACATTGCAACACTACATCTGACAAGAAACCGAAACTGTGTCTCTAACTCCATTAAAAATAAAGAACCATTTATGATTATACAGTAGCTCAATTATTCAATTATTTTATGACAACATATCAGCTACTGATATAATGTAACAGTGAATATGATTTGTTTGAGTGCTGATGAACTGGCAGGGATGTTTGTCACATTCTATTATGTTGAAGGTGTTATAATGGCATTCACATAGAAGAATTGAAGGAAACCACATGAAACTTCAGACAAGGCAATGTAATATCAGCCATTGTTTAAACTTAGTTCTTTATGAATGCAAGTTAAATCAGTTGCCGCCATTTTGTCATTAATAATCCTAGAGAAACGATTATTAAAGTTCTGGATAATGACACAGTGATTACCAATTTTGGTATACCATTACATTTCCTGACTGCTCGTCTTGCTTTGTGAATCTTGCCAACATTAGCGATGGTCTCAGCTGCCAAGATCTGTAGGCCCCTGTCTTGGTCTGACAGGATAACCATGAGGATAGGAATGGCTCCGAGATCAGTGATACCACGACGGATGTTTGCATTCTGTGAGATCTCACTTAGCACAGACAGTGAACCTAACTAGACACAGCAAACAATGGCAGTTTTCATAAAGTGCAAGCCATAATAAATACAGCACTGTCAATAACTGAAAACACTTGGGCCTACCATATGGAATAATAATAACATAACAAGCATTTCAGTGTTCAAAGGGCTATGACAGTGATTATTAAAATAATTTAAATAAGACAGGCAATTTAAAATTATCCCTGTTCCATGCAATAAGGTAAGTCACCATATATACACCAACAACTGCGCTATGATTGGATACAATGATATACAAACATGTGGTAAACCTCCTACATATTTGTACATCATTGTATCAAATACAGTGCAGTTGTTGGTATATATGTGTGGTGAAGACAGGCAATGTATATATAACGTAACACTGAGGCATGTTTGCATAACCACTGTGGTCGTGTAAAAGCAATAAGTATTACATATTCTGAATGTGTGCCTGTAGCCTTAATTATCCAGCATGCAAAGCGCATGTGCCATATGGTCATCTGTGGCCTGTCTGGCTCTACCATGTTTTTCCACATTATCACAGTATTTTAGTACTGCAGGGAATTCTTCATTCCAAGAAATGGGTAAATGGAGGCTAAAAAACTTCTCTTCTTGATAGTACCAGTCTGGTTGTCACTGCATATTTTACCTTACACTTGAAATCATCAGTCTCCAGAAGGTTCACCAAAACCTCAAGGCCACCAGTATCCCTTATAGCAGTCAAGTTTATCTCTGTTGTAAGATCGTGATCTTTGAGGCAGCACAGTGACATGATGGTAGCTGTTTGGTTTCCAGCCTGTAAAAAATGCAGAACACATCTTGTCATTTGTTTATTGGCTTGTTTAATAAAATATATCCATAATTTTTCAGAAATACATGTGCCTAATCCTGGAAGTAACTGCAGGAGTGTTACTGTGTGAAAAAGGAGTATCAGCAAAATTTAGTTGAAAAAGTTTATCTTTATTCAAGCTATTAATTTATAATACGTGGTACCATTGTATGCCACGTAAAAGAAAGAAGAGTTACTAAGAGAACTGAAATTAAAAGCAGACATTGGTGTATCAGAGCCCTTTTACACCAGTTCAGCTGAACATTTAAGAGAGGGAAAAAAGTATTGGAAGCAAACACAATCTAATCATATTTCTCTCTCTCTCTCTTTGTCCATCATTACCTCCACCCCCAATTCCCACACACACACATATGGAGTAATACATGCATTTCAAGCCCAATTTCCATTTTGGGAAATAGACAAACAGGTACTGGTAATTTAAAATTGGACATTTAAACTGGTGGTTGATATTTGAGTAACAGCCCTGGAGAAAGAGGATATTATGTGTACACAGGTTTATACCGGTCCGTTATTATTGATACTTTTGATGGTCTACTGGGTCAAATGGGTGAGAGAAGAAGTGTACATAGAATTCTTGAGAGTAAACAATTTCAAGAAAAGTCAATTGAGAGATTCATATGACCGATGGAAGGATGACATGAAATGGGCTCAAACGGCTGCAGAGAGATGCAAGTGGTTCGAATTGTGCTTAATGTGTTGTTGTACCAACATCTTCCATTACCAGGAATTCAGCTTGTGACAGCAGGAGTTGCCACCCTGTGCCTCAGCACCACACTGTGAAGGAACTTGCAGGGGGGGGCACATTTCATTTCATTTATTCAGTATTCCAAATATCCGCCGAGGTGGATACAGAACTTGTCATTATAATAACAATAAGCATAATACAGAATGAGTCTTACAATAGAACACAAATAATAGTAAGTTTATAAATATAATACATAAAAAACCCTCAGGTTTTACAGTGAAGTGGGATTAGTTTGTAATAGATAACCAGTAACCAGAACTTTTCATTATAACCACAATAAGTAAACCTTTGTACATTCTTAACATGAGCAATCAGCATTCCTCTCCAGTCTTCATTATTCAAGGGCAAAGAGCCAACACATCCCACTGGATAAAAGGCGGAGTGAACCTCAGTGCTGTTCTATACCTGATTGCAGACAGAAAACACCAGATATCAATTATGCAGGCCATGAGTGCCAAGACAGAATGATCATGGATGACAAGTTGGGAAAGATATGAAAAGACATAGCCAGAGTGTAATTTGCAATACAATTATTTCAGCATGGTAGTATGGGTAGCTCAGTCAGTGTAGTGACTATACTACAAGCCAGTTGCCCAGCGGTCAAATTTCAGCATTGGCAGAGGTTGAAATTTTGCCATCATATGCAGACCATCTCTGCTGCCAAAGAGCCTCATATCTAATGGGAATAAGGGCTCATTCCCTGGGGTAAGGTGGCCACAGCATGAAGCTTATTATCTAAAGTTAAGGTTAAGAAAACATGGACCTATAATTCCTCTCCCCCTTACAACTTCACGGTCTGATGCTTAATTAAGCATAAAAAACTTTGTATTATTTAATTATTCCCAATGAAGAAACACACAGAAAACCTCAGCCGGAAGAAGAGCCACGTGTGAGGTCTGTGTTTTTCATACTATACGGAAGACCTGTGTGTCAGGCCTATACCCCTTCTATGACCCAGAAGACCTGTGTGCCACGCCTACATCCCTTATAAAGTCCATAGCCTTTACACAATGCAGAAGACCTGTGCATTAAGCTCATACACCTTCTTGATGCATGTGACTTGTGTGCCAGGCCTACATCCCTTATACAACACAGAAGACATGTGCATCAGGCCTACACACATTTTGCAATACAGGAGGCACGTGCAATAAGCCTACATCCCTTATATGACCCAAAGATCTCTGCATCAGGCCTATATCTCTTACATGACACAGAAGATCTCTGCATCTGGCCTATATTCCTTACATGCCCAGAAGACATGTGCATCAGGCCTATATCCCTTAATGACACAGAAGGCATGTGCATCAGGCCTATATCCCTTATATGATACAGAAGGCATGTGCATCAGGCCTATATCCCTTATATGACACAGAAGACATGTGCATGAGGCCTATATCCCTTATATGACACAGAATATCTCTGCATCAGGCCTATATCCCTTATGTGACACAGAAGACATGTGCATCAGGCCTATATGACCTATCCCTTATATGACCCAGAAGACACTTGCATCAGGCTTATGTACATTACATGACAGAAGACATGTGCATCAGGCCCATATCACATTATATGACCAGAAGACACTTGCATCAGGCTTATGTACATTACATGACAGAAGACATGTGCATCAGGCCCATATTCCTTATGCTACCCAGGAAACCTGATCGTAATTTATACACAAACCTTCATGTACTTGATGAGCTTCTGGATGTGCCAGTATTCTGACGGAACATCCGGCCCCTTGGCCATTTCATGCCACCGTAACTCACTGTCCTCTTCAGAAGAATCTGACGGCGTAGAGTTCTCGCTCTCCTCTACCTCGGACACTTTCGCAACGCGAGGCTCCGTTGGGGGAGGCATATCGCTGACTTCCGTGCTGACTCCAGACCGAAAGCCTCTATAACCATGCAGGAACATCTGTCACTACATGCCACTCTAAACGAAGGACAGAGATTGAGGGTACGCCACAGCATTGTGGTCTGCTGGGTTATGACAACACGTCAGTTCAAACGTTTCAGTGGCAAATACTGCTTCCATCTTCAGGCTACCAAGGACACCAAAATATGAATATACTGAACATCTTAAGAACAAAGTGCTGAGGGAAAAGGCTGACTGTAAGTAACAGGAACTAAGACGAGGGCGGAGAAAATGCCATAATTAATAGCTTACTTATTTGTACTCGTCGCAAATATTATTAGGTTGATCAAACCAAGGAGGATGATGTGGGTGGGCATGTTGCACTCTTGGGAAGTTCAGAAACACATACACTGTAGTAACAAATATATGAAGAGGAGGGAGAGCTTGGGACAGCTAAGCTGGATAGGAGGATGATGTTTAGGCCCACTAGGGCGTGGGGGTATGGATTGGATTCATCAGGCTCAAGACACAGAACAGTGGCAGGTTCTTATAACACGGTAATGAATGTCTGGTTTCCATAAATGCAAACAGTTGAGTGACTTAAGAAGAAATACACTGCACCATCATACACTGCACCATCATACACTGCACCAACAAGTATATTTGTTGGTACTTTACGTTGTACGTCAGGGTTCTGAATGATTAGATCAGGTTTAAAGAATGCTAAGTGTTGTCTGTAATTCACATCTTAAACTTGACTTACTTTCGTTCGAAGTTTTATTATCTAAGATCAACTTTTCAGAGAAGAGAGAAAAGGATGTCACACGGCACTCGAACCCTGTGCACTCTTCCAAGATTTTAGATCAACATCCTGGATAAATGTGGAGAGACCAATAGTTTGACTGAATACGTCAGCGCTACTGGCCTCTGGAGAAGAACTACGGACCGTAACACAGGCGCAGTGCGGATTCAGCTAGCCTCCTCGATCTCCTAGCATTCTTTTACATAAAGTTTCCGGCGCTTCAACCCGTTACTGATCAATGATTCGTGCAAGGCTCAGCTTGACACAGCCTTATTTCTGTTGATATTATTCCGTGCTCATGGCCAGACGTGAAATCAGGCAAAATATATGATGATGGGCTGGAGAAGAAATCAAAACTCAACAGTTACTTGTATAAAACGTTAAAAATGATCGGTACCTTTTCATTTTGAATATATTTTTCTCGAGAAGAGAAAAAGAGAGCAGGCTTAAATTTCAGCTAGGCCGTGCCATGGCTCAGGCGGTTAGTGGCCGGCCTCTCACCGCGGAGGCCGGGTTCAATCCCAGCTCCGTCCATTTGGGATTTGTGGTGGACAAAGTGGCAATGGGACAGGTTTTTCTCCGAGTATTTCGGTTTTCCTCTGTCAATTTTATTCCACCGGTGCTCCATTAAGATGGAAAAGCAGAAAAAACCACACCATCTTCCTCATAGGGTTGCACAATAATCCTTCAAGGCTGCGGTGCGTCCGTAGCATCTGATTCGGGGCCCTTAAATTAAAAAAAAAAAAATCAGCTAGACATTCCTGAACCTGAATCGTTGTTCACATTCATCATAGAACTCCTATACTGGATTCTATCCCAAGATAGTTCTATTAAGCACGCATCTCTAAGAAGCTTTTTCCTAGCATTCAATTTGGTATGACTTCCCAAGACATCTGCTCCCGTGAGGTGTTTGAATTAAAATTTTCTTTGAAGATTGCCGTCTTTTGGAATATGACGTCAGGAATCTGGCATATGTTTGCAGATGATCCTTCTCCATCATTAGGATAGGTGAAATTTTACCAGAATACACAGCGCAAGATCCTAGAAAATAGCAATATTCGTAGTCATCACCAGTAAAACGCCAATTCTATGTCTTGTTCCCCAGTCATTTTGACTTCCGTTATTAACTCCAAAAATTCATTCATTCTGCAGTCTGTCTTACGACAGGTCCGTAGCCTCTTCCAAATCGAGTTCTCCACAGGGTGCGATCTAGTGCTTCCTCTTTCAATTTCCAGTATCTTTTCTTTTCCTTATGGTCATCCAGTAGCTGCTTACGTCTTCTCCCCGTCGTCCCGTCATTTCTATCCTTCCTTCTAACTTTCCTTCAATCACGTTTTTCAGAAGGCAAACTCCAAAAATACCATATAAAAATACAAATTATGACAGACCACATTAATGTACTGCCCTTATCTTTCTAGTAGCAATTAGGTTCAAATTTTCCCAGTGGCACTTCGTTTTCCACCTGTTTCTTACTTTCTTCTTTTTTTTTTCTACACAGTAACAGATGTAAGTTTCAAAAAACGCGTTACTTTTATATACAAACAGTCGGCTTACGAGATTTTGCTTATACATGATGCAATAATAAATAATGTCTTAAAATTTTCGAGACAATTTTTTCTTATTCGAGCTCCTTACCTTCGCATGCAGATCGTTGTTTCCCGCGCCTCTTCTCCGCTGTCATCATTTCTTAAGCCTTGTCGAATGCGCAGAACGGCACTGCATCCCGGACTGGTGTGCGCAGAAGCACCAGCATCACAGCAACTCTCATTGTTCTCTTAGCTTTGTTGTAAAGTTCGCTCATTTTGTATCAATCGGATTTTGAGGCATGTTTGTGTAGTAACTTTATAATAAGATTGATACTTAATTTTTTATAAATTTTCCATACAAATTTAATGACTTTACTATTTTGATGCACAGCTTAATAGCTCAGAGGATTATTTGAATATAGTACTTGATCATCTTTGTTATTTGTTCATACTTAGGTACTATTCTGTGTTGAAATATTGTAAACTTATATTTGCAGCGAAAGTTTGAGTTCTGGAAACAATTAAAATGGGAAATTACTTCCTATTTATAAATTCTCGTGGAAAGAATAAACCTCGTAAAGCGAGAGATAACTGGGTAACTTATTCAAAATTTATTATCTTCTATTGGCATGATATAATAATATTTAATACTTACATAAACACCGAAAGGAGCCAAAAATTTTCAATTTACGCGCCAAGAGAAAGGAAGCATTTCGTGGAGAAAGTGTCACGAATGTATCAAATATCAATTTTACCGAGTTCATCCCGTTGCGTTTCTAGAAGGTTCAGTAAGAGCTGGACGTAATATTAAGGTGTTTGTTACTTAACCTTATCAAATATCACTGACCGAGTAAGTTGAAGTAACAATTACTGAGTCAGATGTGAATCAAATAATCTTAGTTAGTTCAGTTCATTTACATTATGTTCAATGTAATTTTGTCTTAGCAGATATTTGTAGACAACAGCAGCCAAGTGTTACATCAATTAATAAATTAATGTGAATCTGTAAAAATTCCAGTAGTTGTCATTAATTTGTGCTGCATAATGTGGCTTCTGAGAACATTACCTTCAGTTTTATCGATGTGAATACACAGGTACATGTTTTACTTGAATAAAATGCCAGTAACAGAAATTGTCACTTGCAACATTTGTGGCTTCTTTAAACAAACCTCAAAAACAAAATAGTTTGGCTTCTTAGGAATTTCACTGTACGAGTAATTCTCTCCTTTAACCTTAACCAAAAGACCAAAAACAAGAGAAATGCACATCTGTTTTTAACATGTTATATATATGTTTTAAACTATTTCCATCAAAGTACACTTAGAGTTAGAGGGTGATTTTTTCCTGCTTGACCGATAAGTGCCGGCCCGACGCTCTGCCAGCGTTGCGTCTTACGTCGCGTCTCGGGGAGGTTTAACAGTCGGTGACGAGAGCTAAACAAACGATTGCAGTGATAATAACCTTTGGAAATTGTAATAAAACTTAGTAGATCGTCGTGCCGGCGCTTACCGGTCCAGCAGGAAAAGTACAGCCTATTAAATCTCCGAGAGACAGTTATGTTAGTTGCAGTAGAAGTAATAAAGAGAGACAGTTATGTTAGTTGCAGTAGAAGTAATAAAGAGAGACAGTTATGTTAGTTGCAGTGGAAGTAATAAAGAGAGACAGTTATGTTAGTTGCAGTAGAAGTAATAAAGAGAGACAGTTATGTTAGTTGCAGTGAAAGTAATAAAGAGAGACAGTTATGTTAGTCGCAGTAGAAGTAATAAAGAGAGACAGTTATGTTAGTTGCAGTAGAAGTAATAAAGAGAGACAGTTATGTTAGTTGCAGTGGAAGTAATAAAGAGAGACAGTTATGTTAGTTGCAGTAGAAGTAATAAAGAGAGACAGTTATGTTAGTTGCAGTGAAAGTAATAAAGAGAGACAGTTATGTTAGTTGCAGTAGAAGTAATAAAGAGAGACAGTTATGTTAGTTGCAGTGGAAGTAATAAAGAGAGACAGTTATGTTAGTTGCAGTGGAAGTAATAAAGAGAGACAGTTATGTTAGTTGCAGTGGAAGTAATAAAGAGAAACAGTTATGTTAGTTGCAGTGGAAGTAATAAAGAGAGACAGTTATGTTAGTTGCAGTGGAAGTAATAAAGAGAGACAGTTATGTTAGTTGCAGTGGAAGTAATAAAGAGAGACAGTTATGTTAGTTGCAGTGGAAGTAATAAAGAGAGACAGTTATGTTAGTTGCAGTGGAAGTAATAAAGAGAGACAGTTATATTAGTTGCAGTGGAAGTAATAAAGAGAGACAGTTATGTTAGTTGCAGTGGAAGTAATAAAGAGAGACAGTTATATTAGTTGCAGTGGAAGTAATAAAGAGAGACAGTTATGTTAGTTGCAGTAGAAGTAATAAAGAGAGACAGTTATGTTAGTTGCAGTGAAAGTAATGAAGAGAGACAGTTATGTTAGTTGCAGTGAAAGTAATAAAGAGAGACAGTTATGTTAGTTGCAGTGAAAGTAATAAAGAGAGACAGTTATGTTAGTTGCAGTGGAAGTAATAAAGAGAGACAGTTATGTTAGTTGCAGTGGAAGTAATAAAGAGAGACAGTTATGTTAGTTGCAGTAGAAGTAATAAAGAGAGACAGTTATGTTAGTTGCAGTGGAAGTAATAAAGAGAGACAGTTATGTTAGTTGCAGTGGAAGTAATAAAGAGAGACAGTTATGATAGTTGCAGTGGAAGTAATAAAGAGAGACAGTTATGATAGTTGCAGTGGAAGTAATAAAGAGAGACAGTTATGATAGTTGCAGTGGAAGTAATAAAGAGAGACAGTTATGATAGTTGCAGTGGAAGTAATAAAGAGAGACAGTTATGATAGTTGCAGTGGAAGTAATAAAGAGAGACAGTTATGATAGTTGCAGTGGAAGTAATAAAGAGAGACAGTTATGATAGTTGCAGTGGAAGTAATAAAGAGAGACAGTTATGATAGTTGCAGTGGAAGTAATAAAGAGAGACAGTTATGATAGTTGCAGTGGAAGTAATAAAGAGAGACAGTTATGATAGTTGCAGTGGAAGTAATAAAGAGAGACAGTTATGTTAGTTGCAGTGGAAGTAATAAAGAGAGACAGTTATGTTAGTTGCAGTGGAAGTAATAAAGAGAGACAGTTATGTTAGTTGCAGTGGAAGTAATAAAGAGAGACAGTTATGATAGTTGCAGTGGAAGTAATAAAGAGAGACAGTTATGATAGTTGCAGTGGAATTAATAAATTTTATATCAGTTTGAATTCAATATTAACGTTACTTCGCATTAAAATGTCTAACAAATATTTTTTGCTTATGTAACCTATTTTTACTTTATTAATACTTCTTCTGTATGTCTACAACAAATTTATATCTTTTTAACATGTCTATACATTGCTTCTTCTGTTTCTGTGAAATCTTACTTTAACACCAATCCCTGGAGATGATCCCATGAGAGATCGAAATAGGTTAGATTGATTTACAGATATTATAATATAGAGTATCTGAAAGCAAAAGGTGCATTTCTGTTGGACTGAATATTGTGTAATTTGACTACTACTACTACTACTACTACTACTACTACTACCACTATTATTATTATTATTATATATTATTACTACTACTACTACTACTACTACTTTTCTATAGTTGAACGTGTATTTAATAAAATGCAACAAAGGGAAGACCCACGCCCACTGCAATCAAGAACGCCTACATATATTCTTCAAACGAATTATTTGCATATCTTATTGAGTTGTGTTCATGTAAAGCAGATACATATATCTTGTAAGGTTTATACGTTCCAGAACACCACAGCATGAAGGAAAGATCTACTGTTGCAAAGTTATTACACTGCAGGTGGTCATAAATATGGATTGTATTGCTTTAAATGTTAACCTATCAAATTATTTAACAAAATTTATTCATCCGAAGGAGCCTGGACCCACACTTTATGACGTGTGCCAGTATTTTGTACGATAAGCCTTTAAAAACGCACAAAATTTGAAATTTGGGCTTTTGAACTGATAAAACCAAAATGAAATGCGCCCAACAGCTTTTAGTGTCGACTTGCAATACTAAATTTAATCGAAATCAAGTCAGTATTTTCAGAGATAAAACCTAAATGTAGTAAATATGGCCTGCTGTAGATGTGATAATTTCGCTTATTTTGTGCGAACAAGACACAAAAATACTGTGGTGTTTGGCTCCTTCCATCAGACTGTTCAGCGTAACAGTTCTTCAAGTAACAAAACGCCTACAGTTTTCTAACATACATTCCGCTGATGCACTGTCAAGGTAACATGCCACTTTGAAGTGAAGCAGATAAAATACTTAATTAAAATGACATGTCAGTGACGTCATACTGGCTCAAGAGCAATGGAATTAAAAATATTCAACACGGCATGGAAAAACTGCCTCTTCAAACACTCGAATAATCACGTAAATAAACAACGCCTTAAAACTTTTTTTGCCTGTAGTCACCGAGTGATTTGACTCCATTTAAGCGAATCATCATTCCCCTTGACACGTTTCCCGAAAAACTTACTGAACTTTATAATCGTCCGACTTGAAACTGTCAAATAAAAATGTCAATGAAATGTTTCCAAAATATGTTTAAGTAATTCTTAGTCGAAAGGTATTTAATGTATTAAGAAAGCTTATACTAAATTTCATACAATCCATGTGCAAATATTTTTCTTCTATTCAACTCATCTCACGTGGGGTGTGCTTCATATTCAGACACACATTCAACTCATCTCACGTGGGGTGTGCTTCATATTCAGACACACATTCAACTCATCTCACGTGGGGTGTGCTTCATATTCAGACACACATTCAACTCATCTCACGTGGGGTGTGCTTCATATTCAGACACACATTCAACTCATCTCACGTGGGGTGTGCTTCATATTCAGACACACATTCAACTCATCTCACGTGGGGTGTGCTTCATATTCAGACACACATTCAACTCATCTCACGTGGGGTGTGCTTCATATTCAGACACACATTCAACTCATCTCACGTGGGATGTGCTTCATATTCAGACACACATTCAACTCATCTCACGTGGGGTGTGCTTCATATTCAGACACACATTCAACTCATCTCACGTGGGGTGTGCTTCATATTCAGACACACATTCAACTCACCTCAACTGGGGTGTGTTTCATATTCAGACACACATTCAATTCATCTCAACTGGGGTGTGCTTTCATATCAGACACACATTCAACTCATCTCACTGGGGTGTGCTTCATATTCAGACACACATTCAACTCATCTCAACTGGGGTGTGCTTCATATTCAGACACACATTCAACTCATCTCAACGTGGGGTGTGCTTCATATTCAGACACACATTCAACTCATCTCACGGGGTGTGATATGCCATTCAAAAATTTTCCAGACACACATTCAACTCATCTCACTGGGTGTGCTTCATATTCAGACACACATTCAACTCATCTCACTGGGGTGTGCTTCATATTCAGACACACATTCAACTCACTCAATGGGGTGTGCTTCATATTCAGACACACATTCAATCATCTAAACTGGGGTGTGCTTCATATTCAGACACACATTCAACTCATCTCACGTGGGTGTGCTTCATATTCAGACACACATTCAACTCATCTCACGTGGGGTGTGCTCTATTCAGTCCACTTTCATCACACACAATTCGAACTCATTCTCAACTGGGGTGTGCTTCATATTCAGACACACATTCAATTAGAGCCAACAGGCAATGCCTATAAGAGCAGCATCGTACAGTTTCCACACACTCGACTGTAATTTCCGTACCTTGTACTTTCGGTTGCATTATGGTTGGTTTGCTAAGTAGAATGCCATAAAGGCACGTGGGGGAATAGAGGCATAGCTCCACTCATCCTTAACTCGGAACTAGATAGCTTTCAGTGGTCAGCTTCACATTCCGGCAGATTTACATCCCTACCTATTGAAGAGGAGGCTTGGGTCTCACAGCCGGTCTGGAGGTTTCGGAGAAGATAAAACCGAACCACGATTTCTCGGTCGTTCAGCACTTCGCCTGATCGCTCTACTGAGTGTACTGTCGCGGCTCCTGTTAGACTCTGCCCAAATGTACAGATCGGGTGTACATGATCTGACCGTATTTGCGGAAGATAATTTGAGAGAAACACTGTATATGAACTGCAGTTCTTGACGGATAAACAAAGTGTCAACAGCACAACAGTGTAAAGAATGCGTCAATGGTTTTCTGCTTAGGCCGGCTACACACGTAACTGCATACTTGAACGGTATGCTTGTACACATTTATTGTACAAGTATACCTGACGGCCGTATAGCCTCCACACGGCCCAAGATACTTGAACAGTGCCAGTTTACGCTTGAACCATGTCGTCGACGGACGACGACGACGCGCTCGATTTAGCTGCTTTAGTTTTAGTTTAAAGAAAAAAAGCAACGAAAAAACGTAGCTTGTGGTGTAAAGACTGGCTAATGAAAAGGGAAAAAATTACTCACACAGTAATTTTTTAAAGGAATTGACAATATACCCTCGTGATTGGCATAATTACTTGCGATTGGACGAAGAAACGTACTTGAAACTTTTATCACTCGTCACTCCTTTAATTAGAAAGCAGGACACGATCATGAGAGAGGCTATAACCCCACATGAAAGATTAACAGCAACCTTGCGATTTCTTGCAACGGGATGAACCTACGAAGATTTGAAATTATCAACTATAATTTCACCACAAGCATTAAGTTACATAGTTCCTGAAACATGCCGTGCAATATAAGATATATATGCAATTCAGACTTGCACAAGTCTCTGCTTCTACTACACACGTTCAGTTACACCTGCGCATGCAGGACATGTGCAAGTATACAGTATAGAAATTCAAACATTTTCATGTCGCTTGTACAGTCAAAATACCTGTGCAATATTATCATACACACGCTCATGTATACTTGTACAATAAATGTGTACATGCATACCGTTCAAGTATGCAGTTACGTGTGTAGCCGGCCTTAGTGATTAACGTGTCTAATTAATGTAATGGAGAGAGGAAAAGCAAACTTGTTACGGGCCAGATCTTCATTTGTATCGTTACACCGGGAAAAAGTCTTGGGATAAGCACCCCTCCCCCTCAACGTTCACAAAATACAACAATGGCAGGGGTTAGTTTTCTGGGGATAAAGGCGGCTATAACGTGAATGTAAACATTTACCGTCATCTACTGTCGATGCTTAAATACATGGAATTTTTACTCACAGCGTACTGCTTCGTGGAAGGGGTCTTTTATAACGAAAACTTTCGGTACCATTTTCAGAAATGTAGCTGGGTGTGACAGGTAAGACATGGGTTTTACACGAAACGTAACAGGATGATGATGTATGACATGTTAGATGTTGGTAATGCATGAATTGGACAGGGAGTTTTCCGTTATCACAAGCAATAGATTAGCTACATTCTATGGATTAGTTACGTGTGACACGTAAGAGGTTAGCAACTGAAGAAAACTTTTCAAATTCTTTTTCATAAAATATCAACAACTCTACTATGTACTGACATTTCAGCAACTTAAACTTATTCAAATATCATCAAATTCCTTTATATATTCCAAGACACTTATACATTGGGTCATTCTGGATTATACGTAGCCTAAGAAAAATCCGCAAATCCAACAATATGTCATGGTGATGAAAATTTATTTTTGTCGTTATTGCTGAACTCTATATAATTACATTCGAAATTAGGCTAATAATATATAAATTAAAAACTAAATTGTAGACTAAACATGCACTTTTTTTAAAACGATAATACGTTAGAGCTATAAATGGGATGAGAATGCCAGTTGTGACCCTGCACACAACAAACCAATTAATTCACAACTGTAATATCTACGACTACGCAGTTATATTACCTGGAATGATTTAGGAAGACAATGAGAAATCTGTCTTGATACCAGACAAAGAGTATCTTGATACATATCGACACTGAAATCGTCACCGACATACTACGTCAGTCAGTAAACAACTGATAATATTTCTGTACGACGGCACGTAATAATATGCAGGTAGTAACAAAGTATTTTCACAGAGATAAATATCAGTCATTTGTCCGCTGTGTAATATTTATTTTGATGAGGACTCCTTCATTCTGCGACAGTTTTGCACACAAATCGAATTCAAGCCCACGCTGAGTTACCACAATGCAATGCAGATGTGCTTTTCCTCAGATGAATACCGATTTGCGCCATTTCTGTTGCGCATCTGTGCTCGTGGTGGACTGGGATGGCGGCTCTTGGTGATGATATCGCCACATTATGTACGTTGCCGCCGAGCTCATTGCCATCAGCGCCGCGCCGGCCAAACCAAGAGGCTGCAAGCAACAAATGAGCATCGCAGGGATCATATTGCCGAAGAAGCGGAAATGTCGACTGTGACATATACGTAGGAAACGTCAGAATAAAATGTTGCTTTAAATCATTTCCATACGTATAATTAAAGTAGAAAATGTTTTAAAAACGCAGGTATGGAAATTTGGGCTTGGCACTTATGGGTTGCCTTCTTAATTGCATTAAATATCATTTCTGTTAATGTAACTTTCTTCTATTTCAAAATATTTTTAACATCTTTTGATTAAATTACTGCAACAATACATTGCGTACTGCTTCAGTGCTCCTGAGCAGGATCCTACATTATTAATTTTCGTCACAATATTTCGAAAGTTCTAGCATGAAAAGAGGTTAAGAATTGAATTCCATGTCCTTCTAAAAGCCTGCCCAATTTCGTTTACATCACTACAGCAACGAAGTAAACCTTCAACGTTTCAACAGTGCATAATTTCGATTAAGTGAGATTTGAGATTCTGGCAGCTGTGACTATGAGATATGACACCGTGTGTCTGGCAGACATTTACGGACAATTCAGAGGAACCTCCTGCCTCCACCTTCTCTTCTTTCATGTAAATATAGTACTTCCTATTTATAGCCCGAAAATGCTTCATTATCCGGCATGATAATGACGGAAAAGTAGTTGCAAGGAGATTCACGCCTTCTGAGTCGTTACGACGTGTCAACTGGTAAATAGTTATCGACGTTTCGGAGAAGAATTTCACTCTGATTTAACTACTTGACCGTGAAGTTTGAGTAAACAGGTTGACTTGCATTTTTTAAACATCGCTGTGACAAAACACAAGTCACGAAACTATCCGTGAATTTTCGGAGTTACGGTCTGTTAATGAGCCTTGATACACGATACGAAATAACGGTATGAGCTCTGTGGGCATAAACATTCCTCATGCATATATTGGACGTTACAGCACCCACATAAAGTACTGCGTGATCGGCGCACATCATTATGGACACTGTGTTAAACAAAGTCCCATGTTAGATCACATTCAGTACGCCTTTGTGACCTTTGGATATCGATATGGATACTATGTTAGACAAATGTTATGCTGTATGTACCGTGCATTTTATCACGTGTTTAAGTTAAAACCAACTAATACACAATGATTATTAACAGAGTAAGATGTATTTATACCCCTACATACGTTTCGGCAAAAAAAAAATTGCCATCCTCAGGGGGAATTCATCAAAGAATCATAAGTATCTACGACACCAAAAGTGTTTCTGGATGCCATAGATAATTGTGATTCTTTGATGAATGCCCCCTGAGGTTGGCAATTTGATTGCCGAAACGTATGTAGGGGTATAAATAGTCTTACTCTGTTAATAATATTGTGCATTTGTTGGTTTTGACTTAAACTATGTTAGACAGTTTTGTTCATTAAAGACCTACATTACCTGCTGTATGACAGGCAGTTATCCATACAAATAACGTCAGAACATCTACAGTATATACACTGTGATTGTCACTTCTCCGTATGGATACTGTGTTAAACAATTCTCTACGGTCACAGCACCTACACTACATACTGTGTGATCGTAACTCTCCATGTAGTTATTGTATTTGGCAACACTGTACGTCAGAACACCTACAGTTTATACCATGAAATCGTCACTTATCCTGATGGGTGCAAGGTTCAACATCTGTGTACGTCAGAACAAAAGTGGTACATACTGTGCAATGGATACTGTGTTAGGTAATTCTTTACCTGAAAATACCTACGCTGTGTTCTGCGCGACAGTAACATCTGCGTGTACATAATGTGTTTGGTTGTTTTGTACGTTTGAACACTTACATTACACATTAGTGTAGTGTGTTCACGGCTTACCCACTACGACAGTGTGTCAGGCATTTTTCTCCGTTAGAAGGCCTAGAGTACATACTGTGTTATCGTAACTGATTCATGTAAATACAGTATCGGTAAATTATCTACGCTAGAACACCTACAGTGCACAATGTATGATCGTCACTTATCCATATGTTCACCCTTACGCAATTCTCTACGTCAGAACGCCTACAGGACACAATGTACGATCATCACTTGTATAGGCGATTACACACCTGCTTCCTTTTCTGGAAGCCCGGTTCAACTCTCTGTCCGTAGACACGGTCAGGGTACCTTGACTGAAGCTTCTTTTGGTTACTGTCAGTCCCTCCATGCAAAAGCCAATACAGTACTTTAAAATCTGCCACGGCCGCTTCCCGTCACATCCTTGCCAATTCACAATTAACGCCGTAAAATCTTAATTACTGTAAGTCTTCAAACATATTTACTTACCCCGAATACTGTGTCGCTCAACTGCGAGGAACACTTGCTCTCGGTGATCGTGATGACCGAAATGGCGATTATTGCAGCAGCCTCCGTAAGAGTTATAGCCACGTCCTGCGGATGAAGCAGCCATAGGTTTATATCACTCTGAGGAGAAAAGTATCACGATGCGCTCCGTGATCTTTAGGGTTTACCTAGCATAAGTATAATTATCAGTAAAGTATCACGATGCGCTCCGTGATCTTTAGGGTTTACCTAGCACACATATCATTATCAGTAAAGTATCACGATGCGCTCCGTGATCTTTAGTGTTTACCTAGCACACATATCATTATCAGTAAAGTATCACGATGCGCTCCGTGATCTTTAGTGTTTACCTAGCACACGTATAATTATCAGTAAAGTATCACGATGCGCTCCGTGATCTTTAGGGTTTACCTAGCACACATATAATTATCAGTAAAGTATCACGATGCGCTCCGTGATCTTTGGGGTTTACCTAGCACACGTATCCTTATCAGTAAAGTATCACGATGCGCTCCGTGATCTTTAGGGTTTACCTAGCACACATATAATTATCAGTAAAGTATCACGATGCGCTCCGTGATCTTTAGTGTTTACCTAGCACACATATAATTATCAGTAAAGTATCACAATGCGCTCCGTGATCTTTGGGGTTTACCTAGCACACATATAATTATCAGTAAAGTATCACGATGCGCTCCGTGATCTTTAGGGTTTACCTAGCACAAATATAATTATCAGTAAAGTATCACGATGCGCTCCGTGATCTTTAGTGTTTACCTAGCACACATATAATTATCAGTAAAGTATCACAATGCGCTCCGTGATCTTTGGGGTTTACCTAGCACACGTATCCTTATCAGTAAAGTATCACGATGCGCTCCGTGATCTTTAGTGTTTACCTAGCACACATATCATTATCAGTAAAGAAAGATAGAAACGAACTTTTCCTTGTGTTTATATAAGCACCAAGCCATGAACACGTATGGAAGAGCGGCGATGGAGCGCCACTCATTCTCAACCTTCGCAATAAGTTGTGGTGCGCAGTCGGCTTCATGCCCCAGCAGCTTCACACCCAGTGAAAAATCCCCGTTCACCCTTTGCTTAGGAGGTTGGGTGGACCCCAGAGCCGGCCTGAACACTGTAGAGACGAGACAAAGCTTTTGCTCCGGCTTGGCATCAAACCGCAAAGCCACGGTCTTCTATACGGCAGCCTAGTTACTATACTGACTGAGCTATATTAGCTGCCCCCTAGTTTCATCAGAATGACAAAATCAGGCACGAATAATTTAGGAGTATGTAGAACGCATGTTTAAATGAGATATGCGTGTAAAATTTTGACTGCAATATGATATGACTAAAAGAGAGAAATGTATCGCGAGAATAATACTGAAACGCAAGTTACAGAGGCCAGAGATATAGCATCATAAACGTACATAGATCTTCATGTAAAGTATCCGTTATTCTTGTCGGATTTTAATGAAACTTGAATTTTCTCGACACATATTCGAGAAATACTCAAATATGAAATTTCATGAAAATCCGTCCAGTGGGAGCCGAGTTGTACCATGCGGACGGACAGACAGACAGACATGACGAAGCTAATAGTCGCTGAGATCTGCGCTGTTCTGGGTTATTACGCAGCGTTGAGTGGTAGGTCTGTACCGACGTTTCGGGACAACCAATAGGTCCCATCTTCAAGGGTCGGACTTCTTGACCCTTGAAGATGGGACCTATAGGTTGTCCCGAAACGTCGTGACAGAACTACCACTCACTGCTGCGTAATAACCCAGAACAGCGCAGATCTCATCTAAATTTACGGCTTTTTTGCAATTTTGCGAAAGCGCCTAAAAAATAATGTAATTTTCGCCGTGAGATGTGCGACTTCTTTTTTTTTAATTTCAAAGATTTATTTTCATTGACAGTATACAGATATCAGCTATACAATTTGTAAGTTGTACCTTTCACCAACTTCTGTGAGATTATGAAACGAGACCGCAGCTCTATACACGACGTTGAGAAACAAGTACCAGTAACCGTAGTGAAAAATTTATGTGCGACTTTTAACAAGACTGCAACAAATGCCGACTGAGTAAAAGTGCTGGGTGCATGCTGTGCTTATGTGACGGAGTGGGGATGTGCCGGGTGCTACAGCAGAGCGGAATGTCGCCAGTGGTTGATAATCATAGTCTGCACTCGGGAAGACTTGTGTTACATGAACGAATTTTACGAGTTCCTAGAGAGGAAAACACAGCAGCATTATGATGTTTGATGTGCCTACTGACTGTGGAAAGATATCTGGTATGAATAAGCGGAAAAATATCTGGTTACAGTTTACGCTGTATTGTTGTTTGCGTATGAATAAGCAGAAATATATCTGGTTACAGTTCACGCTGTATTGTTGTTTGCGTATGAATAAGCAGAAAGATATCTGGTTACAGTTCACGCTGTATTGTTGTTTGCGTATGAATAAGCAGAAAGATATCTGGTTACAGTTTACGCTGTATTGTTGTTTGCGTATGAATAAGCGGAAAGATATCTGGTTACAGTTTACGCTGTATTGTTGTTTGCGTATGAATAAGCGGAAAGATATCTGGTTACAGTTTACGCTGTATTGTTGTTTGCGTATGAATAAGCGGAAATATATCTGGTTACAGTTTACGCTGTATTGTTGTTTGAGTATGAATAAGCGGAAATATATCTGGTTACAGTTTACGCTGTATTGTTGTTTGCGTATGAATAAGCGGAAAAATATCTGGTTACAGTTTACGCTGTATTGTTGTTTGCGTATGAATAAGCAGAAAGATATCTGTTACAGTTTACGCAGTATTGTTGTTTGCATATGAATAAGCGGAAAGTTATCTGGTTACAGTTTACGCTGTATTGTTGTTTGCATATGAATAAGCGGAAAGATATCTGATTACAGTTTACGCTGTATTGTTGTTTGCATATGAATAAGCGGAAAGATATCTGGTTACATTTTACGCTGTATTGTTGTTTGCGTATGAATAAGCGGAAAGATATCTGGTTACAATTTACGCTGTATTGTTGTTTGCGTATGAATAAGCGGAAAGATATCTGGTTACAGTTTACGCTGTATTGTTGTTTGCATATGAATAAGCGGAAATATATCTGGTTACAGTTTACGCTGTATTGTTGTTTGCGTATGAATAAGCGGAAATATATCTGGTTACAGTTTACGCTGTATTGTTGTTTGCGTATGAATAAGCGGAAATATATCTGGTTACAGTTTACGCTGTATTGTTGTTACGTATGAATAAGCGGAAAGATATCTGGTTACAGTTTACGCTGTATTGTTGTTTGCGTATGAATAAGCGGAAAGATATGTGGTTACAGTTTACGCTGTATTGTTGTTTGCATATGAATAAGCGGAAAGATATCTGGTTACAATTTACGCTGTATTGTTGTTTACGTATGAATAAGCGGAAAGATATCTGGTTACAATTTACGCTGTATTGTTGTTTGCGTATGAATAAGCGGAAATATATCGTCGACTAAGTAAAACAGGAAACGCGACACTGAAACATCTAAGTACAGTACTGGAAAAAGAACAGTTTGTTTGTAACTAAGGACACTGCCACATTAAATACCCACACTAGGTTAAAACTACAGCAGTGGCTACCAATCTGTGGAATGCGACCCTCTACGAGAACATGTCGTCAAGGCAAGGGGTGCGCGAATTCATATGCGCACAAAACACAAACTGCAAGTAGAACCACACTAAGATTGAAACGTCATCGCTTCAACCGGACTGCCAATCTCTGAAAGGTGCGAAACAGCACCAGCTGTCTCATTAAATATTTCAGTACAATAAAGAAGCAAATGTACCTTCTACACACTAAATAAATATCTTACACATATTACTGCTCTTCACATATGAGTATGTATGTACCTTGTGATTAAGAGAATATAAATTGATTTGAAAGTGCTGTCGAATTCATAGCTCATTTTCGTTGTAAGTGTATTTCCTCTATCGACAGATACAAATATTCTACTACTATCTTTTGCGGGCTCGCGAA
Source organism: Reticulitermes speratus (assembly GCA_021186555.1). NCBI lineage: Eukaryota > Metazoa > Arthropoda > Insecta > Blattodea > Rhinotermitidae > Reticulitermes > Reticulitermes speratus. The sequence continues at coordinate 4,684,826 of JAJKFL010000004.1, forward strand.
ATATTGTACGTTCAAAAGGGGTCCACACACACTCAAAATGGTTTAGAATGAATGCGCCAGAATATGTAAGCCTAGATTATATTCAAATTACTACGTGTTTGTATCATAAGTACCAATTTCACCCAGAAGTTCGGGTTGTCTTCCGCCATGCCAAGCATGAACATCGCGTATAGGAAGGCTGTGGATATGAAGGCGACCAAACTGGCCACGGGATACAGCCAGGCGTACCAAGAGGGCGCAGCGGAGCAGATCTCTACTAACGTGAGGAACAGCGTTCCAGCTACCAGGAACAGAATCTGTGGAGACGGAGAATTACAACAGGAAGCAGTCGCAGCAGCTGTAATCACTGCAGAGTACAGAGCAAACAGCTACCGGTGTGTACGTTTATAAGCCTGTCAGAGTGGCTACATCCGATTTAAGATGACATTACTTTCAGACAGTAAAAAGCACATATCACCGCACCGTCATATCAGCCTATTGGCCTTATGACTCCCCGGACCCTTGGTTGAGCTCTGACGAAACTCTAAAAAGTAAACAGATTAGATTATAACGACTTAAAATTTTAAAGGATACTTAACTCTTTCCCGGGGTGTAAGGCGGCAGGGGCCTGGCGTTGGCCACCCACCCCCACCTAGCGCCGAGGTTAAAGAAAGAGTACATCTATACCTTTACTCCCCCTCTGGCTCTTCATGGCCTGTTATAGGGCAACCTTTACCTTTTACAATACCTTTGTACGGAGTACTTAAAAATTGTAACCAACTTTACCTGAAGAAATAGTAAGTCACCCCTGACATGCCTACGCAGGCACAGAGGGGAGGCGGAGGTATAGCTCCAACACATTCGCAACCTCGGCTCTAGAAGTGAGTGGGTGGTCAGCAACACGCTCCGGCCGCTTAGCCCCGTACCCATTGCACCGGAGGCTCGGTGGGCCCCAGGGCCAGTATGGACGGGTACGGAAAATCTCGCCTCCACCAGGATTCGATCCCCGGGCCGTCGAGCCGTAGCGAGTCGCTATACTGAGTACAATGTTCCGGTGGTTGAAGAAATTGTAGTCTTATAAATACATCCCCTTTAATAGCGCCCCAAAATGGTAAGTGAAACCTCGTATATCTTATTATACTGTACATATATCTAAACACATAACATGAGATCATGTTATGTCATTTAGCTGTCTCTTAACCAACACTGTGCTGCCAGATCTGGAAAGTTGAACAACATTATTATTAAGCCAGACGTCGGAAACAACCCTAAGACACTTCCATCCACCTCCGGTATGTAATTTCAGCAGTACTCAGTGTCGCTAAATAGTATTATATATATCTATCCACCTCCGATCCTTGTAACATATCTCCTGATGCTCTATCTTAATATTAGTCTAACTACCCAACTCTTGCACGGTCTTGGAAGTGCACGTTTTCCAATAATTTTCCCAAACATACTTTTGTGTGCACTCCTTGTCTCCCTCTTCAAGCCACATGTCCAACCCATCGCAAGCTCCTATGCTCCACTACACTAACAACAATAAGTGACCTGTAAAAGTCCCGACGTTTCGCTTTATGTTGCGTGCTAACTGCTCATTTACTGCATATATTTTGAGTCAAAACACGGGCTTTGGTAATTGTGTGTTTTCAAATGCTTCACACTTTTTTGGTGAGCAGAAGTCATTAGTGTTCTCGTATAAACAATAAAAGAACTCTTCTGTTACGCACAGAGTAACAGAAGCTCCCTTTGATCGAAAAGGGGTTTCTTAAAATAAACAGGATTCAAATACTTCAGTCGCTTAGGCCATTCGGACTGAACTGAGATCTATTCATACAATTTAAAAGTAGTCATTTGGATATCACACAAAGAGGAAAGATAAAATTATGCTCATAATTAAAACGTAAGCACAGACACGTCGAGGAACTCAACTCTACTGCAACACTCCCAATTACTGCACTCATCTAAAGCGCAATGTTACAGTATAACACTATGCACTACGTCCACAGACTGTGTTTATGTGTTGCGCATAATTCTAACGACAAACAGCGATTATTGGTCGATGTTTGGACTGGAGGCACGATCTAATGCCTGTGGTATAGGAAATACTGCAGAATGGGCATAGTACTGTCAAGTGTTTTTGATTGCGTCTATAGCATGAAGAGGGACAAGGACCTTGTAGCAGGAACAGGACAGTTATATTTGTACATGTGTGTATGTATGTATGTATGTATGTATGTATGTGTGTATGTGTGTATGTATGTATGTATGTATGTATGTGTATGTATGTATGTATGTATGTATGTGTATGTGTGTATGTATGTATGTATGTATGTGTGTGTATGTATGTATGTGTGTATGTGTGTATGTATGTATGTATGTATGTATGTATGTATGTATGTATGTATGTATGTATGTTGTATGTATGTATGTGGTATGTATGTATGTATGTATGTATGTGTATGTGTGTATGTATGTATGTATGTATGATGTATGTATGTATGTATGTATGTATGTATGTGTGTATGTATGTATGTATGTATGTATGTATGTATGTATGTGTGATGTGTGATGTATGTATGTATGTATGTATGTATGTATGTTGTATGTAGTGTATGTATGTTGTATGTATGTATGTGTGTATGTATGTATGTATTTTGTATGTATGTATGTTGTTGTATGTATGTATGTATGTA